>CM038678.1:506531375-507051761 GCA_021605205.1 Aegilops longissima | reverse complement strand
TACTTGATATACCGACCCCTCTTGAGTACGGGGTACGAGGCAGAATAGCCTCTTCCACAGCTCGAAATGAGCTTCACAACCTAGAAAGATCTCGCAGAAGGCAACGTAGCCTGCGATATGCAATATGGAGGCTGGGGTAAAATTATGCAGCTGGAGGCCGTACAACTCCAGGAGCCCATGGAGGAAGGGATGAATTGGAAATCCGAGCCCCCTCAACAAGTAGGGGACGAAGCATACCCGCTCTCCCTTGTGTGGGTTTGGAAAGCTCTCCGCTTGCTCCCCGCCATTATAAGTGGCTAGACCGGCTCGGACGGGGACCATGTATGCAGGTGGGAGAAACCCCTTGGTCTGCAACTCTACTAGTTGGCTGTGGGAAACAGAACATCTCTCCCAATCGCCTGGCCTAGTGCTACAGGAGCGGGAGGAGGAACCGCGACGACCGGCCATGGTGGAATGGATTTTTTCCGGGCGCGCTCTAGTGGATACTCGCTGGGAGGAGATGATGTGATTTGGATCTGAGAATCCCCATCTCTTTTATAGAGGATTTACTCACATGGTTGGGGTGGCAAATGTAAAAAGACCTCGACTTCTTGCATTCGCTCGACATGTGGAGAAAGCCATTATTAAAGCACGGAAGTCAAAGAGCGTGACACTGATGAGGAGCCAAACACTACTCGTTACAGAAGGTACTCTGGATTTGGGGAAGAACCCGCCTTGCAATGCCGAAGACAATCTGCGCTCCGGACTCATCGTCATTGAAGCCTGGTTCAGGGGCTACTGAGGGAGTCCTGGATTAGGGGGTATCCGGACAGCCGGACTATATACTTTGGCCGGACTGTTGGACTATGAAGATACAAGATTGAAGACTTCGTCCCGTGTCCGGATGGGACTCTCCTTTGCGTGGAAAGCAAGCTTGGATATTCAGATATGTAGATGTCCTTCTCTGTAACCGACTCTGTGTAACCCTAGCCCCCTCCGGTGTCTATATAAGCCAGTGGGTTTAGTCCTTAGGACAACAACAAATATAATCATAGGCTAGCTTCTAGGGTTTAGCCTCTACGATCTCATGGTAGATCAACTCTTGTAATACTCATAACATCAAGATCAATCAAGCAGGAAGTAGGGTATTACCTCCATCGGGAGGGCCCGAACCTGGGTAAAACATTGTGTCCCCTGCCTCCTGTTACCATTAGCCTTAGACGTATAGTTCGGGACCCCTACCCGAGATCCGCCGGTTTTGACACCGACAGCGACCCCCACCGCCCCGCCGGTTGCGCCGGCCCCCGCCTCCTTGCGGCTGCTGGGGAGGCGCGGGCGGTGCGGGAGGCAGCGGGTAGTAGCCGGCCGGCACGGGAGGCGCGGCCAGAGGAGTAGGGCCACCGCGGGTGGTGCTGGCACGAGGACGGTGTGCTGGACCCGCTCCTTCAGCTTCGCCGGCGCTCCTCAAGTTTGAGGTATGCGACGACGCGCTGAAAAGTGGGCTGCGGCAATAGGGTGGGGTTGGACGCCGCGTTGCCGAAGTCCTCGTTAAGATCGGCGGTGAGGGTGCTCAACATGAGGTCGTCAGAGACCTTGGTGCCGATGTCGCGAAGCACGTCGGAGAGCATCTTGAGCCTCATGCAGTACTCGTCGATGGTGGAGTTGTCCTGGTGACAGCCGAAGAACTCCTGCTGCAAGAAAACAAGGCGCTGAAGTTTGTTGTCGGTGAAGGGCGCGTTGATATTGGCCCATATGTCGCAGGCGTCGTCGTCCTCGGCTACGACCGTGTGGAAGATGTCCTTCGAGACCGTCTGGTAGAACCAACGGATGATCGTGGCCTCGATGGTGGACCACTTCGGGTCGCCGCGCATGTACGCGCTGTCCAAGGAACCGTTAATGTGCTCGGTGAGATAGTACTCGCGGAAGATGAGGTTGAAGTAGGTCTTCCACGCGTAGTACGACGTGCTAGAGCTGTCGAGACGAATAGCGACCCGGGCCTCAATGTTGAGGTCACGGATGGCGGCGGCGGAGGGCTCGGGGCCGGCGAACGGGTTCGACGAGCGGGTGGTGGAGGAGACGGGTGAAGACATGGCGATGCGCGGGTAGGGTGAGGGGCAGTGGCGCGATGGAGGGACGGCGGCTGCGGGTCGGGGTTCGGGTTGGAAGGGATGGGAGAGGCAGCGGCATGGATAGCGGCGGCTGCGGGGGTGCGGCGCTCCGGGAGGGAGGCAATGGGACGGAGGCGGCGCGACGGGTAGCGACGGCGCAAGCGGAGGGGCGCGGCGGTGGCGATCGATCGCGGCTCGGGAGGCGGAAGCGAGGGCACACGGCCGGCGGCTCGACGGAGAGAGGGAGGCGCGACGGCGACGTGGTGCGGCGCGGCGGCGGCGACACGCACGAGGAGGGCTCGGCGGCGGCGGCAAAACCCTAGGGTCGGACCGACCAAGATAATACCATGTAGAAGAAATAGTTTGCAATACAATAGACGTTGTATTGATGGGGTGCTGGTGCACATATATATAATTACAAAGAAAGGCCTCTACCTTAACTATACAAAACTAGGAGATAGGTCACAACTCCAATATAAATGCAACACAAAATACAACTCAACCGTCCAATCTTGAGCTGAGACCGGAGATGAGCGCGACGCCAACGTCCCATCTCCGAGCCACGTGACAGTGGTGGCCACTACACTTGCGTAACTATTACCCTGGCGGCTCTACGGTGCATTCGTTTCCACCATATGCACACATGCCAATATGCAAGGCCATTGTGGCTAACTGAGCTTCCCACGTCGCCACGTGGTATGGACAACACTACTACCAAGATACCAAGAACACCCTCGAGTTTCAATGACGACCAGGGGCAAATTTGACAATTTGTACCTCGTGACGAAATCAAATCACAGAATGAACTGCCCGTGAAACTATTTCATGCGGCTGACCTTTTTGTGTGGCGCCCGCGTGGACCCTATGGTGCAGCGCCTAGCATGGGGGCGTTGCACCTCTATCCATCGTGGCAGCCCATGGGCCCGCACCCTGCAGTGCAACGCCTCCGAGCTAGGCGCCACACATGTAATGTGCAGCGCCTAGCGCTCGGGCGCTGCACTGTGACTTATCCAGTCGCGGCGGCCCTCTCCTCCCCCACCCACCCCATTGCGCCACCAGTTACGGAAACAGAAGAAGCCGCGGCGGCGGCCCTCTCCTCTCCCCCTCTCAATCCCCTCTCCCAAATTCTTCAGATCTGACGATTTGGTCCATGGATTCCTTCACCAATCCACCCTAGAAGGTATTCTCCTCCGATCCCCTTCTTTTTATCCATATAATGTATGCTATTTTGAAGATTTTGGGGAACCCTTGTTTGCTTTGATTTGATTAGAATGTTGCATATATTAGAATCTTGCATGTATTAGATACCTAATTTTGCAACCCTAGTTTAGTTGATTTTATTGAAAATATATGGTTTGGATACATAGGTTGACATGTTATTTTTATGGAAAAGATATTTGTATTGAATCTTGCATGAAGTAGGCCTAGTTTAGTTTATTTGTGTTGAAATTATATTCGTATTGACAAGAATGCTTTGAATACATATGCTTTGAATTTTGCATAAAGTAGGCATACTTTAGTTTATTTGTATTCAAAAGATAATCGTGTTGACAAGAAAGCTTTGTTTCAAATTGTTAGGATGGTTTGGCTTCTCGATGATCACTGGGACAAACAACACCGGTCGTACGCTATGTCGGTGGAGCAGCGGGTAATAATGAAAGTGGGCGGTGTTATGAATTTTGTGTTTATTTCAAACACAAGTGCCCCGTATGTAATTTTATGATTTGTTTGTTTGTAGGAGCTTGCACCTCTAAAGCTTCGGTCTCACGGGGTCAACCTTGGGTGGATGCGCTATGATGAGCGATACACACCGTATTTAAGGGAGACATGACTTCTCCCTTTCATTCAGTTGGTCAGCCGGTTGACGCGACCCAACAATGTTGCAGCAATCACCGTGCTAGTGATCATTAGAGGCCGGAGACACATAGTTTTCATCTTCAAACTGGGGAGATGACCGTTACGCTCCAGGATATTGCTATAATCACCGGTCTTCATATCGATGGGAATCCTCTATGTATGAACACCGATTCTGATGTGTGGCACGCACAGATGCATGCCCTTATCGGTATGGTTCCTCCGGAGCCTCGGGAACCAGAAGCAAAAGACAAGAAGAAGGAAAGAGTCGCAGCCGGTGCTCCTTTCACGTGGATTACATGGAACTTTGGTACTTGCCCTGAGGAAGCTAATGAGGACACGATTAAGACATATGCTCGTGTCTACATGTGGTACGTGATATCCAGGACTATGTTTGCTGATGGCACAGTCAAGAATGCTACATGGATGTGGCTGAAGGCGTTGACCGTCTTCGATAGCAAATGGAGTTGGGGTTCAGCGACACTGACTTACTTGTATAGACAGGTATGAAGTTGTTTCTTTTTCACTTCATTGCTACATTATCAATGCGATCTTGCTGCTAATTCAACCATGTTCTCTTTTATGTGTAGTTGGACAAAGCCTGTTGTAGGCCATCTGGAGGTATTGGTGGTTGTATGCTCGCACTTTTCATATGGAGCTGGGAGCGTTTGCTGGTTGGACGATCGAAGACCGTGAAGTACGAGGATTGGGACGACAAAGACAACCCACTACGGCTCCCCACTTGGGCTTACAAGTGGGATGTGTTAAATGAGACGGCGGATGATCCCTCGATCATGTACAAGTTGTACAAGAGCGAGCTGGACGCGATCACGCCTAAGCAGGTGAATCGACATTGCATAAGTGATTATCATGCTTCTATCGTAACTCAATATCAATTTTGCATTCTATCCCATTTTGCAGGTGGAATGGGAGCCGTATGGAAAATGAGAGAGTTTTGGTAACCCTATAGAGTTCAGGCTGAATCCAATGTGCACTAGGGATAGGGATCTCTGGCCTATGTGGTGCCCACTCATATGCAGCTGGGCGGTTGAGCTTCACCTGCCACATCGGGTGTTCCACCAGTTTGGTTTGTTCCAACCACACCCGCCAGAGTGGGAGGACACAGACAAGTTGCTACACGCGTAAGATATAATTAACCTTGATGGTGCTAATATTATGTTTCTAACTTGCAGGTTGGATAGGAAAAAGCAGCGGAAGATCAAGGATTGGGCCAAGCATCACAGGAAGTATGTCGTACAGTTCACGCTTAGTGTGGAGCAAGCTAGGGCTGGAAAACGAGCCCAGCTTCGTGAGCACTGCCCGATCGCGTTCAACAACTATCTCACATGGTTTCTTGCAAGTACAGTGTGGAGGTATGCAAGCCGGCGTATGCTGAGGAGATTTTGGAAGATCCCACCGTTTTTGGTGAGCTAGCCCAGCACCGGTACAACGCATTAGTCAGGAAAGGCAACTCAGTGATCCCTACAGCTCCAATGATGAACTTTTGTGGTATTTGCCCTTTTTCCTTTTCCATTTGCGCTATTCACATCTTCGCTTGCCTAACACATTAATACCGTTTCTGTTCATAGCGTGCCCAGATCAAGAAAGCAGCTGATGAGACCGAGACTATTCTGGAAACAACCCCGGCTGGCAAAAGCGATGGGGAAGGTGCACTTCAAGCATTCATTAAGGTTCACATCTCCTTCAAACTAGCACTTAACATGTGTTGCTACGTTCAATGTCTCATTCACTTGTACATGTTGCAGCGCCAGGGCCAAAAGTTAAGGCGGCTATCGAACCTTTTCGGTTGTCGTGACCCCGAGTATGTATCACCAGAATGGTCTAGGTCGGCGACACCATCAGATCCCACTTCTAGCCATGCTGATCCTTTGGAGGATGAGGATGTGGGTGTGGTCACCCAAGAGGTATGGCACGAGCATATATTCAATTGTTTATGCATTGCTAACTATATATCCTAACAGACGGTCTTTCCATATCTTTTGTTTTTGTAATAGGTTGCTGATGATATGACCTTGGGGACCTACCAAGTTCGGTCTGCATACGAGTTAAAGCCTAGGAAGGGAATCAATAAATACACTCCTGAAGACTTCACCCAAAGAGGCAAAAGGACGGTCGGCACCTCGCGGATGGCGGCTTTGGATGCCTATGTGGATGACGAGGAGGAATCGGAGCCGGAGCCGGAGCGGGTTGCTCTTCCTAGGAAGGCGAAGAAGATAGCCAATAGGAGGGGGGAGGAGCCAAAAAGCGCTCAAGGAACTAGTCTTCGTCCTCTATATGTAATGTTGAACTTGGAGTGATGGTAGCTCTTACTAATGTTGAACTTGTTATGCCGTTGAACTTGGAGTGGTGGTAGCTCTATGTTGAACTTGAAGTGATTGTATGTCTTAGTAATGTTGAACTTTATGTGATGGTCACTCTAAGAAATGTTGTCTTTGTTGAACTTAAAGATCATTACTGTTTATTCTAGGAAATGTTGAACTGTGCTTGAAGATGACCCGGTTTGAGGGACAAAAAAACACTAATTGTTTGTGTGGCGCCTAGCAGGGAGGCACCACACTGTACAGTGCAGCGCCTAGCTCGCAGCGCTGCAATGCATGTCTGTGGCGCTCTCTAGGCGCCACACCAACACTTAGCGAATTTGTGGCCCCAAACTGGAGGCAAACTTTCTGTTGCTCTCTGGATAGTTGTACACAGGCGTGCAACGCCTCAGGGCTAGGCGTCACATGAAGTAGTGCAGTGCCTAGCTCGGAGGCATTGCACGCCTGTGTACAGCTATCTAGAGAGCAACAGAAGCTTTGCAAGTTACAAACTTGTGCAACGCCTAGCCTGGAGGCGCCACACTGAGCAAAGGCAACGCCCACGAGCTAGGCGTTGCACTACTCAGTGTGGCGCCTCAAAGCTAGGCGTTGCACAAGTCTGTAACTTGCAAAGTTTCTGTTGCTCTCTGGATAGGTGTACACAGGCGTGCAATGCCTCAGGGCTAGGCGTCACACGAAGCAGTGCAGCGCTTAGCTCGGAGGCGTTGCACGCCTGTGTACAACTATCCAGAGAGCAACAGAAGCTTTGCAAGTTACAGACTTGTGCAACGCCTAGCTTGGAGGCGCCACACTGAGCAGTGCAACACCCACGAGCTAGGTCATAGGCGTTGCACTGCTCAGTGTGGTGCCTCGAGGCTAGGCGTTGCACAAGTCTGTAACTTGTAAAGTTTCTGTTGCTCGCTGGACAGGTCTTCCCAGGGGTGCAACGCCTCAGTGCTAGGCGTCGCACGAAGCAGTGCAGCGCCTAGCTCGGAGGCGTTGCACCCCTGGGAAGACCTGTCCAGAGAGCAACAGAAACTTTGCATGTTACAGACTTGTGGAACGCCTAGCCTGGAGGCGCCACACTGAGCAGTGCAACACCCACGAGCTAGGCGTTGCACTTGGACTTAGCCAATTTTTCGGCATATGCACACATAGTACGATGATGTGAAGTAGGATTGATACATAGCAAGAAAACAACTGTGAATACAACATATGCACGGGTACGATGATGTGAAGTACGCATTCATCTTGTCAAATGTGTATTGAACTATTGCCGTCACGGGTAATCCACGTGCACCTTTGAGCACCCTATTGAAGCATTCGGCCATATTGCTTGTCATTTGACCATATCTCCAGCCATCTTCATCAAAAGCACGTGCCCACTTGTTCTGGTATTGAATGTGCCTATTGAGAAAGTCTTGACCCCCGGAATCTAGTTTTTTGTCCGCGAGCAATTTGTTGTACAAAGTGGCGAACCGCTTGTCGGAGAAAGCGAGACAACAATCTTGAAGATCATTGGCCAACTCCTTAAGGCCACATGCCCTATAGAAGTTCGAACAAAAGTGCCTCATGCACCATCGATGGTGCAACGGAGCATGCCCGGGAATGTCAATCTCCACCGCGTTAAGAATTCCAAGATGCCGATCCGATATGACACAAATTTCCTTTTGAGCGGGTAACACCTTCGTCCTCAAAAGACGCAAAAACCACTCCCAGTTGTCATTGTTCTCCACCTCAACCAAAGCAAATGCCAATGGCAACACCCAGTTATTGGCATCACTTGCTATCGCAACCAACAAGGTGCCCTTGTATTGTCCAATCAAAAACGTGCCATCAATGGCGATGACCGGCCTACAGTGTTCGAAAGCCCTCACGCATTTGCTCGAATGCCCAAAATGCACGGCCAAATATTCAGACTTTCCTTCCTTCATGAACCATTGTTTGGTGCCCATGAGGCTCGACCACATGAACCATGCCCGGGTTTGTGTTGGCCATGGCTAACAACAACCTAGGGATTCAGTTGTATGCTTCCTCCAAAGTACCATACAACATCTTAAATGCGGCTTGCTTCGCCTTCCATGCCTTGCCGTACTTCACCTTGTAATGAAAGATGGCTTTCACAAGGTCAATGACATGTTGGACGCTCATTGTTGGAAGTGTGGATATTGAGTTGGAGAGCCTGTAAACAATGAACTCGGACATGAGTTGTCTGTGGTCTTGGGACACAATCCTGCCATCCACCCTTTTGCCTCGGCACATGTGAGTTGGCACACAACTCACTACGTGCCAACTGGGACCTCCTTTCCATGGTCTTGCACGCACAATCCACTAACATATTTCATCTTCACATGCACATGCAACCGTGTAGCGCACATTGACGTCCGAGTTCACCACCTTGTGTGGACGATAATGTGTAACCGAGTAGTTGTAGAGCCACATCTTCAATTCTAAGAAGGTTTCGAACTTAGACCCTTTAGCAATCCGGTTCTTGTCGTCTCCCAAATCATGGTGAGAGCTTGGCCTAACCCCAAGAGATATACCTTGGCCACCATCTACCACGGCTTCATCTGCGAGACTAACATCCTTGAACAATGGTGTCCTGTGATCCCGACCGAATACCTTCTCGAAAGCTTCGGCCTCCTTCACCGTGAACCCCTCCTCATCAACTTGTTCATCGGGACCATCGTCATCCGAGTTCGATGCATATGAACGGGAAGAGGGGATGGAATGGTCCATTATCTCTTGCAAATGATATTTGTCGAGATCACCCACATTGTTGTCATGGAGATCAACTTCATTGTCATCGTCCGGATACTCATCATTCGCCTCTTGCAAAGCTTCATCTTGGTTGTTTGTAAATGGGCTTAATGTTGGCCTCGCTTCTTGGGTCAAAAGAGGTTCAACAATTTCATCTCGCTTCAAGGGTGGGGGGCTACTAGCAACCAAAGGGGATGGGTTTCGGTTCAAGTCCAGATGCAAACTTGAATCAACCTTCTTCGTTGCAAATAACTCAAGAGCCTTGTCTAATGATTCGACCACCGTCTCCTTGTATGCAACCCAATGTTGCTCCGAGTTGACACACATTGTCTTCCAACGGATGTGCATTCCAAAACCAACATTATGCCTTCCCTCCAACTCAACGATATCACTAGGGTCCATCCAATTCAAATCTTTCCTCACTTGTTGCAAGAGCTCCGCATAGCTAGGACTACTATCAAACACCATGTCAAGTTCATCCGGGTCCGGTTCAATATTTCCTTTCAAGAAGGCGTCTTTGTCCCATGATGAACAAACACACATGTTCTTCCCATCCCTATAAGCATTCAAACAACACAACGTAACATTGCTTCCATGAGTACTAATCCAAGGATTAACACAGAATACAAACCCTAAAATATATATGAAACAACAACCCTAACCCTAACCATAACCCTAACCCTAACCCTAAACCTAACCCTAGCACCAACATAAGAACACCCATAAGAATAACCCTAACATACTAACAAGCCTAATCACAGGAAAATGGCAAACCAACATCTAACGTCTCCATGCAAATCTCTAGATCCATACAAAACTAGGGTTTCCCCAAATTAGCAACAAATGAGCAAATTGATAACATTACTTGGATCAAAACAACGGGATCAGAGAAGATTACATTGAGGGGGGGGGGGTTTGACTTTGAAATCCACGGACAAATTCTTCAAATTTGCAAGATTTGGGAGAGGACTTGAGAGGGGGAGAGGGGGCAAAGCTCGGGTTGGGGTGTGTGAGGTGAGGGGAGTGGGGGAGGGGGGCCAGCCGCTTGGCTGGATAAGTCACAGTGCAGCGCCCGAGGGCTAGGCGCTGCACATTACATGTGTGACGCCTAGCTCGGAGGCGCTGCACTGCTGGGTGCGGGGCCTAGGGCTGCCACGATGGACAGAGGTGCAACGCCCCCAAGCTAGGCACTGCACCGTAGGGTGTGGCGCCGGCGTCGCGGGCGCCACACAAAAAGGTCAGAGGCGTGAAATAGTTTCACGGGCAGTTCATTCTGTGAATTAATTTCATCCCAAGGTCGAAATTGTCAAATTTGCCACGACCAGGCTGCACATGCGGACCTGCAATGGCAGCTGAATACGTGGGGTCAGATGTGTTGCTGCACGAGCACGACGCGTGCCAGCTCTGTCAGGACCGGGTTTTCGGGATATATTTTCCAGAAAATGGTCCTTGTGCTCACCAGCCCCAGGATTAGTGTTAGCTGATGAGGCACCAACTTGATACAGAAATTCCAAGCAAAATACAAATGTGTAGTACAAGACCATTCTAGCCTATGAGTACAACAAACGGTTTCTAGTGGTTGATGGCGGAAGCGGTTTGTGGTTCATCTGCGTCTATGGGACTCCATTTCCCACAGGAACATCTGACCTGGATAACTCCTATCTTCGCGAGGCTGCTATCACCGTTGCTTAGGTTCCGGGGCTGTCATCGCAACGCTCCTCTCCAAGCAAGAAATCTGGCCAAGACAATAGCCAGGGACAAGCCAGTGAGTACTTTGAATGTACTCGCAAACATTATGAACACAGGTATAATATAACAAATGATAATCATGCTCTGAAATATGCCATGATCACTACGTCAGTCACGAAATTAAAATTTATGATGCACGCAAGCAAGTTATTCTTATAGACCCTGAATAAACAACCTGAGAATAGAAATAAAATGCACCGATCGGGTGTCTGAAGCGACGCCTCGAAAGGATAATAATATAAAGCATGCCTCAGTCGGGCGTATGAGCGACACCGCATAAAGGGCTTATAAAGTAAATAAATAACAAACATGCCACAGTCGGGCGTCTGTGAGACACCACATAAAGGGCTTATACAGAGAAATAAACAACAAGTATGCCACAGTCGGGCGTCTCAGCGACACCACATAAAGGGCTTATAAGTGAAATAAATAACATATGCCACAGTCGGGCGTCTCAGCGACACCACATAAAGGGCTTATAAAGTAATTAAATAACAAGCATGCCACAGTCGGGCGTCTCAGCGACACCACATAAAGGGCTTATAAAGTAATCAAATAACAAGCATGCCACAGTCGGGCGTCTCAGCGACACCACATAAAGGGCTTATAAGAGGATAGTCACAGTGAATATCCGAGAGGTAGAACCGTCCCAGGGATGCTCAATAATTCAAATAATATAAATGGTCAGTTCATAATAATAATCATCATAATCATCATAAGTCACAAGTCATGATCAATGTTCTGGTCTAGCAGTTTCTCCTCCAAAGACCGACACTAAGACCGACACTTGACCCATCCCAGACTGTAGTCCTTACCTATGGACACGGCTATTCGAATATATTTAACCTCTGCAGAGGGTGTACTCTTTACCCACGAGTAACGGATTTCTTTAGTCCATCGGGACTAATTCCATTTACGGTCTTTTAATAGAAAACACACCTGACCCGCACACACCAGCTTAACTTACCGGTGTCTGGAATCACCCACGACACCTGTTAAGAAAAACTCTAAGTGGGGAGGCTACAACCTCGATTAGCATGGGATCAAATTTATACCGTGCGCTACTAAGGGGTGCCCCCCTCTCGGTCCCAACCGGAAACACCCATGCCCCCGGACCAGGTGGCATGCCTACCAGCTGTAGCTGGTATCTTCCACCATGGCCTCTCTGTACGGTGTGTGCTAGAAAGGGGTTGACAACTTACTGAACCGTACCCTACCTATGGCAGGGACAAGTGGTAGTACGAAACAAGTATGGGGGTTACTGGAATAAGACTCGATCTAAGGTCGACTCAGGAGGTTTAAGTATTTCCTGCATGATTATCATAACCAATATATTTCAACCAACAGACAGAATCACCACTCATCATACCTCATCATGCCATACCAGACACAACCGCCTCGACGAGGAACTAGAGACAAGCTCGTGTCTACCCAAGACAGAGGCTTTCCCGGAGTCCTTCCAGTATGCATGAAAGGCATATGATAGTGATTACTATCACAACTTATCCATTTCCAACAGCAAAGAATCTTCATTATGCACTCATGCGTATGATCACATCATCGCATAAAATAATGAAACTCCGAGATGAGGGGTGTTGTAAACGTATCAAACAACACACAAAAATATTATGCCATGGTTCAGAATGCTTGCCTTCAAGTGGTGGAGATGCAGGGTGCATTCCAACGCTTTTGAAAGTTTTCTTCTCTCTCCAAAAATCCTATTTTGAGAAAATTCAAATTAACACATAGTTTCAAAACACTACAAAAAATTTGTTTGGAAAATTTTCAAATAAACATGAAAATAAACTAGACAGAATTTGAGAAACAACAGAAAAAGAATCAAGTCAATTGGACTTATATTTAAAAAGTTATAGCCACCAAAGTTTAGTCAAAATCTGTTTTAATAAAAATGCAAAAAGAAAACGTTTCGAATGAGAATACGCTTTCGGGGTAGAGGAGGCGTACTCTGGGTTTTACGCCTTCACTTAAGCCAGTGTGGATCGGCTTGCGGGTCACTGAAAGTGGGTCCCTTGGGCCCACTAGTCAGGTTTGACCAGTCGTCCCCGCCTCCTTCCTTCTCTGTCCGAGCAGAGGCGGGGCTCCGGCGATCGACGCCGGCGAACGGCGGCTCCCCACTGGGTTCCGAGGGCAGGGATGGATCCGCCAGTCTAGGGCGGTCCTCCCGGTGGTCGCTAGGTTGGCGGGGGTGGAGGGAGTCGCCGGCGGCGAGCTCTGCGGCGGACGGCGGCCTCGGGAGAATTGGGGCTTTGGGCTACGGTGGTTCCTGAGCGAGTTTGAGGGGTTGGGTGGCTCCGCAAGATCAAGGGGAGTCGGGTGGTGGTGCTGGATGGACGGGGGAGGGCCTGCTCGCGACGAACGGAGCCGGAGCGTGGCGGCGGCCGAACCTGCCGGAGATGGGGAAGAAGGCTTCCCACCGCCGCTTGCTGGTTGTGGGGGCTTTGGAGGAGTGGCTTGAGGTCGCCTAAGGGTCCGGACGAGCTCGGGGCTCCTTTTATAGGCGGTTGAGGTCGGTTCCACTGCGGCCGGAGATAAGATCGACGACGAACCGCCATTCTGTAGCTGCAGGGCGACGTGGCGGCGGTGTGCGCTAGCAGACGAGCTCGTGGATGAGCTCGAGCTGTTCCAGGGGCAGCTGGCACGCGCGTATGGCTCGGGCGGCGCCGTCCATGGCAGAGGCCTACTGTGGCCGGCCGTTAGTTGCCATGGCCGACCTAACGGCGGCGCTGTGGGGCTCCAGGGACGGCTCTGCGGCGAGGGAGGGGGCCGGCGTGTTGGCTGCGAGTGGGGAAGGACCAGAACGGGTGCGGGGAGGTGGCAGTGAGACGCGGCGGCTCGGTGCGCGCGCGCGCAAAACATGCGCTCTGGGCGCGCCCAGAGCACGCACGCCAGGCGTTCGACCGAATGCCATCGCGTTCTAGGCCCCTCTGGTGCCTCTACAACTAACCAGGACTAGGCTAATGATCATATGGGAGCTAATAGACATGCTGGTAAGGCCATTAGGGCAACTTCATAATGCAAGTCCAAAAGCATGCCAAAACTGGCCATGCTCCTAACATGCTCGATGAAATGCCAAGTGCATCTAGGCAACTCTTGGGGTGGCCATAATCTCCAGATCCTAGTCTCTTTAGATGATGAAGAGGGTGACAACGTTTGTTTATCAAAAACAAAAACTTGTTAGTGCAAGTTTGTGAGAAAACCAAATCTGTGCGGAAACTAAAGGCTATCATTTCATGGACCAAAAATACTCCAATGGGTCCACTCTCCTGGACTTAAGGGTTTTGTAGGGTGGTCTATAAGCAGGAAAAAGAATCAAAGGAAAAAGGGCAAGTTAAAATATGGTTGTAGTAGAAAATACCAAACTTGACCAGAGAGCAAAAGTGGATGTTTTGCTCAATTTTTTCAAAGAACACCAGTGGGTTTTTGCATAAAGTTGAATTATATACTCCTACCAACATCCCCTAATTTTGGTGGAAGTTTTAAATAAATATTTAGATAGGTTGAAGTGCAAAAGTGCAAACTGGACCAGAGTTGAAAACTAGGGGTAGAGCTCAAAATTTCCAATGACAAAAATATATTTTTGCATAAAAGTGATGTGGAAACATCACATGACATCCCCAAATTTTGGTGGGATTTTTAAATAAGTATTGGAAAGGGTTGTAGTGCAAATGGGACCCTAAAACCTATGAAAATCATTTTTAAGGAAATAAAGCTCAGGGAGAAATAATCATATAAATAATTGCACTGATAAAGGAAATGTTTTTAGAGAGGGTATACAAGTCCAACAACATTTGAAAAGTTTTTACTTGGGGTGAAAACTCCACAACTCAGAAGAAAGGAGTGGTTCTGAATTAAAGGAAAATCCAAAAAATAAAATTTTAATTTACCAAGGCAAAAAATTTAAATCAATAAATCATGGTTAAATTTTTGGGGTGTTACAAGCTCCCCACACGCATAGGCATGGAATATCGACGGCCTGGCGCCTTCCATATGTACAAGGATGTGTCTCTTGTCCTTACTAAGTAAATCATGATCGCAATCAAGTCTCAATTAACAGCATCTTTTCTCTTTTTTTTGCGGTTCAGTTAACAACGTCTTACTATGCTGGTGACTATTGATTCAGTTTTCGCACACAAAAAAGTACTGAATCGCTTCTTTATTTTTCTGTGCAATCCCATGTTTTCACAGTTGATTCACCGATTTATCGTCTGATTTATCGCTACTCGGTGGGTGACCAATAAGATTATACCATATCGCTGCAATTTATCATTTGGGCCAATTTATCGCTCTGACAAGCAATTTATCGAGAATCTACCAATAAGTCGGGCATATTTCTAGCACTATGTGTGCAAGAACTATGTTTATTTGTCCTATGTTGTTTATCATTGTACAAGGATTCAAAGGCAAGGTATCAAGGTAACACTTGTGTTTAATATTGTTTTAGTGTTGAATATAGCATATTTTAGTGCTGGAACTTGGGATTTGTAAAACAAATGGTTGATTAATTGTCAACCGATACTATTGATTAATCGTCTATTTCCTGATTAATCTCTAATCCCCAGCCGACCGAGACACCATGTCAGACTAACGACGGGGTCCCACGTGGAATCGCCTGAAAATTCGGTGGTCCGAAGCTCGTCTCCTCCGTCGGACCGATGTCGTTGTGTGGTGCCGCTTCGGCGGGCCGCACGGTGCCTAGACCGGCTATTTAAGCCGACCGTCGGCACCGAAACCCTACCCCTCCACATTTTCCTCCTCCCATCCACCGCCGCCGCCACTTTCCACTCTCTATCCGCCACCACTACACTACAAAAAAAAACACTTCCGTGATGATACGTGTTTGTCACAGTAGGTCGCGTTTTTTGTCAGGCATGTACATCCATGACGATTTTATGACAGAATCAAGATAGTCATACCTATGCTGTCGTAGAAGTGTTCCATGACATTACCAAAATTATCATCATAGAAGTGTCCACTTCCATGACGATAAATCGCGCGTCACAGAAGTGCTTTCGTCAAGGGTGACCGACACGTGGCATCCACCGTAACGGAACGCCGTTAAGCTATCGGGTCGGGTTTTGGATCCGATAACCCGTTAACAGCCCCGACCAATGGGAAATTTCCACGTGTAAAATTCTTATTGGCCGGACGAAACACGTGTCAGCTCGTCAGTGGGTCAGATAGGCGCCTATGATATGTCGACACGTGCCACGGCCCACCACTGGCCCATTTAGCTTACAAAGCTGGCCCGTTTGACTTGGTCAAAAGTTAAAGGGCTGGCCCATGAAAAACCTGTTAACGGTCTCTTCGCAAATAGCCCATTTTACGGCCCGTTAACTCACGGCCTGATACGTCTCCAACGTATCTATAATTTTGGATTGCTCCATGCTACTTTATCTAATGTTTTAGGCAATATTGGGCTTTATTATCCACTTTTATATTATTTTTGGGACTAACCTATTAACCGGAGGCCCAGCCCAGATTTGCTATTTTATGCCTATTTAAGTATTTCGAGGAAAAGGAATATCAGATGGAGTCAAAACGGAACGAAATCAACTGGAGAAGTTATTTTTGGAAGGAAACCCACCTGATGGACTTGGACCCCACGTCAGAAGATACGGGAGGTGCTCATGAGGGTGGGGGGCGCGCCCACCCCCCTGGGCGCGCCCCCCTGCCTCGTGGGGCCCCCGTAGCTCCATCGACGTACTCCTTTCACCCATATATACTCTCGTACCCTAAAACTTCCAGAACAAAAGATAGATCGGGAGTTCCGCCACCGCAAGCCTCCAGATCCACCAAAAACCAATCGGGACCCCTTTCCGGTACCCTGCCGGAGGGGGGATCCATCTCCGGTGGCCATCTTCATCATCCTGGCGTTATCCATGATGAGGAGGGAGTAGTTCACCCTCGGGGCTGAGGGTATGTACCAGTAGCTATGTGTTTGATCTCTCTCTCTCTCGTGTTCCCTCTATGGCACGATCTTGACGTATCCCGAGCTTTGCTATTGTAGTTGGATCTTATGATGTTTCTCCCCCTCTACTCTCTTGTGATGAATTGAGTTTCCCCTTTGAAGTTATCTTATCGGATTGAGTCTTTTATGAGAACACTTGATGTATGTCTTGCCGTGCTTATCCGTGGTGACAATGGGATATCATGTGCCACTTGATGTATGTTTTGCTGACCAACTTGCGGGTTCCGCCCATGAACCTAGGCATAGGGGTTGGCACACGTTCTTGATTCTCCGGTCGAAACTTTGGGGCACTCTTCGAAGTACTTTTATGTTGGTTAGATAAATCTGAGATTGTGTGATGCATATCGTATAATCATGCCCGCGGATACTTGAGGTGACAATGGAGTATCTAGGTGACATTAGGGTTTTGGTTGATTTGTATCTTAAGGTGTTATTCTAGTACGAACTCTAGGGCTATTTGGGACACTTATAGGAATAGCCCACCGGATTGATTGGAAAGAATAACTTTGAGGTGGTTTCGTACCCTACCATAATCTCTACGTTTGTTCTCCACTATTAGTGGCTTTGGAGTGACTCTTTGTTGCATGTTGAGGGCTTGTTATATGATCTATCTATGTTATTATTGTTGAGAGAACTTGCACTAGTGAAAGTATGAACCCTAGGCCTTGTTTCCTATCATTGCAATACCATTTACGCTCACGTTTATCACTTGTTACCTTGCTGTTTTTGTGTTTTCAGATTACAAAAACCTATATCTACCATCCATATTGCACTTGTATCACCATCTCTTCGCCGAACTAGTGCACCTATACAATTTACCATTGTATTGGGTGTGTTGGGGACTCAAGAGACTCTTTGTTATTTGGTTGCAGGGTTGTTTGAGAGAGACCATCTTCATCCTACGCCTCCTACGGATTCATAAACCTTAGGTCATCCACTTGAGGGAAATTTGCTACTGTCCTACAAACCTGTGCACTTGCAGGCCCAACAACGTCTACAAGAAGAAGGTTGTGTAGTAGACATCAAGCTCTTTTCTGGCGCCGTTGCCGGGGAGGCTAGGTAAGTGAAGGTATATCTTTAGATCTTGCAATCGAATCTTTTTGTTTCTTATGTTAGCACTAATTAGTTTATAAAAGAAAACTACAAAAAAATATGGAATTGAGTTTGTCTCATACGCTTCATCTTTTTAGTATCTTTCGTGAGAATGATGGGAAGGAAAATTGTGCTCAAGTACTAGAACAAGAATTACATAGAATGCTTGGCATGAAATATGTGAATGATGAGCATGATTGAAATGTTGTTAGTATGAATTCCTTGAATATCCATGATGCTAATGATATGCAAAGCCACAAGCTTGGGGAAGCTATGTTTGATGATGATATTTTTTGTCCCCCAAGCTTTGATGAGAAAATTTACTATGATGAAACATGCCTCCTATCTATGATGATTATTGTGATGACACGTATGCTTTAAAGAATAATGATAACCATGAAACTTGTCATCTTGATCTTAATTCTCAATCATATGATAGTTATTTTGTTGAGTTTGCTCCCACTACTATTGATGAGAATAAATTTGCTTACGTGGAGAGTAGGAAAATTTCTATGCTTGTATATCATGAAAAGAATTCTTTAGGTGCTGGTTATATTGTTGAGTTCATTCATGATGCTACTGAAAATTATTATGAGAGAGGATCATATGCTTCTACATATTGCAATAATATCACGTTTCCTCTCTATGTGCTTAAAGTTTTGAAGTTATGCTTGTTTTAAGTTCCTATGCAAGATGATTCTTGTTCCCATAAGTTGTTTGCTCAAAAAATCCCTATGCATAGGAAGTGGGTTAGACTTAAATGTGCTATTCATATTCTTCATGATGCTCTCTTTATGTTTCAGTTCTTATCTTTTATGTGAGCATCATTGAAATCATCATGCCTAGCTAGGGGCGTTAAACGTTAGCGCTTGTTGGGAGGCAACCCAATTTTATTTTAGTTTCTTGCTTTTTGGTTCTTTTTAGGAATAAATAATCCATCTAGCCTCTATTTAGATGTGGTTTTATGTGTTTAGTTAGTGTTTGTGCCAAGTAGAACCTTTGGGAAGACTTGGGTGAAGTCTTTATGATCATGCTGTAAAAAACAGAAACTTTAGCGCTCACGAGATTAGCTAGAACTTTTTACTGGAGAGCGCTATTTAGTTGATTCTTTTTTCAGATGATTACTAGACAAATTCGTCAGGTCCATCAATTTATTTTAGAATTTTAGATTACTACAGACTGTTCTATTTTTGACAGATTCTGTTTTCATTGTGTTGTTTGCTTATTTTGATGACTCTATGGCTAGTAAAATAGTTTATAAACCATAGATAAGTTGGAATACAGTAGGTTTAACACCAATATAAATAAAGAATGATTTCATTACAGTACCATGAAGTGGTGTTTTGTTTTCTTTGGCTAACGGAGCTTACGAGTTTTCTATTAAGTTTTGTGTTGTGAAGTTTTCAAGTTTTGGGTAAAGATTCGATGGACTCCGGAATAAGGAGTGGCAATAGCCTAAGCTTGGGGATGCCCAAGGCACCCCAAGGTAATATTCAAGGACAACCAAGAGCCTAAGCTTGGGGATGCCCCGGAAGGCATCCCCTCTTTCGTCTTCATTCATCGGTAACTTTACTTGGAGCTATATTTTTATTCACCACATGATATGTGTTTTGCTTGGAGCGTCATGTCATTTTGTTTTGTTTTGCTTGCTGTTAGTTAGATTAGTGTTTCGCATCTTTAGTTTCAATAAAAAAAAGTCAAGGATAGCCTTTTCCATGCTTATTTTGCTAGTATACATGTTGCTGTTTGAAAACACAAAGTTTAACGCTGTTGCAAAAATTCTCTAGAAAAGTCAGGGAGTGGTATAATGTTGAATCTTTTTGCATATTGAGCTCTGATAAATTTACTATAGTGGGAATTTTAGTTCATAATTTTTGGAGTCAGGTAAGTATTGATACTCTTGCATTCTTTACAGATTGTACTGTTCTGGCAGATTGCTGTTATGTTTGCATTGTTTGCATACGTTTGCTTGTTTAATGATTCTATTTTAGGATAAGAGTATTAAATATGTAGAGGAATTTAGTATACAATGTTGAATAATAATGTTAGTGATTTGTTACAGTAGAAAATGATAAGGTTTTGCATTGGTTTATACTAACCTATCTCACGAGTTCTTGTTGAGTTTGTTGTGAATGAAGCTTTTCATAAAAAGAGAAACCATGATATGAGAGGAATTAAGGAGACACAAAAGTTCAAGCTTGGGGATGCCCAAGGCACCCCAAGATAATATTTCAAGAAGTCTCAAGCATCTAAGCTTGGGGATGCCCCGGTAGGCATCCCACCATTGTTCTTCAACAACTATCGGTTAGTATCTGTTGAGCCTAAGTTTTTGCTTCTTCACATGAGTTGTGCTATCCTTGCAATGTAGTTTTATTTAGCTTTGCTTGCTGTTTGAATAAAGTATCAATATCTGAAATTATTAAATGGGAGATTCTTCACATAGTTACATAATTATTTGACTACTCATTGATCTTCACTTATATCTTTCGGAGTAGTTTATCATTTGCTCATAGTGCTTCACTTATATCTTTGAGCGTGATAATTTTTGCTCTAGTGCTTCACTTATATCTTTTAGAGCACGGTGGTAGATTTGTTTTAAAGAAACTATTGAACTCTCATGCTTCACTTAGATTATTTTGAGAGTCGTTAATAGCATGGTAATTTGCTTAATGTTAATATACTTGGTACCCAAGATATGTGAAACTTTCTTTTGAGTGAATTGAATACTAAGATAAATTTAATGCTTAATAATTGTTTTGAGATATGGAGGTAATAATATCAAAGTAGTGCTAGTTGATAATTGTGAATTTGAGAAATACTTGTGTTGAAGTTTGCAAGTCCCGTAGCATGCACGTATGGTTAAAGTTGTGTAACAAATTTGAAACATGAAGTGTACCTGGCTTGTGCATCCTTATGAGTGGCGGTCGGGGACGAGCGATGGTCTTTTCCTACCAATCTATCCCCCTAGGAGCATTGCGCGTAGTACTTGATTTTCAATGGCTTCTAAATTTTTGCAATAAGTATATGAGTTCTTTTGACTAATGTTGAGTCCATGGATTATACGCACTTTTACCTTTCCGCATTTGCTAGCCTCTTCGGTACCGTGCATTGCCCTTTCTCACCTTGAGAGCTGGTGCAAACTTCACCGGTGCATCCAAACCCCGTGATATGATACGCTCTTTCACACATAAACCTCCTTATATCTTCCTCAAAACAGCCACCATACCTACCTATCATGGCATTTCCATAGCCATTCCGAGATATATTGCCATGCAACTTCCATCATCATTATTATGACATACATTACTTTTGTCATATTGCCATTGCATGATCATGTAGTTGACATCATATTTGTGGCAAAGCCACCATGCATTATTTTCCATACATGTCACTCTTGATTCATTGCACCATCCCAGTACATCGCCGGAGGCATTCATATAGAGTCATATTTTGTTCTAAGTTTCGAGTTGTAATTGTTGAGTTGTAATAGAAATAAAAGTGTGATGATCATCATTATTAGAGCATTGTCCCAAGTGAGGAAAGGATGATGGAGACTATGATTCCCCCATAAGTCGGGATGAGACTCCGGACGAAATAAAAAAAAGAGCAAGGCCAAAAAAAGGAAGGCCCAAAAAGAGAAATGAGAGAAAAAGAGAGAAGGGACAATGCTACTATCCTTTTACCACACTTGTGCTTCAAAGTAGCACCTTGTTCTTCATGTAGTGAGTCTCATATATTGTGCTTCAAAGTAGCACCAAGATCTTCATGATAGTGAGTCTCATGAGTTGTCTTTTTATACTAGTGGGAATTTTTCATTATAGAACTTGGCTTGTATATTCCAATGATGGGCTTCCTCAAAATGCCCCAGGTCTTCGTGAGCAAGCGAGTTGGATGCACACCCACTAGTTTTCTTTTGTTGAGCATTCATAGCTCTAGTGCATCCGTTGCATGGCAATCCCTACTCCTCATGTTGACATCAATTGATGGGCATCTCCATAGCCCGTTGATTATCCTCGTCGATATGAGACTTTCTCCCTTTTTGTCTTCTCCACACAATCCCATCATCATATTTTATTCCACCTATAGTGCTATACCCATGGCTCGCGCTCATGTATTTCGTAAAGGTTGAAAGAGTTTGAGATTATTTGAGTATGAAACAATTGCTTGGCTTGTCATCGGGGGTAACGAAGTTGGGAACATCTTGTGTGACGAAAATGAAGCATAGCCTAACTATATGATTTTGTAGGGATGAACTTTCTTTTGCCATGTTATTTTGAGAAGACATGATTGCTTTGATTAGTATGCTTGAAGTATTATTATTTCTGTGTCAATATGAACTTTTGTCTTAAATCTTTTGGATCTGAATATTCATATCACAAGTAAGAAGATTTATATTGAAATTATGCCAAAGTATCACTCCGCATCAAAAATTATCTTTTTTATCATTTACCTACTCAAGGATGAGCAGGAATTAAGCTTGGGGATGCTTGATACGTCTCCAACGTATCTAAAATTTTTGATTGCTCCATGCTACTTTATCTACTGTTTTAGGCAATATTGGGCTTTATTATCCACTTTTATATTATTTTTGAGACTAACCTATTAACCGGAGGCCCAGCCCAGATTTGTTGTTTTATGCCTATTTCATATTTCGAGGAAAAGAATATCGACGGAGTCAAAGCGGAACGAAATCAACTGGAGAAGTTATTTTGGAAGGAACCCCACCGATGGACTTGGACCCCACGTCGAAGATACGGAGGTGCTCACGAGGGTGGGGCGCGCCCACCCCCGGCGCGCCCCCGCCTCGTGTGGCCCCGTAGCTCCACCGACGTACTCCTTTCACCCATATATACTCTCGTACCCTAAAACTTCCAGAACAGAAGATAGATCGGGAGTTCCGCCGCAGCAAGCCTCCAGATCCACCAAAAACCAATCGGGACCCCTTTCCGCTACCCTGCCGGAGGGGGGATCCATCTCCGGTGGCCATCTTCATCATCCCGGCGCTATCCACGACGAGGAGGGAGTAGTTCACCCTCGGGGCTGAGGGTATGTACCAGTAGCTATGTGTTTGATCTCTCTCTCTCGTGTTCTCTCTCGTGTTCCCTCTATGGCACGATCTTGATGTATCCCGAGCTTTGCTATTGTAGTTGGATCTTATGATGTTTCTCCCCCTCTACTCTCTTGTGATGAATTGAGTTTCCCCTTTGAAGTTATCTTATCGGATTGAGTATTTTATGAGAACACTTGATGTATGTCTTGCCGTGCTTATCCGTGGTGACAATGGGATATCATGTGCCACTTGATGTATGTTTTGCTGACCAACTTGCGGGTTCCGCGCATGAACCTAGGCATAGGGGTTGGCACACGTTCTTGATTCTCCGGTAGAAACTTTGGGGCACTCTTCGAAGTACTTTTATGTTGGTTGGATAAATCTGAGATTGTGTGATGCATATCGTATAATCATGCCCACGGATACTTGAGGTGACAATGGAGTATCTAGGTGACATTAGGGTTTTGGTTGATTTGTATCTTAAGGTGTTATTCTAGTACGAACTCTAGGGCTGTTTGTGACACTTACAGGAATAGCCCACCGGATTGATCGGAAAGAATAACTTTGAGGTGGTTTCGTACCCTACCATAATCTCTACGTGTGTTCTCCGCTATTAGTGGCTTTGGAGTGACTCTTTGTTGCATGTGGAGGGCTTGTTATATGATCTATGTATGTTATTATTGTTGAGAGAACTTGCACTAGTGAAAGTATGAACCCTAGGCCTTGTTTCCTATCATTGCAATACCGTTTACGCTCACGTTTATCACTTGTTACCTTGCTGTTTTTGTATTTTCAGATTACAAAAACCTATATCTACCATCCATATTGCACTTGTATCACCATCTCTACGCCGAACTAGTGCACCTATACAATTTGTATTGGGTGTGTTGGGGACACAAGAGACTCTTTGTTATTTGGTTGCAGGGTTGTTTGAGAGCGACCATCTTCATCCTACGCCTCCTACGGATTGATAAACCTTAGGTCATCCACTTGAGGGAAATTTGCTACTATCCTACAAACCTGTGCACTTGCAGGCCCAACAACGTCTACAAGAAGAAGGTTGTGTAGTAGACACTACGGCCCATTAGGCACTAAAGGAAATCGGCCTGACAACGTCATGTGGGCCGTCGAATATAACACCAACCCATTTCACTTTTGGCCCATGTATGGCCCACGACGTCTTTCGGCCCATATGAGGCCTTCGTATCTTTCGGTCCTTTAGAAGCCCACAGTGACTCTAGCCCACAATGAACAGTAATTTTCTTTGTACCCGTTAACGGCCCGTGATTTACATTGGCCGTTTCCAGCCCGTGTTAGCTTTTGGCCTATTGACGGCCCATACGTTCTTGGGCTCCTTTTCGGCCCTCGATTACTTCCGGCATTCTTGGCTGTTCCCCTAATGGGCCAAATTCGGCCCATGGCAAGAGTCGGCCCGTTACTGGCATGTTCCCCAAATGGGCCAAATTTGGCCCATGGCAAGAGTCGGCCCGTTACTGGCTTGTTACCCTAATGGGCCAAATTCGGCCCATGGCAAGAGTCGGCCCGTTTCTGGCCAGCCCGTCCTATATTCTGGCCCATTAACGACCCGTTATGCCTGTGACAGAATTAAGCTTTTGCAGTCCTACGGCCTGTTAACGGCCCGTTACCGTGCTGGGCCGATACCAATTACGCCCGATTACGGCCCATGTAGACCCATTTATCCGACGGCCCGAGGCCCACCAATTACAGGCCCATTTATCGACGGCCCAAGGCCCACCGATTACAGGCCCATTTATCGACGGCCCGTAGGAGACCCATGGATCCTACGGCCCGTATATGGCCCATGGTAGTTGCGGCCACTAGAAAACTAGGGAAAAAGAAGACTAGGAAATAAATAAGGCCGAAACTAATGCTAGGCTATTAAGGCGATTGCACAGATTACATCCACTCGGCATCAAAGATCACCACAAGTGCAAATATAGGGAACACCCTATACTATACAAAAATGGCTTGCTATTTTCTTCAGCCGGTGGCTGCACGTTAAGAATAAATTTTGTATCGCACCAAAACAAATTACAACTATATAACAAAAGGAAGGTTGGCATAAAACTTAACAGTCTAGCGTATAAATGCACCACCGAAGTTCGAAGCTCGGTTCATTTGACCGACTATTACGTTTTCATGTCAGTATTGTCCGATGGAGCACCATAACCCTCGCCTTCATTTCCCTAGGCTCTGAACAACATAGCAAATGTCCGATAGTCGGTTTCAAAACCATGCATATCTTGATGACATTGAGCAATGTTTCTCCTTGTTTCACAAAGGGCCTCTGTTAGGGAATGGACTTGTGTCCGGGCGCAGATACAACATTGCTTTGAGCTTGCATATCTTGATCATGAGGCAGTTTGGACGATATTTTCTTAACAACCAACCCAAGATTACGCAGAACGTGCTTTTGGCAATTGTTAGTGGACAGTCTCGACCCACTGCAGCAAGAGCGGCATTGCGGTTATAGTTGCCTCGCCACCTTCGTAAGGTGGAGGTTCCACCATTTTTCCATAGCTCGCTGAAAAGTTGAGGTTTTACATTAGTAGTACCGAGCGTAAGATATTAAGGAGGCAGCAAAACCAAACAAAATAGCTTTGGTCTATATACGAGAACTTATTCGGTGAACCCATGTAAAATATTAGTTGTATTTTATTGCAAAGTACATAATAAAACCAGGTTCCAAACATATGACCATGTACCATCGCTAATGTATTGTCTATTTCTTCACATTGTATTGAGGGCTAAGGATAAAGAGACGAAGTTTATAATACGGTAAGCATAATATGACATCATTCATATCACAAAACAACTGAGAACATACAAACATGCAATTGTAACATTGTGTGGGCAAGTCCAGCACGGAACTAGATTACGGGTCAAGATCAAAGGAACATCACTCCTCTCTTTTAAACCTTGTAAGGTGCAATGATACGCTAAGACAATTGTGTATAAAATTGAAAAGAGTAATAGACATTGGCTGCAAACCATGCAGTTCAAGGCACAAGTCAGAGTAAGTAGTAGTTAAAAGGCATGAGGATTAAGGACTTACAACAGCGGCTTTGACTGGTGTAGTCATGCCCTTCTTCTTGCTGGTGTGACAGTCCTTGAAGATTTCCACAGCATTTGGTTCAGGTACTTTTTGGTCCTTGCGGGCTTTCCTCTGCATTTCGAACAAGTCAATATAGATCTGCTAATATGGTACAGCGAAAAGAGTGAAACATCAGCTAATTACAAGAGCCTCGCAGTGTGCAATATAGCTACGAGATCCTGTAAATCATTGGAATTTCACTTTAAATGCGGTTGGCCTTGTTCTTTGAACAGTTCACCTATGAGAAGATAGATTTGTGTGGCACATGCGTAAATAGGACTTCAACATGTGATCTGATCACATATATATATTGTACCTGATACTTCGGATCATACCAGTGTTTAACAAGCCCCTCCGGTCTTCATCCGATATATTTTCCATCGGAGATGTTTGGGAAAGTTCACGTTAGCCTTGCCTTCAAAGTGAGTTTTCCTCAAGTTATACCGATCTTGTCATGAGCAGACTTGAAAACATGGGTGCAAGCTTGTCAGTTTGCATCATCTTGGCTATCCAACTTGAACCTCATCTGTTGAAAATTATGGGAGTCTCATTATCAGCAACCTAGAAACTATGGGACAGAGCAAGACGATATTACTAGTTTCCATACATAACCATACTTATAGATAAATGGTCGAGGAAGGTGTTGAACTGGGTTTCGTCTTTGTCATTCCTGTACTGAATCCATGTTGGGAGGATACGTACATGACACCTAACGACAACCGCTGCCTCTGATACTAACTTGGCTGACTCAGTAGCATCACATGGCCTTTTTAAACCTGCCTCAAAACGGATCTCCATTCTTCCTCCTCTAGATTTATTTAACCTAACGAGCAATATCCCTGATGTTTGTTTCCTCCTGCGCCTAGGTGCTAGTCCAACAACGAACATAGGAAGTGTTAGTGTACATCAAACTGTGAGACTACATATAAAGAAGCATGCAACTGTAACTTGACTCCAGCAACTACCTTCTTGCTGTTGAAGCTCACAAGGTTCATCTGATATTGCCAACTCATCTTGTGTCAAGAGTGCTTGGGAAGTAGTGTCACGTGGCAAGGGAGCTTCGGAACGTGCTGCTAGCTCGATTGACGACGAGTAAGTCGTGCACCGGTAGTACTTGTGGTAGGTGTTGCAAGAACTAGGGCTGTCTCTGCTTGTTTGGTGGCAGCTATTTGTTTCTGTTTGGATTTTTTTGCAGCTCGTGTAGCATGGGATGCCGTGTTTGTAGAATTTTCCGTTGGACTTTCACCTTCTATTGCACCATCAGTACCAGCAGAATCTGTAGGATTCATCCGCTTCTCATTCCCTGCCATTCTGTGTTTCTTCCTCCTTCTCTGTGCCATGTTAAGTCAAGCCGACAAGAAAACGAATAACAATTTAGTTCTTCGAACAAATTGATGCGTGATGCTTTAACTGAACTTTGATGTTAGACAACCACATGATAGTAGGATGTAATATGTATGAAAAACAGGACGGAAGAGATAACCAGAACTATGATGTGTAAACTAAGAAGAAGACATTTCACCAAATTAGAAGCAATGCAATGGAAGGTAGACACCATATGAAAGATGCTACAAATATCGCTCTGCCAAGTTAACAGTGTCTCATCATAAATGGCGTTTAAACAAATGTGAAGCAGTACAAGAAATAAATCATATGCAAGATGCAAACAACATCACACTACCATGTTAGAGGTCTCTCGTCATTAGTGCCTTTGCATATTCACAGCATTGCATATTCATAGCTTATGATGTGTAAACTAAGGAGAAGGCATTTCAACAAATTAGAAGCAATGAAAGCTAGACACCATATGGAAGATGCAACGAATATCACTCTACCAAGTTAAAATTGTCTCGTCATAAGTGCCATTTCAACAAATTAGTAGTACAAGCTAGAAAAGAATGTGAGATGTAACCTATATCACACTCCAAAGTCAAACGTGTCTTATGATAAGTGATTGTTGCAGGTTACACAACAGTAGTAATTTGATGTAAGAATATGGTGTGATAAACAGATATTGTATGTTCTAGAAACAGGAACACGTGCCTTATTCAAGTATAATGTGTAAAGTAAGCATATGGAATTCAACAAAATTAGAAGCAATACAAGCTAGACATCACACATAACATGCAACCACATATAACAGTGTCAAGTTAGAGGGAGCACCAGTGATGCTGCACTAGGGGAGACATGCTCATCATAGACACAGCTTTGTTGAGTGTCTATGCGTGTGTTGTCTTGGAAATCATCTTGGGGGGTGTAGGAGTAGAAACTGTAGAGGCCCTCCGTTCGGAAGGAGCACCTTTATCCGATGCCTTGCTAACTTCCTTCCGCTTTATTGATTTTGAATTGTCAAGTAAAACCGACAAGAAAAAGCAATAAAATTCTCTCTTCAGAACTCATTCATGCATGATACTGACAATCACTACTTTGATGTACGGCAAACACATGATACCAGGATGGAATATGTATGAAAAACAGGACGGCATGGCATGTTCACAACTGTTTGTGTAAACTAAGCAGAAACCATTCCAGCAATAAGAAGCAATGCAAGCTAGACACCACATGAAAGATGCAACCAATATGACTCTGCCAAGTTAAAAGCGTCCCATCATAAATGGAATTTCAACAAATTAGAAGCAGCGCATGCTATAAATCATATGAAAGATGCAACTAATATCGCACTGCATATACTAAACGTGTCTCGTCATATTGATTGATGCGGGATACAAAAAAACAATAATTTTATGTAAGAACATGCTTAATAGACAGATGTACTATGTACCAAAAACAGGAAGGCATGTCACATTAACAGGTATAATGTCACCTTTACAGGAGTATAAGCTAAGCAGACTAGCACATGCAGTTTAACCAGATTGGAAGAATTACAATCTAGACACCATATGCAACATGCAACCACATATCACGCTGGCAAGTTAGAACAAGCACCTGCGATGCTAGTGTATGGGAAATGCTGTAATCAACTACAGAGCTACGTTCACTATCTTCATCTAGCATTTATGTTTCTTGAGAATCATGTCGGGAGGCTAACGCTGCATTCTTTAAATGAGGAGTAGTCCCCTTGCCTGCTTGCCTCGTCATAAGTGATTGATGAGGGATACACAAGAACATTAGTTTGATGTAATAACATGGTTAATACACAGATGTACTAGTATGTACCAAAAACAGAAAGGCATGTCATATTCAAAGGTATAACGTGTAAGCTAAGCAGATGCAATTTAACCAAATTGGAAGCAATACAAGCTAGACATCCGGCTGGAGTGGTGAACATGATCATCTAGGACCTAAGAGCCTAGTGGGAGGCGGGCTGCTTCGCCACCATCGCGGCTTTTTAGTTGGCTTCCAGGTGATGCCTGTCTTTGCTGGGCTTGTCACCGGCTTGGCCAAGGCTACGACTAGCTATTTGTCTTCCGGTGCTCACGGGATGGTGGTTCATGTAAAAATATCTTTCCTTATCTTAATAAAGACCGACTTGCCTTTCAATACAAGCTAGACACCATATGGAACATGCAACCACATATGACACCGCGAAGTTAAAGCAAGCACCTGGGATGGTGGTTCATTGCGAGCGAGGTCATCAACTCCAGAGCAACATTTACCGTCTCCATCTGCAGACACTGCACCCTTTATAGCGCTGTAACGTGTCGTGCCTAGCCGCGTAGAAAGCTGACACGACTTATCTCTTTTATTTTTTGCTTCTCTTTCGGCAGACTCTGGAATACCCTTGCATAAAAACACAATAGTGAGAGTATGGGTGAAGTGTGTGCAACTACTACTGCCCGTAAAAAAGTAGCGGATAGCGGTGGCTGAAAAATAAATGACAGAGACATATGATAGCTCTACAACATTGCATGGCAAACAAAATTAGATTCTACTCTGTATGATTTTGTAATATATGAGCACAGGAAATGCAGGTACTCCTCCAACACACCACCACATGTGGTCATATCTAAGATAAAAGTCGACTGAAAATAAATAGGTCAGTCGATTTTTTTAATGAACCGTCCGATCTATAAGGAATGGGCAGTTGGCCTTCGTCTACCTCCCACCAGTCACTGTTGACGATCTTTCTTGAACCGCCAGCGACCACCGGCCCCGACCTGTGCCTTCGCCGCCCCACCCTCCCATCGACCTCACACCACCGCCGTGCTTGGCAGCGCCCCCAGGCCATCCCTTTAATCTCGGCCGACCTCCAGATCGGGCGCCAGTAGCTCTAGGCCGCACACGCCCCTAAGATAAACACCAAGGCGCTGCTTCCCCGGCATAATAGTAGTACTAGCGCCTGTTACGCCGGGGAATGCTTCCATTAATTGAGAATCAACTAGCCAGAAATTGAAATTCAGGGGGGGCAACGGACCTCTAGCTAAGGTGAAATATATATGAGGAGAAACCTTGTGCATCGCGAGTTACTAGGAACATCTAGTATCAAGAAGAAGTGGTCAACTAGTGTCTTCTATGGAATGAATACCGTGCAAGCAGAGACGTAAGATTTGCACGAATAAGGGAAGAGGAGTACCTTCTTCGGTTGCCGGTGTGGTCACCTCCACATGTCGCGCCGATCTTCTTCTTTTTACCGGGAAAACCGACGTTCTGGAGGGTACAGGCTTGGACGAATCCATGGCCAAATTGTTGACTGTGTTGCCGTGGCCGTATGTCGGTGGAGGGGAAGCAGATCCGAGGCGGCGAAGGACGGCATAGCAGGAACAACTCCAGTGCGGTGGAGGGTGGTGAAGTTGGAGCGGCGGCGGTGAGGCGCAGGACGGCGTGGTTGAACTGGCTCGGGTACGGACGGCTCGGCCTCGGCTTCAACTACTAGCCATGGAGGGCGTGGCGGTTGAGGTTGCGGTGGACGACGATGTCGGGGTATCGGTTGATGGGTGGGATGGGGTGGAGGACGGAGGACGCCGGGGGCTTCGCAACTGGTGGAGAGGTAGTTTTGGCGCCCACGGAGTACGAATGGGGAATCGGACGGGTGGGGGAACCGTGTTTGATGCAGGGACGCGCTTGTTTTGGCTTTTTGAATGTAAGATGGGACACGCTTGTTTGAAATTTGGGAAAAGTACAAACTTTGCCCCTCTTAAATTTCGGACCCATCATGGGTCGGGGTAGGATGGTAATCCTGTGTCCCAAATAGTGGGCGGAGCGATTTGGCCACGCATGTGTGCTTAGGCGGCCATTGTGTATGAATGTTTTTCGGGGCGGTTGCGTGGCGTCTAGATGAAGCTACAAACCTACCCCGGTTTAGACCTTTGGACGTCGGGCCGGTAAGTTTCACGGGTCGGAGTTATTAGAAAAGTAATTTCCTTGTACTACCAAACATTGGTCTCACGTGGTTTCGGGCGAGTAGAGGCTCTTTTGGCGCTTCGTTTGAAATTTTGAATCACAAGCATTCGCATTTAGAGTACTCTTGAACTATGAGGATTGACCTAAATAGACAACGTTATATTTGACCTTGTATGTTTGAAAACCTCATTAAATTATCCGCTTCTTTTTGAAATTTTGACACTTGAAAATCCTATAACTACGATTATTTTGGAATGGAGGAGCTAAATTTGAATCTATTTTGTACACGACTACATATGCTATTATGTACAAAATCAGAGCAAAGATTGGTGCCCCCATAATTTAGGTATGGTTTACAAATGCCATGATATCAAATTCAAATAATTGAATGGACTTCATGTTGAATTCGATTTTTTTAAACCACCTTAAGTTGAATTCAAATGTATGCTAGTTCATAGGTAGCTATTTATAAATGTCCATTGTGTAACTTTCATATGTATAATGTGCTTTACACACACAACATGAACTGTACTCACTTTATATTCGATTGCTAAAGCGATGCATTGTCTGGAGTTCAAAATACTAACTATGTGGATCAATTGTGTCGAATAATAACATAGACATGCTCAAATTCGATAGAATCTAGATGTCTGATGGATCAATGACTGCTCCTTACGCAAATTGCAAATATCATGATCCCATCCTAATATTTGGATACAATTTATATCTTTAATCAATGTGTAGAGCAGTCTTTTACGTGTAGTTTCACTATCCATCAGTGGTCTCTCACACGTGCTCACACACTCTCTCCCGAGGTGTCTTTCTCGCACACATGCTCTAGATATAACCCTCCCTCCCTCTCATAACCATTTACAACTGTTTTCACTAACCTTTATCACAAGCACTCTTCCTCTTGCAAACATACACACACACAATCCTCATCGACCCTTTCTATATATATGGACCTGCCTACGTGTCTCATGTATGCACATTATCTTTATGCCTGTCTCTCACGCATTATCTCACACTCTCTTCCTAATCGATTTAGTATGATTCTAGCAGCATTCTGTAGGATGCCCTTAAAGTTAGGTTGGATGAATAGTAATATCAAAGATAAAGGGGTTACCTTAGTCCGAGAACCTAGGGTTACAAATCCTAGCCGGCTTTGTCAATGGACATGGTGTAGCGACCTGACCCAAAATCGGTCAAATCTCCGTATGCATTCCATCCCAAGATCATGCCGGTACTCACAAAGACATCGATAAAGTAATCAAAGTTCAATCACACCTGAATATCATTAATCGATTCTCATATAGAGTCTTTATTACAAGGGAATAAATTCGCTCAAGGCCAACTCATGAGAAATAAACTAAAATGCTACGAAGCGTCGAAGGTAAGCGAGTCCATCCGACTCAAAGGGCAATCGCCAAGCGCGAGCGTAGCCTCACTCTGATCGAATATATCTCGCAACATAATACGTTGCAGCCATGTAGGTCAGCTTTTGGAATAAGTGGCAAGTCAAGAGGATTTACAATAATAAAGTTACTAACACTATATGCATTTTTGGCTGTGGAGCTCTAAGTTTCATCATTTTGCGAAAAGCCAATTTTATCCTACTACAAAGGGACTTATTTGCAAATTACTACAAATTATTGGTAGTTATTGAGATGGTTCCGCCAACCAATATCTCGCTCCCAAATTATTATTAGTCATAAAACCCTCAAATTAATTCATTAGTTTTAAGTGTTGAGATATCCGAATACTTCCAAGGTCCAGAGGCTCAAATGTCCGTGAATCGGGACACGGCTAATCGATTAGGTTATAACACTCTGCAGAGGTTTGCGACTTTCCCGCAAGAATCATTCCTCCTTTAAAGTCTTCGCACTTCATGGTGTTTGAAGACGGACGAATGAAACAGGGTCTTCCAAAGAGTTCTTCCGCCACCGCCGGTACCCATCCAATCCTACCGCTCGTCTACTTCTCGTAGTACCGCCCAGCCACTTCACTACAAGGGTCAACCCAGCCAGAGCCCATATTGGCTTGCGGCTGCATGTAAGCTTCCGGTCATGGGGCATCCATCCTTCTCTTCGTGGCTGGGTGAAGCTTTCCGCAGGATGTCATGGCGCTTCTCCATGCATCCCGCCACCACTGGGTGCTCCAGGTGCCCGTCAACCGCCCTCCACCCAAAGAGTGATTTTCCAAGTCCATCTTGATCATTGTAGTCCATGGGTTGTCATCATCATTGACTCTCACATCTTGCTTATGAATTTCACTCATCCCAAATCCCGCCTCTGAGCATAGCAAAATAACTACTACGTCCCGGGTCATGATAACAAGGGGATTGGTTCATCCTACCACATGATACTACTCAAGTTTAATGACTTCAAGATTTCACTACTGCATGCAATGGTGGGGTGGTGACAACTACTAATGCACGAAACATAGGTATAGAAATAACATGATCAAAACTTGCCTTGCTGATGATCCTCGTAAGCTAAAGAGTCGTAGTAGCAAGCTTCACACCCCGGAAACTCTACCGAGACAAACAATAACACAATAAGTATAAAGCAAGAGGATCACACAAGATGACAATGGTAACATAGCACAACAAAACAATCAAAACCAAATCCAAAAGAAAAACTCATAGAAACCAAATTCAAAGTTTTTCCCTACACCAAACAATAACAAAAAAAATAGTTTTTTTATAAAACAAAATTCCTTAAAATAACCTAATCATGGTTTTAGGTTAACTTGACAGAAAAGGATTAACTAAGCAACTAGGAGCAAAAAGAATTAATTAAATAGCTATTATAAAACTCATTTTAGGCCTAATCCAATTTCTATTAAGAAAATAATTTAAAACTTTTATTAATTATAAATAAAAGTTCATCTAATGGAGTGACAGAAACTAACCTAGAATAACTAATCACAAGTTAAAAATAAATTAATTTACTAATTAATTAATTAGGAAAACAGAACTAGTTAATTAATTAGGATTAATTGGATTCTGTCTAAAATTAATTATTTATTAATCCTAAAATACCCAAATTAATTTCTAGGGTTTGACAATATCAAAATAAAGTGATGGCAAAAGAATCATGCAAAATAAATTTTCTAACTAAAGTTATAGCAGATTTGCTATTCTGACTAAAACAATATTAAAGCATTTTTAAATATTTTTAACATAGCTAAATATATATTTTTCAGAAACTACATAAAATTTGCAATCCAACAAAAAAAGAATCACTCAAAAATATTAAACAGAATAAAAGATATACATTTTTGAAATTTGAAACAATTCGGCTAAAACAGAAAACCAAAATAAAAAGAAAAAGGCCTAATGGGCCTAAACTGTGCCCTGTGCGTTAGATAGGCTAAATGGGCTCTAGGGTTTAACTAAAAGAACCGGGCCTAAAAATAAACCTAACTAATAAATAAACCGTTCGGGCCGGCCGGTTTTCTAATAAAAACATACCCCTTCGGGGGCTTCTAATCCTAACCCTAGATCTAGGATCGAACGGTGGAGGGGGATGCCGGGGGGCTTACCGGACTCCGGCGACGGCGGCGGCGGCGGCGAGAGTGCTCCGAGGCGTCTGGGCGTCGGGGAGCTTCGGCGAGTCGTCGGGGAGACGCGCACGAGGTCGGGGGGTGGTTCGGTGGTGTTGGGGAGGGTCGGGGTGGACCAGGGTGGCGTCGGCGGCGACTTTGGCGGCGGTGGCGAGCTCGGGACTCAGTGAGCTCGGGAGGAGAAGGAGAGGGGTCCGGCGTAGCTAGGGGGAATGGGGTGCGGAGCCTCGGCTTTATAGCCGGGGTCGGGATGATCGGAAGGGCATCGGGCGTCGGGAATCCGGATCCTTCGGATCCGGTGGATCTCCGCGAGCCCGTGGCTTGGGCGAGGGGAAGAAGACGGGCGGGGCCATGGTCGAGAGAGAGAGAGGGGAGGAACGGGCGGCCGATCAAGCCTGGGGTTTCAAGCGAGGGGGGGCGCGGGCGGTCTGGCTGGCCTGGCTGGCTCTGGCTGGCAGCTTAGGCGGCTCACCGGGTTGGCTTGGGCCAGTGAGGGTGAGGTGGCGCTGGCTGGGCCTGGGTGGCCTGGCTGGCGCCCCTGGGGTTTTCTTTATTTTTTTAATTAAAACAAAACCAAAAATAAAACCTTAGCTATAAATATTTTATATAGGGTATATATATACCAAAATGATCAGGGGAATATTCCCTTTCATTTGAACATTTTTCCAAAGGCAAAATCCAAACTTCATAAAAATCTATTTTTTTAAATTCAAATAAAATTTCAGATTTGAATTCCAAAACTTTTGGCATTGTTTCCTCTGATATTTTGGAGTGTCATGTTTGCTCCTCTCATACTTTTGATCAAGTATTTATCAGGCTTAGTTTTTGAATTGTTTCCCACATGCCAAAGTTTGAAATTCAAATTCAAAACTCAACTTGCTCTGAAACTTCAAAAGACAATCAAATTCAAACAGGATGCATAGGATGCTTAGCTATAATTGTAAAACATTCCAAATAGGAAAATTTGGGATGTTACAAACCTACCCACCTTAAGATGAATCTCGCCCTCGAGATTCGGGTTGGCTAGCAAATAGGTGCGGATGGTCTCGACGAAGATCTTCTTCGCGTCCTGTGTGGCTTCTTCCTCGGTGTGGTGACTCCACAAAGACCTTGCAAAACTTGATGACCTTGCTGCGGGTGACTCGCTTGCAGTCTCGAGAATACTGGACGGGTTTCTCCTTGTAAGTTAGATCACCGCAAGCTGTATGGCCTCTAGGGGCACCGTGTCTCTCAACGGAACATCGGCCATGTCGGCATGGCACTTCTTTAACCGAGAAACGTGGAAAACATCATGAACTCCGGACAATCCTTCCGCAATTCCAACTTGTATGCAACTTCTCCACGACGCTCGAGGATTGTGTAGGGGCCAATGAATCGGGGTGCTAACTTTCCCTTGACTCCAAACCTCTTGATCCCACGAAGTGGAGACACACGAAGGTATGCTCGGTCTCCCACTTCGTAAGTCACCTCCTTGCGCTTACTGTCGGCATAGCTCTTCATGTCGCGATCGTGCTATCTTGAGCCGGTCTCGAATCAGCTTGACTTTCTCTCGAATCCTTGATAAGATCGGAACCGAAAAGTGATCGATCTCCAACACTATCCCACAAAGAATGGTGTCCTGCACCTCCTTCCGTATAGAGCTTGAAGGGCCATCTTCAAACTGGATTGATAACTGTTGTTGTACGAGAACTCTGCGACGGCAAATTATCATCCCAGCTAGACCCATAGTCTAGCACACAAGCTCTCAACATGTCCTCCGTAATCTGATTGACTCTCTCGGTCTGTCCATCATGCTCATGGATGAAAAGCTGTCTCAATTCCAGCCTCGTGCCCAAAGTTTCATGCAATTGCTTCCAAAACTTTGAGGTAAATTATGCCCTCTATCGACACGATTTTCCTCGGAACTCCATGCGCATACATACGATCCTGGTCATGTATATCTTGGCCAACTTGGCACTGGTATAGGTAGTCTTCACGGAATGAAGTGAGCTACCTTAGTCAAACGATCAACTACTACCCAGATAGAATCATAACTGAACGGGTCCCGGGTAATCCCGTGATGAAATCCATACCAAGTTTCTCCCATTTCCAATCGGGAATCGGCAAAGGTTGAAGTAACCCTGCTGGCTTATGATGTTCTGCCTTTACACGCTGGCAAACATCGCATACGGCTACGTACTCGGCAATGTCCTTCTTCATACCTGTCCACCAGAAACTTTGCTTCAAATCCAGGTACATCTTGGTGTTGCCGGGTGAATCGAGTACGGTGAATCATGAGCCTCTGAAGAATTAGCTTCTGAGCTCGGGATCATTGGGCACATAAATACGATCCTCAAACCATATAATTCCGTGTTCATCCTTACGGAATCCTTTAGCTTTTCCTTCCTCCATCTTTTGCTTTATCTCATCGATTTCCTTGTCCGACTTACGGCTTCACGAATCCTTTCGGTCAAGGTGGACTGAACTTCGAGGTTGCAACAAATCCTTTCGAACTATCTCCGATCGGAGATCTCTCGAGGTCATCGACCAACTCCTGGGTAATCCTCCTGCGGTAAGAGTATTCACATAGCTCTTACGGCTCAAAGCATCTGCTACAACATTGGCCTTACCGGGTGGTAATGCAGCCTCATGTCGTAGTCCTTTATCAACTCTAGCCATCTCCTCTCGCTCGAGGTTCAATTCCTTCTGCGTGAAGATATATTTCAAACTCTTGTGATCTGTATAGACATCACAACGGTTTCCGATGAGGAAATGTCTCCAGTCTTGAGTGCATGCACTACACCTGCTAACTCCAAATCATGCGTGGCATAATTCATCTCATGAGGCCGTAGCTGTCTGGAGGCATAAGCTACAACCTTACCTTCCTGCATCAATACTCCTCCGAGTCCTTGACGAGAAGCGCCTAATAGACCTGGTATTCCTTATGTATGTCCGCAATATTAACACCGGAGCTGTGACCAACCGCTTTCTTCAACTCCGAAAACTGGCTTCACATTCCTCGGTCCAAACATACTTGGCTTCCTTCTTCAACAGCTCACCATGGGCTTGGCAATCTTCGAGAAGTTCTCAATGAACCTCCGATAATATCCTGCGAGTCCGAGAAAATCTGGATCTCCTTGATCGAGGTGGGTGATCGCCAATCGGTGATCGATTCAACCTTGGCGGGATCAACTGCTATTCCTTCTCCTGAAATAACATGTCCGAGGAATCCAACTTCCTTTAGCCAAAATTCACATTTGCTGAATTTGGCATACAATTGATGTTCTCAAGTTTCTCCGAACTAGACGCAAATGTTCCTTATGCTCTTCCTCGCTCTTGGAGAATATCAATATGTCATCGATGAACACCACGACAAACTTGTCCAAATACTCCATGAACACCTTGTTCATCAAATTCATGAAGTATGCAGGAGCATTAGTCAATCCAAATGACATGACGGTATACTCAGATAAACCATACCAGTGGTGAATGCTGTTTTGGGTATATCCTTTTCACGAATTTTCAATCGATGATACCCTCGATCAAGATCGATCTTAGAGAATACCTTGGCTCCAACAAGCTGATCAAACAAGTCATTGATCATCGGCAGAGGGTACTTGTTCTTGATGGTTACTTCGCTCAATGCACGATAATCCACAACCATCCTCAAGCTTCCATCCTTCTTCTCTACCAAAAGAACTGGGGCTCCCCAAGGTGATGAGCTTGGACGAATATATCCTTTCTCCAATAACTCATTTATTTGATCCTTGATCTCTTTCAACTCATTCGTGGCATCCGATAAGGTCTCTTGGATATTGGGGCTGTGCCGGCAATAACTCAATCGAAACTCAATGTCTCTGTCCGTGGCATTCTGGTAATTCCTCCGGAACACATCGGAAAATCTTGCACCATGGTACTTCCTCCTGAACAACTCCCGTGAGGGAATGCACTGATTCTTCATCTGGCTGTGCTGGGCTACATACTTGATCCTCTTCCGCCCGGTGGTGAGCGAATAGACTTGCTTGGCACAGTCAATGTTCCTTCATACTTTGACAACTAATCCATGCCTAGGATTACATCCAAGGTCTGAGTTTCCAACACTATGAGTTCCACGGAAATTTGTGGTTCGATGTTGAGGTTTGCGGGACAGCTTAAACCTGCCATCATTTCTCCTCCTGAACCGACGCGAGGGGGATTCTAAGGGTTCTAGTCGTAATCCGTACTTATCCACAACTACCCTTGATATGAATGAATGCGTTGCACCGTAATCAAAGAGAACCAAAACTGAACGTGAATTCAATAAAACTTACCAACCACGATTGTCGGCTGATCATAGACGTTCTCCACGCCGATGTGATTCACTTGAGCACGAGGGAAAGGATTGGGCTTCTTCACTGAGCCTCCATTGCCATTCCTGTTCCTCCGCTTGGCCTCCGGGCAGTCGGTGGCGTAGTGCCCCGCCTTCCGGCACTTGAAGCGGTGATGTGGCTCAGATCCTTCTGAGCCGGGCAGAACGGTGCTGATTGCCATTACCATTGCCATTGCCATTGCCATGGCCTGACTTGTTGTCCTGGCTGCGGTTGTTTCCATTTCCACCATGGTTATGACCTCCATGGTTGTGATGGGTGTGCCCTCCCGAGTACGGTGCATAGCGGGCTTCGCTGAGCTCCCGAGTTGTGCTTCCCTGGCTGTACTTCCGCTTGCGGCTTTCTATCTGCTGCTGCTTGCCTTCCGTGATGGTGGCCTTGTCTACCAGCTCTGGTAGTTGTTGAAAGTAGCCACAATAAGCTGCATGCTCAATTCATCATTGAGTCCCTCAAGGAACTTCTCCGCCTTGGCGGCATCGGTGGCCACATCATCGGGGCATAGCGAGCAAGCTTGCTGAATTCCTCCACGTCTTGTGCCACAAGACGATTTCCTGGCGTAAGTTGCGGAACTCACGCTTCTTGCACTCATGGCTCCAGATGAGACATGAGCAAAGTCGAAGGCCTGCTGGAATTGATCCCAAGTGATGCCACCCAAGGGAAAAGTGGCGGTGTAATTCTCCCACCAAGAAGCTGCAGGTCCATCCAGCTTGATGCGCTGCAAAGCGCACCTTCTCAAAGATCGCAGCATCCAACGGTGACTAGCTCTCTTCCAATCTTATGGAGCGATCGTCACCACAATCGGCTCGGTGCTACTAGAGAACATCGGCGGATTTAACCTCGGAAATCGAGTCAAGTTGTCCACAGTGGGTGGTGGTGGTGGCGGTGGATTGTTGGCGGTGTTGTTCTGATTCTGAATCAGGAGCTGCATGAGTGCATTCTGCTGCTGAAGCAGCTGGGTGAGCTCCGGCGGGAAACCAGTGTCACGTCTCGGAGGCATCTGGTGTTTTTGGAGTGGGTGAGAAGATTAGAGTAGAACAATGGTCTATGAGAAATACACTACCCATATGAATGCACAAACATAACACACCAATCATTTATTCATTCCACTCAAACATGGCTCAAACTCGATTACAAAAGCTCATGACTAATCGAAGGAAAACATCGGCCTAACTGATCGACGAAAAAGAAATAAAAGATAATATGGTGGTCGACTAAAAGTCTTCATCAGTGGCGCCTCCTCTTGGGGTTTCCTTCAGTGGTACTCCCTTCAAAATCCTGGTCATTGCTCATGAGGGGTGCTTCATCTCCACTCGGGTAAAGGTCCTCTCCCAAGTCCATCTTTTCTACAATCGCGGCAAGCTTCATCTTCAGGTCGTCGACTATCTCCATGAAGTCCGTGATTTCTTCCTCATGGCCAAGGAAGTCTGCGCGGCCTTCTCCTCCAGCTCCAGTCATGGAACAAAGCTTCCGGTGTGTCTTGAGTTACGGCGAGCCCGAATCTCCTGCTTCGAGAAGACACTCCAAATCTGGATGTAGGAGAGAGTGGAATCGTCCTCGATGGTACGGATGATATCTCCATTCCTTGCCCTGCGAGAAACCATGGCGAGGTCCGAGTGATCGAGCTCATCCTGTACTCCTCTCGGAGATGTCCAAGTGCTCGATAGATCGCCACGCCTCTTCCGATGATCCAGCTTGAACTCGTGAACTCAAAGTTGATAGGCTCCGTGTGTCCTCCAAAGGTTCTCCACAGGATATGCACCTCAATCCAGAGCGGGTGTCCGCCGGAAGTGCATTAGTGGGTTTCCAGTGATCGAGGGCGAGCAATCTTCAGCAGCTTCACCATCCGGACCAGCTTCCTTCCAAAGGGCATCGCCTCATCGGGCTGGCGTAACTCCGGTAGCAAAACTGGGGTGAACTCGACGCCATCTAGAATGTTGCAAAGGGAGAAGAGTCGAGAATAGAACAGGAAGAATTATAGAATGAAAAGGGGTTCAAAGTAAATGGTCTCGCTATGGCTTTCCGATCCTAGGGGTTACGATCCTACGGTCAGCGTGTGCTCGATACCATCTCTCAGAGCGACCTGACCCAAAATCGGTCAAATCTCCGTGGTTCTGTATTCATCCCAAGATCATGCCGGTACTCACAAGACATCGATAAAGTAATCAAAGTTCAATCACACCTGAATATCATTAATCGATTCTCATATAGAGTCTTTATTACAAGGGAATAAATTCGGCTCAAGGCCAACTCATGAGAAATAAACTAAAATGCTACGGAAGCGTCGAAGGTAAGCGAGTCCATCCGACTCCAAAGGGCAATCGCCAAGCGCGGAGCGTAGCCTCACTCCTGATCGGAATATATCTCTGCAACATAATACGTTGCAGCCATGTAGGTCAGCTTTTGGAATAAGCTGGCAAGTCAAGAGGATTTACAATAATAAAGTTACTAACACTATATGCATTTTTGGCTGTGGAGCTCTAAGTTTCATCATTTTGCGAAAAGCCAATTTTATCCTACTACAGTGGACTTATTTGCAAATTACTACAAATTATTGGTAGTTATTGAGATGGTTCCGCCAACCAATATCTCGTTCCCAAATTATTATTAGTCATAAAACCCTCAAATTAATTCATTAGTTTTAAGTGTTGAGATATCCGAATACTTCCAAGGTCCAGAGGCTCAAATGTCCGTAACCGGGGACACGGCTAATCGATTAGGTTATAACACTCTGCAGAGGTTTATGACTTTCCCATAAGAATCATTCCTCCTTTAAAGTCTTCGCACTTCATGGTGTTTGAAGACGGACTAATGAAACAGGTCTTCCAAAGAGTTCTTCCGCCACCGCCGGTACCCATCCAATCCTACCGCTCGCCTACTTCTCGTAGTACCGCCCAGCCAGCTTCACTACAAGGGTCAACCCAGCCAGAGCCCATATTGGCTTGCGGCTGCACAGTAAGCTTCGGTCATGGGGCATCCATCCTTCTCTTCGTGGCTGGGTGAAGCTTTCCGCAGGATGTCATGGCGCTTCTCCATGCATCCCGCCACCACTGGGTGCTCCAGGTGCCCGTCAACCGCCCTCCACCCAAAGAGTGATTTTCCAAGTCCATCTTGATCATTGTAGTCCATGGGTTGTCATCATCATTGACTCTCACATCTTGCTTATGAATTTCACTCATCCCAAATCCGCCTCGAGCATAGCAAAATAACTACTACGTCCCGGTCATGATAACAAGGATTGGTTCATCCTACCACATGATACTACTCAAGTTTAATGACTTCAAGATTTCACTACTGCATGCAATGGTGGGTGGTGACAACTACTAATGCACAAAACATAGGTATAGAAATAACATGATCAAAACTTGCCTTGCTTGATGATCCTCGTAAGCTAAAGAGTCGAGTAGCAAGCTTCAGACTCTAAACTCTACCGAGACAAACAATAACACAATAAGTATAAAGCAAGAGGATCACACAAGATGACAATGGTAACATAGCACAACAAAACAATCAAAACCAAATCCAAAAGAAAACTCATAGAAACCAAATTCAAAGTTTTCCCTACACCAAACAATAACAAAAAATAGTTTTTTATAAAACAAAATTCCTTAAAATAACCTAATCATGGTTTTAGGTTAACTTGACAGAAAAGGATTAACTAAGCAACTAGGAGCAAAAAGAATTAATTAAATAGCTATTATAAACCTCATTTTAGGCCTAATCCAATTTCTATTAAGAAAATAATTTAAAACTTTTATTAATTATAAATAAAAGTTCATCTAATGGAGTGACAGAAACTAACCTAGAATAACTAATCACAAGTTAAAATAAATTAATTTACTAATTAATTAATTAGGAAAACAGAACTAGTTAATTAATTAGGATTAATTGGATTCTGTCTAAAATTAATTATTTATTAATCCTAAAATACCCAAATTAATTTCTAGGGTTTGACAATATCAAAATAAAGTGATGGCAAAAAGAATCATGCAAAATAATTTTTCTAACTAAAGTTATAGCAGATTTGCTATTCTGACTAAAACAATATTAAAGCATTTTAAATATTTTTAACATAGCTAAATATATATTTTTCAGAAACTACATAAAATTTGCAATCCAACAAAAAAGAATCACTCAAAATATTAAACAGAATAAAAGATATACATTTTTGAAATTTGAAACAATTCGCTAAAACAGAAAACCAAAATAAAAAGAAAAGGCCTAATGGGCCTAAAGCGTATACTGTATGTTAGATAGGCTAAATGGGCTCTAGGGTTTAACTAAAAGAACCGGCCTAAAATAAACCTAACTAATAAATAAACCGTTCGGCCGGCGGTTTTCTAATAAAACATATTCTTCTGGGGCTTCTAATCCTAACCCTAGATCTAGGATCGAACGGTGGAGGGGATGCCGGGCTTACTTGACGGACTCGGCGGCGGCGGGCGGCGAGAGTGCTCCGAGGCGTCTGGGCGTCGGGGAGCTTCATGAGTCGTCGGGAGACGCGCACGAGGTCGGGGGTGGTTCGGTGGTGTTGGGAGGGTCGGGTGGACTGTGGTGGCGTCAGCGGCGACTTTGGCGGTGGCGAGCTCGGGACCCGTGAGCTCGGGAGGAGAAGGAGAGGGGTCCCATGTAGCTAGGGGGGAATGGGGTGCGAGCCTCGGCTTTATAGCCGGGGTCGGGATGATCGGAAGGGCATCGGGCGTCGGGAATCCGGATCCTTGAGATCCGGTGGATCTCCCAGCGAGCCCGTGGCTTGGGCGAGGGGAAGAAGACGGGCGGGCCCATGGGTCGATGAGAGAGAGAGGGAGGAACGGGCGGTCGATCAAGCCTCGGGGTTTCGGCGAGGGGGCGCGGGCGGTCTGGCTGGCTGGCTGGCCTGGCTGGCTGGCTGGGCCGGCTTACTGGCCGGGTTGGCTTGGGCCAGCCGAGGGGTGAGGTGGCGCTGGCTGGGCTGGGTGGCTCGGCCGGCGCCCTGGGGTTTTTTTATTTTTTAATTAAAACAAAACCAAAAATAAAACCTTAGCTATAAATATTTTATATAGGGTATATATATACCAAAATGATCGGGAATATTCCTTTCATTTGAACATTTTTCCAAAGGCAAAATCCAAACTTCATAAAAATCTATTTTTTTAAATTCAAATAAAATTTCAGATTTGAATTCCAAAACTTTTGGCATTGTTTCCTCTGATATTTTGGAGTGTCATGTTTGCTCCTCTCATACTTTTGATCAAGTATTTATCAGGCTTAGTTTTTGAATTGTTTCCCACATGCCAAAGTTTGAAATTCAAATTCAAAACTCAACTTGCTCTGAAACTTCAAAAGACAATCAAATTCAAACAGGATGCATAGGATGCTTAGCTATAATTGTAAAACATTCCAAATAGGAAAATTTGGGATGTTACACACGGAGTCCTTCACAATTCTGCTATCTTTGTCTTGTACGACTAGTCATCCATGGGTCTTCCTAAATGTGTCATGGGCCGACCAATGTGGCGCAGGATGGAACCGAACGAAGGGCCTCACCTCGACCCACCGGACCTCATGCGGTGACACACCCTCTGCCCCCATGTCTCATCATCTTCTCACACCCACACATACCAACACAAACACCACACAGACAGAAAATTTCTCCTGGTGCCTCTATTCCCTCCCCCTTGCATATACACACTCAAGGGAATGGAATCTCTTGTCGTGACGCCATATTCGTCTCTCTCTCTAGACCACTCTCATTTCTCGTGCTATCTCTCCCACGCCCCGTCGGCCCCTCTATCCATGCCTCTCTCGAATCGTAATACACACACATACCTCTCTAGGCCCCGCCAAATGCATCAACTACACATTCACACATGTTACATCACGCACCCCATTGATCTAAAAAGCCCTCTCTTCACGCTTATTTCGCATACAACATTCCTTTTGAATAAAGTGTGGCCAAAAAATTATTTTAGAGTTTCTACATATATACAACATTACAAAGTTATATGGAGGAGTACGAACGCTAATTTGCATTGCATGGTGCCCACAATGATATTTATTCCGCACAGTGAATTTGTATATTTTTATACTATATACAAAGTTATTCATAATAAAGAGAAACGAAGAGCATCTCTCTCTCCATCGCATACCCCCCCCGTACGCCCCTTTCACGTATGCACACAAAACTATCTCCAGGTCCTCTAAAAGTAAGCCCCCAGAAAATTCACGCGTGTTTCATCTTTCTCTCGCGATATATGCAATGACGATCATTATATTTGAAGAGGAAGCATGATACATACATTGGACTTCATAATCCACTCATTACGGTCACCGTTTATGTTTAGTGGTTATTATACAGTCACGGGCTCACCGTACAACTTTGTATTTGCTCATGACATGACTAGTTGACCAGTTAAACGCTCCACGTGGCACCTCTAGTGTTGCATCACATTATCTCACTACCATCGTGCCCACCTGTCGACTTGTATCTACTCTACATCTACACTCTTATAAAATACATAAAATACACTCTTATAAAAAATAGAGTTGATGATGATGGTGTGCCTGCCATCCTGCAATATAGGCCGTCCGATTTATATCTGACGGATAGGAAAGAAACTATGGCAATTTTGCAAAAAGGTACCCACACACCTCTCCACATTTGCAAATAAGGCCTTCCCTCATTCATCCTTTTCTCTCACAAGATAAACAAGTCATACGAATGCATCTTGATGTTACGTGCAATGCACGGGCATCTTGCTAGTAAGAATGAAAACAAACAACAACAAAAATATTTTGACGGTGGTTCGAAGTCATGACCGCGGGCACAGCGGACAAGGTGGCCTTGTATTGGTATGCTGAGCCGTCTATTTTAACACACAGGAGCTGGTGTGGTGATTATACACACACGCACGCATGCACACGAACTGCATCCACGCAACACTCACACAAACACATGCACCCACGCACGCACGCAACACTCACACGTACACACGCAGCCATGCACGCACGCAACACTCACACGCATACACGCATGCATGCATCCACACACCAGTACACCACACAACCAACACACACTCTCACGCTCAAGTGCTCAACCTACACATGCATGCGCACATCAGCCCTCGACAAACACATACACAACCAGTGATTCCAGCACGGGTTGGAGCCTTGTCGCGCTGCGTAAATTTGTGTTTATCTGACATTTTCCCTATGCGAACTGACAGGTGGGACCCACAAGGAACATGGTCAATTTAACTAGTCAACATGGCGCCACGCAGACTATTTGCCGGTCAACAGAGTGCAATCCGATGCTGAACTGTAAGCAAGTGACCGGATAATCACCGCAAAACGATATAGTGACCGTAATCAGCTTATTCTCAAGTTCGGACCGATACGCTTTTCTCTCAGAGGCCCTCCAAAACTACATCTCTACACGTTCTCGCATGTTACATCTAACAACTATGCAATACAGACTACTACTACACTCTAACCCAATAAATCATATGTGTTTTAGTTTTACTAGATATCATATTGTTACTTATAATTATTCAGTTTGCACACATTAAAATTGCCTTTGAAATGTATGGCCAAGATTATCTACCGCAAGGGAAAAATCCCGCCTTTCCTGCTTAATCGGGTTTGTATCGATGGATTATGCGAAACAGCAAAACTATAGTACTATATAGTACAAGTGACAGTTCACCTGGTCGTCGTGGTCGCCTACTCCTCCGTCAGAAGAGTGGAGCGCCGCTTTCATAAATCTTCTAGTCCCTTTCGCCGACATGTGGGACATCAAGCTACCAGTCCATGTGCCATATCGAATACAAGCAGAGCAGCCGGGTGAAGCACCCTACCATGGTGCCGGCGTAGTAATGAGCAATGAGGCGTCAAATCACAAAGCTGCACCTTTCCCGCAGCTTAAGTTGGAGGGACGAAGTAATAATGCTAAAAAATAAGTTGGAGGGACGGCAACCGCATTTCACTTGTTGCTGAATCCGCTTCTCCTCATCTTCTTCAACTTAACCACGTGTTGCTTCGCCGTTGTTCTGCCTCATGTGGGGCGCGGATCGGCTTGGTAAAGCAACGACACGTGGGACCGCATGTTAGCAAACCGCCAGGACAACGTCCTCCGAAAATAAGAAACCTCCCCCGCCATCCGCGCGGCAAAATCACCTCCTTTTTACTAATCTTTGATTTTATAATTTTTTAGATCAATATAATTGAGATTTGCATAGATAGCACACAGGAGCAAAACCAAGTGGTACTGTTAAGGGCATCCACAATGTGTAGCCAAATGTGAAAATAGCTTTTGGCATCGTGGGAACCATTTGTGGAGGTGTTGCCAAAGCCAAAAAGATGGAACCGAAGCTCCCTGATTGATTGATTGATTGAAGGAATAGAAAAATGAAACGTCTCTCCTCTTTCTCCCATGCTTGGACGCACGTAGTACAGTATAGAGCACAGAGTCTACTCCCCTATCCCTTCTATCACAAATCACAAAGCAGTGAGGTGTCAAATCACAAAGCACGGATGAAGCAACCATCATTTCACTCTTCGCTGTCTCCGCTTCTCCATCGTCTTCTTCGAGAAACCATCTCACCACACTAGTACTCCTAGTAGTAGTACTACTAAAGGACTTTCTAGATGCAAATAAGGCGGTATTCTCGGCTTGCAGGCGGCACTCGCGAACGACTTACCGTGGTCTCCCTCAATGGTGTTCTCTGTCGAACGCACTTCGCCAAACCACAAAAAAAATTGTCGACGTCACCGCAATGGGCAAGGAATTCAAATATAGTTACTACCTCCATTTTTTTGTACACAAGGATAGTATATATCAAAATTACAATTTGCAAAGGGCCACTAACACTAATCGAGGCAAAATTGATGGGGTTAGCAACCAAGGACATTAATATCCCCTGCATGCATGCGGAAGTGAGAAGGTTCGTTTGCATGGCGCTGCATTAATCAAACGATGAGGAGTGAGATGGTTAGCTCTTTGGTCTTTCGAAAAAAAATACGCATTAATTGACACGTGAAACGAGGATTTGTATCGATTAAATCCCGTGAAGGAAAACCCCGCCTTTCTTTTTTAACACTACTACTCCTAGTACGTACTTACTTATCGTGTTTGGGTCTAGGCCTTGCATTGCCAAACTTCGCCACACATTTTTGCCAAGCTTGCCTAAAGTTTTCAAAATGAGAAGGAGGTACACTTGCGCACGGCTGTCGCGGTCGCACCACACCCTCACACAGTCGCTCCTGCACGCCGCGGTCGCACCGCACCCTCACACAGTCGCTCCTGCACGCTGCAAACCCAACCAAGGGAACACACCCTCACTGACACGTGATGTCGCATGTGAACAAACGAAACTCAGCCATCCTATCGCTGACACATAATTTTCTTTCATAGAGTATGTTTATCCAACTGCATGTTGGGGAGTATCCGTCTGACCCGTGCGGTGGTGCTGTTGGGGAAGAAGAAGAGGTGAGGATGAAGGAAAGAAGGGTTAGCAGACGAGGATATTCATCCAACCGCCAAATGGTAGATCACCCAAGTTAGGCGACTTGCATAACAAATATATGTTTTTACACAGCAAAAGATCCATAAAACAACAACATAAAGAAAAACTATCACTTTCATGCGAAAGAGACGGCCTCATCGTCTTTGGCAGCCGGCGCGAACCAGCCGTCGCTGCCGACGTGTGTCTCCGCAGCGTGGTTGTCGTCGGCCTCCAGCTACTTGTTCAAGCGGAGCGTGCGGGCGCTCTGCATGGATGAGAGCACAGCCCGGTTCAAGTCGAGGACGTCCGGTTCCGCCTGCAGGAGGGCCTCGATGGCAGCGGCATCCGCGCTCGCGCTGAGTCGAGCCTCCGCCGCCCGGTTCAAGTCCAGACTTCCGCCTCCTCCCGCAGAGGGCGCTCGATGGGAGCGGCATCCGCGCGCTCTGCATCGAGTCGAGCCTCTGCCGCCCGGTCCATGTCCAGGACGTCCGGTTCCGCCTGCAGGAGGGCCTCGATGGCAGCGGCATCCGCGCACTTTGCCTCAAGTTGAGCCTCCGCCGCCGGTTCACATCCACGACATCCGGTTCCGCCAGGAGAGCCTCGATGGCAGCGGCATGCGCGCTTCCAGCCGAGTTGAGCCTCGCCTCCGGTCCTCCTTTAGTATCGCCATGTTGAACCACTGGTCCGCCGCACCATGGGGACTCGACGCCGCACGAAGTCGACGCCCATCGCCTCATACCCATCGGGGCCTTCGCGCCGCGACCTCCGCAGTGAACATTGATCGGCTTCCTCCTCCTCGTAGCTTGGCTCCAGAGAACTCGGGGATTGACCCGCCACAAAGCAAGCTTGGGAACGGAGGTCTGTGGCACCGACCACCGCCGCGATTTCTGCGCGGCGCTCCGGCGTCAGCATCTTGTAGTAAGTGATCTTGCGGCGCACCATGGCTTTCCGCGAACTAGGGGCGCTTGATGCGGGCTAGGGATCGAAAGGTGGGGAATAGGCTGGAGATTTGGTGTGGTTTTAGGGCAGTGGCTGGCGAGGCCGAGCAGCGAAGGTTCCGTGTGAATAGTGGTTCCGTGACGACCGGTCAATCGGTTTTGATGTACATCGCTCTTGTCGCGTTAGCGTTGCAGCCCGCACGTTGGACCCTCCACGCCGCCACCGAATGGAACGCGCTTGCCTTGCGTTGCGACGCTTGGGACCGCAGCCGAGAGCAAACCGACGCCCCTCCCTCCCCCGCCTGCCATTTATTATACCACCACTCCCTCCATTTTATGCGGAGTAAATAAAAACAGAGGGAGTATACTACGGATGAGGATCCTCGACGTGGCGAACCCATTGAGTAACCGACATGCGGGCCTAGCAAGCATGGGGTCCGCCAAGAAGTGACCGAAAGGGAGGGTAAGGCAGGGATACCTACGCCGAGGATCCACTTCCACTATACTACTTTGACCAAATGTTAGAGTAATAATATATGAAATGCAACTTACACAAATTTTAGAGTAATAATATATGACATGCAACTTACACAAAGCATATAGGGTCTAATGCGTTTTCGAGGCTAACTTTGACCAAATGTTAGAGTAATAATATATGACATGCAACTTACACAAAGCATACGGTCAATTTCAGATGTGAAAGGAGTTTCCAATGATATAATTTTCACATTATACATCTCATGTACTCCTCCGCCTAGGTGTGTAAGTCATCTTACGAAAACCAAATAATCCCAAAACACGTAGGCGCGGTGCATTAACTTCTACCTCGTTTCTTGTTTCTTGACATATCAACATAAGAGATGAGGGTGTGCATGCTTTTAATGACCTGAGACTATCAAACATGACATGCAGTGGTTAGTTCATTGCATGCGATACTATTAATTAGCAAATAAACATTAATGTCTCTCGTTTTCCCCTCCTCCTTGGTCACGGTGCACAGCCTAAGATGACTTACTCACCTAGACGGAGGGAGTACTATTAATCTTGTCAATAGTCTAATTGGAAACCATCTCGATACCTTTTTTTATCATAGTAGAGATACTTTGACTACACATAAAACTTATATGTAAAGTAGAAAGGATAGGAGGGAGTATATTGTATGTTCAAAAACGAAACGAACATTGAATGCCCTTTATATATGATTTGCGAATGCTATGATCACCGGTTCAAAATTTTGAATCCGCCTTAGGTATCACGTGCCCCCACTCGTTCCCTCTCGATTACATCTCAGGGTCCGGAGATCTATTGAAAGAGGACTAGGTGGGTACATGCGAATGGTACTCGGCGGAATGTTCAAATGAGGCATGCAGGAGGATGGACTCGATCGGAGGGCTTACATGATCGATGGAGAAGAGGGTTGAGAGGAATGAGAAATAAGCAAACGCCACATGATTACACTTGAACGGCTCAAATAAACAATAAGTTGTCTCGCTTGGCCTACATAGTGAAAGGCCTAATGCGCAACGCGAGCACCGACGCCGAATATGGCCGGAAAATAGGGAAACCGACATGTGGGGCACACCGTCGGAACGACGTAGCGCAGACTAGTCCAATGGAGGAGCTGGCCCACGACCTCCTCACCACCGACAACCGCTCATTTGGGTCATTGGGGCCAACAACGGGCGCAGCTCAGCACCGCCTCTGGACACAGCGATCATGTGTGAGCGACACGCCATATCGCCGATAGACACGGTCGGTTTCAGCAGCCGAGGGTGGCGTTAGTGTTGTGGCACGACCAACGGTATGTTTGGTTTGTGCCCAAGGTTGCCCCATCAAAGCATTGGGTAGCCAAAATTTTGGTTGAGGTATTGGTTGCCCATGATTTGGCCGACATTGGCAAGAAAATGAACTAGAGTTGGCTAGAGTTTGTTGGCATGCCAAAGAAATGGCAACCATCCAAACAAAGACCAATCTTTGGGTCATGACCAAAATTTTGGTTGAGGTATTGGTTGCCCATGATTTGGCCGACATTGGCAAGTAAAATGAACTAGAGTTGGCTAGAGTTCATTGGCATGCCAAAAAATGGCAACCATCCAAACAAAGACCAATCTTTGGGTCATGACCAAAATTTTGGTAAGGTGCACTTTGGCCACAATCCAAACACACCCCAACACCGCTCTGCCGAGGATGCACGGGCGCCGCGACGCGTCCGCTGGAGTGGTGTAGCGCGCCAACTGCATCCTCTCGACCTGAGACCATGCCGGTCGTCTTGCTTTTTCAATGACATGCGGGATCGATTTGAGCAAAGGGCATCTCCAACGCTGCCACGACCGCAGCCGACTACCCCGGCACACCAAAGCCCTCGTACCTCGCGCCGCCACAGGTGGTGCGTTCCCAGCCGGCGCCAGCTGCCCGCATTCATGCCGTCCGTTCGTATGTCATCGTTAAGAGGCTCGGTGCCCGAGGAACCAACTCCGGCGACTTAATGACGCACACGGACGCTTGGCCTCACCGGAATGCGCTACTTAAAGCGGCAACGCCTAGCTAACCTCCACAACATAGCGCATCATCCTCCTACCTGGCACCACATCCGCCATGACCGCAAGTGCGAACGCTCTGCGGGAGAGCTTGTCCTCGGGGATGAAGCTCGAGGTCGCCGCCCTCGCTCAAGTCACCTCTCGCGATGCAATAGCAGCGTAGCCGGACGCGGACGCGACCGCACAAGCGGTGGCCACGCTGGCGGCCGACGACGGAGCACCGCCGACCTCGCTCTACTTGCCGCCGTCCCAACGTCCGCACCGCCGAGGTCGGGACTCCTCCGAGGATGAGTAGGGCATGGAGGCGGCAGGAATGGTGTGCCAACTGGCCGGTCCGTATCCGTGTTCTACTCTTCCTCACCGAGACCGCACCTTCACTTCACGGGTCTTGAACCCCGCCCCCATACATAGAGATCGCAGATGGAGGACGTCGGTCGCCGCCGTAGAATAGGTTTAGGGTCGGGTTTCTTTTATTTTTCTGTCCTATAAAAGTTCAAAATGTAATGAAAAGTTGTCGTGTTTGCATTAATCTCGGCCGGTGTATATAAACTTTCACAATAATATACATATTGTAGGAGTACTAGCAAGATGCCCGTGCGTTGCATGGAAGATCAAGATCTTGTGGGAGAAAAGGATGACCGAGGGAAAGCCTTATCTGCAAATGTGGAGAGGAGTGCGGGTAAATTGTCATAATTTCCTTCCTATCCGTTAGATATAGATCGGACGGCCTATATTGCAGGATGACAGGCACACCATCATCACCAACTCTGCTTTTATTGAACCGAGACAAATCTAAAAATCCAACTAAGCCAACCTCCCAAAGATATCGCTGGAAAAGACCCGCCGCTGCTTTAGTCGGGATTACCGGATTACTAGTAGTAGTATCGATGGATCGCAGCGTAGCAACATTTTTTTGAGGGGCGGCACCTAGTTTAAAAGGAAAAAGGCGGTATACTCACAGCACTCTGTCATGGGTCGCATTGCACCCCACACACGCTCGGTCCTGCACACGGCTCACGCAAACGAAACGCGCTTCGCCTTGCCTCTTCACTGACACGTGGGACTACACTTGAGAAACCGATCATGCGCCAAACTCACCTCGCCCACCGCACAAAAATCCTCCCCCACACACAAAAATTCCCCCCAAATCCGATTCAACCGCCCTTCGGCCAAATATTCCCCAAACCCCCTCTCCCACGTCCCCCCTCCACTCCATTCGCTCCGCCAAAGCCGCCCTCCCAGCCGCGCCGATATGTCGGTGCCACGGTTCGTCGAGGGGACGCATGACGATCCTCTCGCTCCCATAGTTCGCTCTCGTAGACTGCCGTCCTCTAGTCGCGCCGCCACCTCTGGCTACATTCTTGTGGAGGCGCACGGCGGTCAGCGCCGCCACTGCTGGCGACGTTCGTGTGGAGACGCACGGCGGTCAGCTTCTCCCACGGTACGCGCATTCTAGACTGAGGCCCCGTTCATGTCGGTGTAGCGCTGAATGTTAGCTGATAGACGTTGTTAATCTCACTGTTTGCCGAAGTATTTTACTATCAATATGCTCTGCTTAAGAAGCTTCCTTGCCCTGTTCCGCACTCAATCTGCTTAGCTGAGATGGCATGCCAAGGCCGATTAGTTGCTAAAATATCCTGCCATATATTTATTGTGACTTAGATTGCCATGGTCTAGTAGCCAATATGTTAGGTGAAATAGCTCTACACCGTTTTATACTCGATCTTTGCTGCTGCGATGGCCTTTGATAGTTCGATGGATGTGTGCTCGGCCTCATTGACTGCTGAAACAGCCTGCCATAATTTAGCACTCAAATCTGTTTGCTGAATTAGCTTTACATATATTTCATTACTTAGATCTGCTCGTCCAAATATCTTGCCATAGCTTTAGACATCGACCTAGGTATTTTTTTTCTCGACTTCATAAAAAGCATATATGTTTTTCCTGTAATATCTAGTAGAAGAACTAATTTGTATGTCTAATGATGGACAGGACTTGGATAACTTCTGCTCAAGATTCTCCGCTGCATATGTCGAGGGGTTGAAACCTTCATGAACTTTATCGAGCTGAGTACGGTGGTCCAAATGAGATGTGCTCTGCCTGTGTAGCAGTTGTATGAATTCAGTTACAAGACCCCACCAACTGTGCAAAATCATCTACACTTGTATGGGATGTCGGTCACATATACTAGGTGGGTTCATCATGGTGAAGCTGTGAACGTCAATGTTATTGACTACGTGGAAGCAGCAGATCACCATCTTGATCTGCCTGATGCTCAGGTGGAAGAGGAGGAGGAGGTGGTGGTAGCGGAGCCAGTGAGTTTGACCAACATTGAAACAATGCTACGAAATGCTCGTGCATTTCGTGAACTTTCACCTGCAGAAGAAAAATGGTGGGCCCGCATGTTGGAACAATGCAACGTTGCTATCATCCCAGGAAATAAGCTGTCAGTATTCTCAGCTATGGTCACCTTTCTTTAGGTGAAGACATCTGAGCGGATGACCAACAAATCATTCGATGCGATGTTGGCTGCTTTCCACAAATCTTTCCCAGATGCGTCTGAGCTGCCACACACCTACAATAAAATGAAGAATTTCCTTCGTGCAGTTGGAATTGGATATGATATGATCCATGTTTGTAAGAATAATTGTGTTCTGCTCGGAAGGATTATGCCAACTTAAGTGAATGCCCAAATGCAAATCATCAAGATGGAAAGATGGCGATGCTGTGAAGAGGGTTCCTCATAATGTTCTGAGACATTTTTCCAATTACACCAAGATTGCAGAGGTTGTTTCATGATGTCAAACAAGAGAGGATGTACTGTGGCATTCTAGGAACCAGGAGTACAGAGATCAGAATGTAATGAGCCATCCATCTCATGGTAGTGAGTGGAAAAGCTTCAATGATAAACACAAAGAGTTTTCTGCTGACCCGAGAAACATTAGACTTGGCTTAGCTTCGGATGGATTTAACCCATTTGGCCACCAGAGCGCCACATATAGCATGTGGCCAGTGCTTGTTATCCCTTACAACATGCCTCCAAATGTCTGCACCAAAGAATCAAACTACATGATGGCCTTGCTCATCCCAGCTCCAAAAAGTCCTGGAAAGGATTTTGATTTGTTCATGGAGCCTCTTGTGGAGGAACTTCAACAGCTATGGAAGGGTTTTCTCACTCGAGACCTATATAGCAGCCCACCAGCTAATTTCTTTCTGCGTGTTGTTGTAATTTGGTGCATCCATGATTATTCGGCTTTGGGCACTACGTCAGGGCGAACGACACATGGTTACAATGCATGTGTTCACTGTGACAGAATCATTGTCATACGCAATACTTAGCAAGATCTGTTACATTGACACCGCCATTTCCTTGCCAAGGACAAGCCGCATCCTAGAAAATACCAAGACATGTGTTCAATGCAAAGCATGAAAGCCGTGATGCGCCAAAGAGGCTCACCGCCGATGAGTTGCAAGTGGAATTAGAGAAGGTCAGTATATTACACCAGAAACCATCCCGTAATGTAGCGGAAAAGGAAGCGTGGCACGGTAGAAGAGAGATTATTGTTTACCCGCAGGTCCACTTTGTGGGACTTGGAGTATTGGAAAGATTTGGATCTGCGGCATAATCTTGATGTGATGCACATCGAGAAAAATATATGTGACAGCATTATCGGCACACTTCCTAACATTGAAGGCAAGACAAAAGATACCTTAAAATCTAGGATTGATTTGACACACCTGGGTATCAGAAAGGATTTGCAGGTGCAAGATGAAGGTAAACCATGGGATATGGCACCAGCTGTATGCCTTGGACAAGGTAAAAGAAAAGAATTCTGCGAGGTCCCACACATGTGAGATTCCCACATGGATTTGCTTCCAACCCCGAAAGGAGAGTCAGCAGATGGAAACAAGGTACAAGGGTTGAAAACTCATGACTGCCACGTCCTACTTCAAAGGGTTTTACCTGTTATCCTTAGAGGATTGGGCCGCCCTGACTTATACAGAGCAGTTGCAGAGTTGGGACAATTCTTCAAGGAACTCTGCAGTAGAAATATCAGGATAGATGCTTTGGAGCGTCTTAGAGACAAGATACCAACTATCCTATGAGACCTTGAGAAGATATATCCTCCAGCCTTCTTTGATGTGATGGTGCATTTGGCTGTTCATCTACCCGATGAGGCACTACTTAGAGGTCCAAGACAAGATGGCTGGATGTACCCTATTGAAAGGCGGCTAGGCACTTTCAAGGGCTATGTTAGGAACAGAGCTAGACCCGAGGGTTCCATTGCGAGGCCTACATTGCTACTGAAGCGTTGACATTCTGCTCAAAATACATTGAAACAAATTGATCAGCTTAGCAAATAGGTGGGTGAAGACAATCCGGGCTCAATGTTTTCGATTATTCTGCTCAAGTTACGAGGAAGAGTCGACAAGAGGACAAACCTAAAGATTTGGACAAAATGGTTTGGTATGTGTTGAATAACTGTCCCGAGATACTACCTTATATCAAGTAAGTGCAAGATCGCAGCTTATACATCGTAATCTACTAAACTTGCAGCACATTCTTATATATTTAGATGTTTGACGCGATCACTATGTTGTGCAGCATCTACAAAGAGGAGTTATCTTGCCGCAAAATCCAAGAAACATTGACAAACTGGTTATGGCAGGATTTGCGAAATGGTTCAAGAACCATGTAAGCTTTTGAAGTGCAATCGTCGCTTTTTTAATATATTGAGTACATAAGATGATCAGCTTGTCTATTTTCTAACCATAGGTTAAGAAAATGCGGGAGGATGGGCAGGCAGTTCATGATGCCCTTTACTCACTAGCAATGGGTCTTGATACTCGGGTAAGACATTATGAATCTTGCGTTGTTGAAGATGTGCGCTACAACACCCTTGCACGAGACGAAGGCATGAAGACACAAAACAGTGCCATCATGAGCACGGATACATATGACAAAGAGAGAACTGAAATGTATGCTAACATAATGTACATTGTTCAGCTTGCGAGATATCTCCGGCCGAGGATCATCGGTGTGTGGTTCTCACAGTCTTTGTCGCTGGTATAACCTGTTTTCCGTGATTGCGTAACCCAAAGCTGATGATTATTTCAAATCCATCAATGTCAAGGCGGCATACCGCACCAACGAGCCTTTTATTTTGGCAAAACAAGCAACACAGATATTTTTCTTGGAAGACACATTTGCACGTAGCGATGATCGGAGAGTATTGCAAAGGTTTGAGCAGAGGAATTCGCTTAATGAAGTTGCACAACAAGATGATGCTTACATCGCCCCGATGTACAAGATAACACAAATGTTCCTAATATCTTTGAGAACCATCACGTCAATGACACCGGCGAAAAGATTGCCTGTCGTGCTGTGGACATACAAGAGTTGATTAAGAAGCCAATGTTCGAGGATGTTGAGGACGAAGAAGAAGATGACACCGTGGGGAATTACGATTCAGACTGATACACATGGCGAAGATGTTGACGCTGCTGCTGTGGATGATGATTACATTGCTTTTGTCGTATTTGCCTGTCATAAGACGTTTTCTATCTACTATGTGAAATTGTGTTTTCTATGACAACTGAAACCTGATGAACATGTTGTTTAGTATTTTGCTCTGAGAACATCACTTGTTATGTATGCTGATTTGTGTTTGGTGATTTTATGACAAATAAACATGATGACATTGTTGTTTAGTTGTACTCATATTTGGCTATGAAACTTGAATTTGATGACATAGTTTGCTGTTGGACTGCAATTTGCTCGACGTCTTCGAATGAGAACAAAGCTGACCCGACAGGGTCTCTGCTATTTATTTATTTATATGAGCAAAAGGGGATACCCCCTGATTTCCCTTAATAGAAATCATTAGATGTTCACAACACTACGCCCAACCTGCTACATGTGTTTCATTCATTACTAGTTTCAAAGAAAGTGCTCATGTCGTAGCCACTCGAATACATCACGAAAAGCTACATACACCGCAAATAAAGAGACAATCATCCTCTGAGCACATCGATTTTGCCCATTATCTTCACAAGCTCTTTCATCTCCTCATTGTTGTCAAGGCCGCTCAGCAGCTCTTGCTTGGCCATGATCGAGGAACTGCATCTTTAACCTTCGCTCAGATCTTCCTCTTCCGCTGCTCCTTCGCCATTTGTCCAACACCCCAAGCTGCTGGTATTGGGATTCCTCACTAACCAAATAATCAGCGTAGTTGCATTCCCCACATCAAGAACTTCCCGTAAATACAAATCACACGAATCTTCCCTTTTCGCATCGAATCAAATTGGAAGATCATCAACCAAACTATTAAAAATTAGCAACCGAAAGCAGAGAACAACACTTAAACATATTATTACCCCATGATTCGGGCATTTGTAGAAGACTCGCCGGGGTTGCGGATTGTGGTTGAGACGCGACGATGACTCTACGTGATTTGCAAGAAGGCACCACACCAACGGCAGCGGGTTGCGATGAGCAATCGGCTGCAGTCGTGCTTGGCGGGGTGTGATGAGACCCACATGCAATGGTACGGGTGGCGACTTGGCGATATCTGGTTGTTGCTCAAGAAGAGCGTGGACGAGCAGCCAAATAACATGGTTGCCGCGCCGAGCTTCGATGCTAGGCGAGTAAGTAGAGAAGAGGAGAAGCTAACATTGGATATGTCGGTTTCATTACTTGCGAGTAGCATAGCACCATATATAGTCATAGTCTAGGTTTGGATTCAACCAGCTACAGTGAGCACGCCTCTTTCTTTTTTCTAAAACTCGCAACGCCTCTTTACTTGGTACACTAGCTTGTTCTCAGACGCCTTCCCAAGTCTTTGATTTTCTTTGTCTTTTTGTGAGGAAGGAAGGAGGACAAAATTGAGAGTTCCTCGACTCGAACCCAAGACCTCTCGGTTGAAAACCAAGGGTGCTAGTCACTTATGTGGCGAACGCCTCGTGAGGAGGACGCGACGAACGATTTTCCTCGCAGTTTTCTTCCTATATATAAAAATTATGCTACTTGGTGTCCACTTAGTCAAAAACAATTGTGCCAACCTTGACCGCTGGATTGACATTCAACGTCTGTCGCTTTTTCTTGCTCTCTTCTTCCTCGAGCCGCCAAAGCCAAACCAGCACCAAGCAGGACCGCCCGCCCCGCCTCCCACGGCCGGCTGTGATTTTCCCTGCTCTGTTGGTTCCTCGTCGAGGCCTCACCATCGCCCTCCACCTTGGTTCGCTTCATTGGCGCGCCCTCCGTGTTGTCAACATGGTCAACAACCGAGAGGAATAAGGTAATGACTGTACATGGTGAGGATGAATGTAGGGACCCAAAGAATGCCAAGCAGTAATTTTGTTTTTTCGACGGAGAAGGGTATCAACTGGGTTGTATGGGACCCGTGGCCTGCCTAGCCTGTGCTTTTATTTCATATGTTTAGCACATGACCAGCCCAGTTTGTTTTTTTTTCCTTTCGAAAAAAGGCTAGCCAGCTATTTTGTTTTTTGCGTAATAACCAACATAGGCCTACTTGCTTTTCTACGCTCTCCGGGCCGAAATCTTTCAAGACGAGGAGGGATGCATATTTCCCAGAAAATGGGCTATAAGTAATAAGAAATGGGCTATAAGTAATAAGAAATGGGCTATAAGTAATAATAATTGGGCTGTAAAATGAAAAGAAACACAGCAAACAGGCAATTAGTTCCCAAATACTGTTTTCTTTCGGATTTTGATATTTTCAATTTCATTGTTTTTGTGCGAGTAAAATTTCATTAAATTTAAATTAAGGTATATTTAGATTTAAAATTAATTTGAATCTGGCTAGAAATTTCGGGTTGTATGCTGTTTGGGACATATTTGGAGGCTGACTTGTGGGTCTACTAGGTTGACGTGTACTTTGGCTTTGTCAACTTAGTCCACAAACGATTCTAGCAGCAGTGACCGTTGCATGTTAATCGAACGGCCATGCTGCTTCTTCAATATCTGATCTTCTTGCTCCAGCCTCCCAAACCAGCTCTAGTGGGACTGCCTGCTCCCGCATCACGTGGTCGGCTGTGACGCCCCCGATTTAATCGTACACTAATCATGCACGCAATGGTGTACGATCAAGATCAGGGACTCACGGGAAGATATCACAACCCAACTCTACAAATAAAATAAGTCATACAAGCATCATAATACAAGCCAGGGGCCTCGAGGGCTCGAATACAAGTGCTCGATCATAGACGAGTCAGCGGAAGCAACAATATCTGAGTACGTACATAAGTTAAACAAGTTTGCCTTAAGAAGGCTAGCACAAACCGGGATACAGATCGAAGAGGCGCAGCCTCCCGCTCGATCCTCCTAACTACTCCTGGTCGCCGCCGGGCTGCTGCACATAGTAGTAGGCACCTCCAGTAGTAGTCGCCATCGACGGTGGCGTCTCTGCTCCGGGCTCCATCGTCTGTTGCAGCAATCGAGTAGAGGTAGGGGAAAAGGGGGACAAGGCAACCGTGAGTACTCATCCAAAGTACTGCAAGCAAGGAGCTACACTACATATGCATCGATATATGTGTAAAGGGCCAAATCGAGGACCGAATCGCGAATGCCGAATAAGAGGGGATAGCTAGTCTTATCAAGACTACGCTTCGTCACCGCCTTGCAACAGTAGAGGAGGGTAGGTTGAAGTCCTCCAAGTAACATCACATAGCAATAATCCTACCCGCGATCCCTCCTCGTATCCCCGAGAGAGCGACCACCGGTTGTATCCGCACTTGGAAGGGTGTGTTTTATCAAGTATCCGGTTCTAGTTGTCATAAGCTCAAGATACAACTCCAAGTCGCCCTGCTATCAAGATCACGGCTATTCAATAGATTAACTTCCTGCAGGGTGCACCATCTTACCCAAAGACGCTTGATCCCATTTGGCCGACACACTTTCTGGGTCATGCCCGCCGCGGAAGATCAACACGCTGCAGCCCCACCTAGGCACAACAGAGAGGCCAAAGACGCCGGTCTAAACCTAAGCGCCGCAGTCTGGGGCCATCGCCTCGAGCACACCTCGCACGCTATGGCGGCGGCCGAAGCGCACCTAGCCTAGCAGGTGTTCCAGTCCAATCCGGTGCGCGCCCGCTCCGTCAGCCGACGTCTGAAGTGCTTCGGTGATACCACGACGCCGGGATACCCATAACTACTCCCGCGTAGATGGTTAGTGCGATAAGCTCAGAGCCAACTCAGATCAAATACCAAGATCTTGTTAAGCGTGTTAAGTATCCGCGAACGCCAAACAGGCCAGGCCCACCTCTCTCCTAGGCGGTCTCACCTCCCTGCCGCTCCGCCACAAAGATCCACTCATGGGTGCTCCACCACCCGACGACTTTTAGTCTCCACCATTGTATCATGTATAAAGTATATAGTATATACCCGTGATCACCTCCCGAGTGATCACGGCCCGATAGTATAGCACGCAGACGGACAAGAATGTAGGGCCACAGATGAAAGTACTAGCATCCTATACTAGGCATATAGGATTGCGTAAGGGAACAACAAGAGTAACAAGGACAAAGCTATGCAGCAAGAAAGAGTATCTGAAAGCGGAATATGCTACACTACTCTAATGCAAGCAGATAGAGAAGAGTAGGCGATATCTGGTGATCAAGGGGGGGGCTTGCCTGGTTGCTCCGCAAGAGAGAGGGTCGCAACACCGTAGTCGAACTTCGGTGGCATCGGCCGCGGTCTCGGGTCTACCGGGAAGAAGAGGGGAAGAAACAAGAATACGGAGCCAACAAAGTATCACAAACATAACGAGACAACACGCGGTGCTAGGTGTACCCTATCGCGGTAGTACGTGATACCGACGAAGGGGGGAAACATCCGGGAAAGTATCCCGGTGTTTAGCTTTTTCGACGGACCGAGGGGAAAGTTCCATGTTCGATATGCTAGGGATGTGTGGCGGATGAACGGGTTGCGATCCGGATTCGCCTCGTCGCTCGAGCAACTTTCATGTATAAAGTTTTTCATCGGAGCTACGGTTTATTTTCTATTAATTTTAGAAGATTTAAATCATTTTCAGGATTTATTTAATTATTTATCTCAACATTATCCAGAATAGTGAAAGATGACATCAGCATGACAACATGCTGACGTCAGCAGTCAACTGCGCAGTTGACTGAGTCAACAACGTGTGGGTCCCGCATGTCATACACTTTTTAGTTTAAGTAGGGTTTAGCTGATTGATTACTGCTTAATTAAATTAACTAATTGATTAGATTAATTTAAACATGATTAATTAACTTAATTATTTTACTAATTAATTCATTAATTAATTAATGTTTTTATTAATTACATTTTCATTTCCTTTTAATTTTCGTTTTTTTTAACAGGGGCATGGGGCCCCGGTGTCATAGACCATAGTGGCCTAGCGGGCGACGGGTGCGGGCGTGCGTGCCCGAGGCCACCAGGGGTGGGGAGCACTCGGGCGGTGTCTGGCCGCTCGCCGAGGGAGCGGCGGGACGAGGCCGAGGTTGAAGCGGTCGCGGTGCGATGGCGGTGCCGACGGCGGCACGGCGAACGTGACCAGTGGACGACGAGGCGGCGGGCGCGATGAGCGGACGGCGTGAGGAGCGGAGAAGGAGGAGGGCCTCACAGGGGGTAAGCAGGGTCAGGGCAGCGGGGGTCGAGGGGGTCGACGGGGACGACCGGGCGACGGGGAGGAAGCAGGCCGGTGATGGCGTCCGGCGACGAGGTGACGGCGACGATATCGGGGTCCGGTGAGGAAGAGGCTGTGGCACGGCGCGAGGGAGAGGGGGGGTTCGTCGCCGTCAGGTGGCTCGTCCACCGCGGTAGGGTCGCCGGGCGCGCGGGCTCGGCAGCACGAGCCAGGGCGGCGCCGGGCGGCAGCGCTGGATCGAGCCCCGATCCATACGGATCGAGCGAGGAGGGGCGGGAGAGGTGGTCGGCGACGAGGTCGAGGACGGCCGGCGACGGGTCGATCCGTCTGCGGGTCGCTGGGCGGGGCGATCCGTCGGGGCGGGTCGCTGGGCGGGGCGATCCGTCGGCGGGTCGCCGGGCGGGGCGGGTCGACGAAGCGGCACCGGGCGACGACCGCAGGGTCGGCCCCGATCCGATTTGTACCGGGGGAGAGGGAGAGACGAGGGAGTGACGGGGGAGGGGGGGTTGGTCGACGGGGTCGGGGCGCAGTTGCCCCGATCTGGATCGAGGCCTCGAGTGGGGGGGTGAGGAAGAGAGCGAGGGGAGTGTGGGGAGAGCGATGGGGTCGTGCGCCCTCTCCGGTGACGGCGCTGGAGGGGGAGGTGGGATCGTGGGGGGGGGGAAGTGGGGTGGGGCTCTAGGGTTTCAGGAGTGGGGGATAAGGAGGCTGGCTGGGCTCGGTGGGCGGTCAGTGGCCAATGGGCTGCTCGCCCAGCGAAGGGGGGGTTGTTTCCTTTTTCTTTTATTTATTTTCTATTTTACCTTAAGTCCCCTTTTATTACAGTTTTATAAAAATAAACACTAGCACCTAAATTTGTATTTATAAATATACTACTGCCACCTTAATTCTCAATCGACAATAAAATAGTTTAATATTTTATAAAATTCAATAGGCATGTATTTAATTGTTTTAACTACTGTTTTAATTATCTTAGAGCCTTTAAACACTTTATCAAAGTTTGGTTTCTCCACCATAATTACTCTATGCATTATTTAGTTCACTCCAACATTTCAGTTTTAAAGTTTGGAAACTTTTGTTGTTTGCCTATGTTTTAAATCTGAATTTGAATCGGGTTCAATCAACGTGAGTTTAATTACAAGAACGGAGGTGACGTGGCACCCTTAGCTTGGGATTACCGTAGTCTAATTATCCGGCGTCACAATTCTCCTCCACTACAAGAAATCTCGCCTCGAGATTTAAGAGGGAGTAAGGGAAAGTTCGTTACGATAATCTAACGGATCTTCTCAAGAAGTTAATCCTTTCGCTGATGTCTTCAATCCTTTATTCCGATGCATCATGATAAACTGGTCATCATTTCTCCGAACTCCATCGCACTTATGAAAGATAAGGGGCAGCTCACTACGACATAATGCTTTTGAGGGAAACAATCTGGGGTTAACCCATGAATTAGTATAGGATTATCTCTCGAGTTGAACATATGAAATACCTCGAGAGTAAGGTATGAAGGTACCATAATAGGCTCCAAGCGGATAGATAGTTGCTCGAAGGCTGAACCAGAGTGAGAAAGGGGTTCAGAGTAGCGAGAGTAAGTATTGCGTCTGATACCAGAATAGATCACTATGACGGTGGCCCGTGAATTACATACGAGGCCACGTGCGAGGAATAACTTTGGGAATAGGGGGTGTACAGGACAGTCAGGTTTCGATCCTGTGAAACTGTGGGTTATGGGCCCACCATGTGGGTTTTTTTTAAATAGGAGCAGTGACATCTTTCACGGTCATGATAGCAAGGCATGTCAGAGAGTACCATGTCAGTTATGTCGGCATCAACGTTGGTACCAAGGGCGAGGGACGAAGAGAACCACTTTCCTGCTCGTTGAACGAGGCGGACCAATAGGCAAGGTTCTCGTCCATCGGTGGCTACCGGAATGTCATCACAATAGTAACAAGGTCTTACTGACAGAGTTGTACATCGAGGTGTTTGCACAAGCAGTGGATTATTACTGCTTATATCATATAGATCATAGAAAAGGTTTAAACAAACCAATGGATGGAAAATATGATCATCAGATTAAATCAGAAAAATGGAAAGGAAAATATGTTTAAACACATATTTCAAGGGTATATCCTTCCCAAGGACAAGCAGAGCAAGATATCCACGACAGGAGATAATGTAGAAAACCCTTTAGGTAAGGGGAGAGAAATTTCATGACATTACCCATGCAACGGTGTTTGATAATTGAGCAAGAAACATTTAGCATTGGGCTTCAATGTTCTTGTTGAAAATCAGAGTATCACGATATGCTTCGAGATAGCATTGACATGGTCTTCGTGTGAAGATCAGACTTTGAATCACGAAGGATCCATCAGAATAACTTGTAGAACCAGATTACAATTCCCTCATGGATGAATGGATAACCCTGCTGAAAAGGAATCTATAATGATAGGTCCTCCACCGGGGGGGGTGCTAGGCATGACATCATGCTACCGGTCATCAAAGGATCAACATCATAACTCTTGGAAAGTTGTCCCAACCATCATAGCTGACCGAGATTCAGATCCGATTGGTGTCGGATACCTCGACTTAGGATACCCGAGAAGAAAAGGTGGAACGCAAATTGACGAGATGACATTGTAAGATTCTCGGGAAATGAACTATGAAGTGATTTCCGCTAACAAGAGTCCATCATTAGCCCAAGGAGAGGAGAAGGAGGTGTCTGGTGAACTCAACGGCAATTCACCGAGATTCCCAAAAGATAGACTTCCACATTTAAGTGAACAAGGAGATAACATTTGTCAGATCAAATGATATAAGGAAGTATGCTCGAGGAAAACATACACAAGTAAACATTGGTTGAAAGGTGCGCCCGATGGATTGGGTTGCACGACCAATGTCAGAATGGTGATTCAATAATCGATAGCCTAAGAAAGAACCATCGACCATTAACTTCAAAAAATAGGGTTGCTAGAAGGAAAGAATCCAAACAACACCGGCCCACTTGTTGGAATTAACACGGGACCAAGAAAGAATGGTGATGGTGAGAGTATTTCTATGTCAAGAATCCTCAAGAGGTGGAACAAATCTCGTAACATTCTTGACATAAAGGATGGTAATACTCCAAGGTAAAGAAGAACAATTGCTGGGTAGCAAGGAACTCAAGGTATAACACCAAACATGAACAAGCTTGTGTTGGGGGGGGAATGGCAATAAAGTGGTCGATGATAATACAATTCATCGAGGGCAAGGATGGTATTTCTCATCATGAATTCAATTGATATCCTGGATGAGCTCAGAATGTTGTCGATCACGACACCTTTGTCGCGAGAGTTCCTGAAGATGTAATCGATCGGCGACGACATCAAGTCAAAGTAATGATGAAGTGAAAGGTTATTAGAACCAAGGGTACGACACAAACTCGAAACCAAGCTTGTTGTTCAAGGTAAAATGATATGACGATGAGGATCGATGTAAGGTTAGTTCATCGTCGAAAATTGTGCTCCGAGAAGAAGGACCGGGTAGCACAGCTTAAAATCATCACGACAATGATATAGCCAAATAGGCTAGGAATGGTGTGATCGGGTACAAACTCGCACTTATAGAAGCTTCTCAAGAGTTGTTGAACCGTAGAGCGGACTCGGTTCAGCTTATCGGTGTCTTTGAGTGTTTAATAACTCGAGCCCGTGAAAATTGGAATCAGTGGAAGGTAGCACTTGATGAAGAACTCATAAGAAGTTATGCAGTTCCATGATAATCTCGAGATACCGGGGGTAACACTCAACGACGCATCAAAGTAGAGGTTGTACTGGGTAATGCTCGCAGAAGACAAGTACTCTAACTTGTCCGAGAAATAGAATCAAGGAGAACAACATGGTCGGAACCACGGTTGCGTAGGATCAATTCACAGATACCAGATAATATTTACCAAGAAAATAGTTATTATTACAAGAAGTTTCCATGATAGGATCTACATCGTGTCCATGGGCATGAACACAAAGTTCAAGGTCGACTCCCACTTCTTCAATGTATAACCTTCCATTCACTTCTCGCTTTGATAAAGGCATTAGTGTTGAAAGTTTTACCTGGTGAAATACCAGATGAGTATGACTCGTGAAAACTTCCGAGTTCACACATATAAAGGAAGGCATAGGTTCAACCCGTCAGGGTATCATGGAAACATATACCACAAGCTTCAGTAGTAAATGCCACCAGCTCGAAAGCAGAGCATGGTTGACAAAAGGAAAGGATACAATTTACCAAAGGCATTATGTATCGGAGAAGGAACTCACAAAGTGATTAATTATGAAGGACACTGTCGGATTATAACCCAACAAAGGATATGGCGATCCACGATGGGGCTGATATGAGTATCGATACCCAATCGAGGAGGAAGAAAGATTGCAAATGCATCGGTTTATAGAACAGCTGAATAGTTCAACGCTTAATTAGTAAGTAATTATGATTTTCAAATCAAGGATCAGAGAAAATGCTCGATCAAGAATGGATAAGCTGAATAGAATTAGGGATACACTCAACGATAATTGGACTGGTCGAGAACCAATTCCAGTTAAAAGAATGGCAGCTCAGCCGAAAGGTAATTTATAAGGATCAATGATGATTGCGCAGATTCGCAAAACATATTGAGTCAATAGACCCAAAATGATAATGACAAGGAATGTCAATAAGACTACGAGACTTATGGGTTTAACCATAATGCGAGCAAGCAATAATTTCAAGAGCCAAAGGCTCCAGAGGATTTTCGGAAGATCGAATAGTATTTTGAAGACTTTTGTGAAACTCATGAACAACTGGGGATGAGCGGATACTCGACAAGTGCGAGGATTTATTTGATGGGGTATTCATGTGGCAAAGAACTGCTAGGCAGTAGGCACAAGGTATTCTCGGAACAATAAAGAAAACTTCGGGGTATCTTGTAATAACAAGATCAATGGGGGATGATCGTATGAATGGCAAGTGTAAGTAGTTATCCATACGGATTTATCGGTGGTCAGGAATAGCAAAAGTGATGGGCACAAAGTCTCGAGAGAACATCGAGAGTATCTTCGAATCTTCCGATTAGCGATTTATCATCTGAAGTGAGGGCTCTCCGGAGAAAGTACTTGCGAGAACCTAAAGTTAGTTTTGTTTTTAGCAAAATCGTTTAACCCGAATAGAAGAGAGTTCAGAATCCCGGAGTAAAGATCGAGGAGTAAAAGATCCTAATACCACCCAATGGCGACGTGGGCCCATGGGCCGCACAGCCATGTTAGTAAAAGTTTTGTAAAGTCTAGACTCAACTTCGGCCAAGGAGTGTGGAAGGGGGATTCCTACAGGCAGTCGGCTCTGAGACCAACTTGTGACGCCCCCGATTTAATCGTACACTAATCATGCACACAATGGTGTACGATCAAGATCAGGGACTCACGGGAAGATATCACAACCCAACTCTACAAATAAAATAAGTCATACAAGCATCATAATACAAGCCAGGGGCCTCGAGGGATCGAATACAAGTGCTCGATCATAGACGAAGTCAGCGAAGCAACAATATCTGAGTACGCACGTAAGTTAAAAAGTTTGCCTTAAGAAGGCTAGCACAAACCGGGATGCAGATCGAAGAGGCGCAGGCCTCCCGCCGGGATCCTCCTAACTACTCCTCGGTCGCCGCCGCTGGCTGCACGTAGTAGTAGGCACCTCCAGTGTAGTAGTCGCCATCGACAAGTGGCGCCTGCCCCGGGCTCCATCGTCTGTTGCAGCAATCGAGTAGAGGTAGGGGAAAAGGGGGACAAGGCAACCGTGAGTACTCATCCAAAGTACTCGCAACCAAGGAGCTACACTACATATGCATGGATATATGTAAAGGGCCAAATCAGTGGACTGAATGCAGAATGCCGAATAAGAGGGGATAGTTAGTCTTATCGAAGACTACGCTCGTCACCTATCTTGCAACAGTAGAGGAGGGTAGGTTGAAGTCCTCCAAGTAACATCACATAGCAATAATCCTACTCGCCATCCCTCCTCGTATCCCCGAGAGAGAGCGACCACCGGTTTTATCCGCACTTGGAAGGGTGTGTTTTATCAAGTATCCGGTTCTAGTTGTCATAAGCTCAAGATACAACTCCAAGTCGCCCTGTTATCAAGATCACGGCTATTCAATAGATTAACTTCCTGCAGGGTGCACCATCTACCCAAAGACGCTTGATCCCATTTGGCCGGACACACTTTCTCGGTCATGCCCGCCGCTGAAGATCAACATGTCGCAGCCCCACCTAGGCACAACAGAGGCCAGACGCCGGTCTAAACCTAAGCGCAGGGTCCGGGCCCATCGCCTTGAGCACACCTGACGCTATGAGGGCGGCCGGAAGCGCACTCTAGCCTAGCAGTGTTCCACCAATCCGCGCTAAGGCCTGTCAGCCGACGTCTCAAGTGCTTCGCCGATACCACGACACCGGATACCCATAACTACTCCCGCGAGATGGTTAGTGCGATAAGCTCAGAGCCAACTCAGATCAAATACCAAGATCTCGTTGCGTGTTAAGTATCCGCGAACGCCAAACAGGCCAGCCCACCTCTCTCCTAGGCGGTCTCACCTGCCTGCTGCCTCGCCACAAAGATCCACTCATGGTGCTCCACCACCAACCCGACTTTAGTCTCCACCATTGTATCATGTATAAAGTATATAGTATATACCGTGATCACCTCCCGAGTGATCACGGCCCGATAGTATAGCACGACAGATTTGACAAGAATGTAGGGCCACAGATGAAAGTACTAGCATCCTATACTAAGCATATAGGATTGCGTAAGGGAACAACAAGAGTAACAAGGACAAAGCTATGCAGCAAAGAAGGAGTATCCGAAGCAAGAATATGCTACACTACTCTAATGCAAGCAAGATAGAGAAGAGTAGGCGATATCCGTGATCAAGGGGGGGGCTTGCCTGGTTGTTCGACAAGAGAGAGGGTCACAACACCGTAGTCGAACTCGGTGGCATCAGCGCCGGTCTCGGGGTCTACCGGGGAAGAATAGGGGGGAAGAAACAGTAAATACGGAGCCAACAAAGTATCACAAACATAACGAGGCAACACGCGGTGCTAGGTGTACCCTATCGCGGTAGTAGGTGATACCGACGAAGGGGGGAAACATCCGGGAAAGTATCCCTGTGTTTAGCGCTTTCGATCGACGGACCGAGGAGAAAGTTCCATGTTCGATATGTTAGGATGTGTGGCGATTTAACGGGCTGCGATCCGATTCGCCTCGCTGCTCGAGCAACTTTCATGTATAAAGTTTTTTCATCGAGCTACGGTTTATTTTCTATTAATTTTAGAAGATTTAAATCATTTTCGTGATTTATTTAATTATTTATCCCAACATTATCCGTAATAGTGAAAGATGACATCAGATGACAACATGCCGACGCCAAGAATCAATCAAGCAGCTTGACCGAGTCAACGACGTGTGGGTCCCGCATGTCATACACTTTTTAGTTTAAGTAGGGTTTAGCTGATTGATTATCGCTAATTAAATTAACTAATTGATTAGATTAATTTAAACATGATTAATTAACTTAATTATTTTACTAATTAATTAATTAATTAATTAATGTTTTTATTAATTACATTTTCATTTCCTTTTAATTTTCGTTTTTTTTAACAGGGGCATGGGGCCCCGGTGTCATATACCATAGTGACCTAGCGGGCGACGGGTGCGGGCGTGCGTGCCCGGGGCCACCAGGGGTGGGGAGCACTCGGCGGTCAGGCGGGCGCTTCGCCAGCAGGGAGCGGCGGACGAGGCCGAGGTTGTGCAGCGGTCATGCGGCGATGGCTTGCAAGGGACGGCGGGCACGGCGAACGTGACCAGGGACGACGAGGCGTGCGGGCGCGATGAGCGGGACGGCGTGAGGAGCGGAGAAGGAGGAGGGCCTCACAGGGGGTAAGCAGGGTCAGGGCAGCGGGGGTCGAGGGGTCGACGGGACGCACGGGCGACGGGAGGAAGCAGGCGGCGATGGCGCCCGCGACGAGGTGACGGCGACGATATCGTGGTCCGGTGAGGAAGAGGCCGTGGCACGGCGCGAGGGAGAGGGGGGGGTTCGTCGCGGCAGTGGCTCGCCCACCATGTAGGGTCGCCGGGCGCGCGGGCTCGAGCACGGAGCCGTGGCGGCGCCGGGCGGCAGCGCTGACGAGCCCCGATCCATACGGGATCGAGCGGGGAGGGGCGGGGAGAGGTGGTCGGCGAGGAGGTCGAGGACGGCCGGCGACGGGTCGATCCGTCGGGCGGGTCGCTGGGCGGGGCGATTCGTCGGCGGGTCGCTGGGCGGGGCGATCCGTCGGCGCGGGTCGCCGGGCGGGGCGGGTCGACGGCGGCACCGGCGACGATCATGGGTTGGCCCCGATCCGATCTGGACCGGGAAGAGGGAGACGAGGGAGGACGGGGAGGGGGGTTATCGACGGGTCGGGCGCAGCTTGCCCGATCTGGATCAAGGCCTCGGGTGGGGGAGAGAGCGAGGGGTGTGGGGAGAGCGATGGGTCGGCGCCTCCCGTGACGGCACTGGAGGGGAGGTGGGATCGTGGGGAGTGGGTGGGGCTCTAGGGTTTCAGGAGTGGGGGATAAGGAGGCCTGGCTGGCCTGGTGGGCGGCCAGGCAGGCTGAGCAATGGGCTGCTCGCCCAGCGTGGGGGTTGTTTCTTTTTCTTTTATTTATTTTCTATTTTACCTTAAGTCCCCTTTTATTACAGTTTTATAAAAATAAACACTAGCACCTAAATTTGTATTTATAAATATACAACTGCCACCTTAATTCTCAATCGACAATAAAATAGTTTAATATTTTATAAAATTCAATAGACATGTATTTAATTGTTTTAACTACTGTTTTAATTATCTTAGAGCCTTTAAACACTTTATCAAAGTTTGGTTTCTCCACCATAATTACCTATGCATTATTTAGTTCACTCCGAACATTTCAGTTTTAAAGTTTGGAAACTTTTGTTGTTTGCCTATGTTTTAAATTTGAATTTGAATCGGGTTCGAATCAACGTGAGTTTAATTACAGTAACGGAGGTGACGTGGCACCCTTAGCTTGGGATTACTGTAGTCTAATTATCCGGGAGTCACATCGGCTGTGCTGCCGCACAGGCCGCACCGCCCCACCCTACTTCATTGCTGGCCGTGCCATTCCTCTACTCACCCACACCTCCCGTTATTTTCCGCCGACGGCAACCGGACCAAGAAACCTCGTATTCCCCACCGTGGGCAACCATTGCCGAAGTCTTCCCGGCCCGTGTCGTTCCTTCCTAGGCCTCGCCGTCGTCCACCGCCATGGTGCTTCTCGGCCGCCTGGTCAACGTGGTCAACGGCGACATCCATCGGCCGTGGACTATACGCCGCAAAATAATGATTCCTCCACCTGACAGCTGGGTCCCACCGGAAGGGCCTCTGTATTTCGTGAAAAAAAACGTTCCCCTCGCTGACATGTCGGACCCACTAGCTATATCTTCGCACGCAAGGAAGTGCCTCCTTATTACGCGCAAAAAAATGAATACCCACCCTGCTAGCTGGGACCCACCATAATGGGAGGATGACTTGTGGGCCAACTAAGTTGACGGGGACGGATGACTTTGTCAACTTAGTCAATATGAACGATTCTAGCTCCAAAGGACCGCACGATGTCCATCCAACGGCCATAGTGCTTCTTCAACCTCTCGCCTTCTTGCTCCACCGCCAAAGCAGCGCCGGTCGTGTCCGCTGTGTTCTCGCCTCTCGTGGCGGGTTGTGATGCCGCGAGGCCTCACCGCCTCTACTACTCCCACCGCTGGCCTGTGGTATCCTCTACTCACCCACACCCCGTTATTCTCAAGCGGCGACGACAATTTCACGTGGCAGCCAACCAGTGAACCCTTGTACTCCTCTCCGTGGGCATCCACCGCCGCGTTTTCCCGGCCCGTCGTCCCTTTCCTAGGCCTCGCCGTCGTCCACCACCTTGGTGCTCTCGGCCAGGCGTGGTCAATATGGTCAACGATCGACTTCCATCGGAAGAGTATCAGACGTGGAGAGGCCGATACCGGGTCCACGGCCACAGCCCAGTTTTTTGTGATTTGCCAAGTAAGTCGCTTTGTCGGGCCTGTTGGGCTGCAAATCTTTCAAGACGAGGAGAGCTTCATTCGGTTGACCGAGAAAATGGCCTATCAGTAATGAGAAATGGGCTGTACATTTCTAAAACACATCAAACCGGCAATTAGTTCCAAATATCTTTTTTTTATTTCGAGATTTTAAATTACATTAATTTTTATGCATGGAGAATTTGTTGGATTTTATATTGATATACATTTATTTTTAAAATCAGTTTGAATGTGAGTCAAATTTTGGCATTAAAACAGTTCGGATCGCACCAAATATGCAAAATTTCAGATAATTTTTAACCGTGGCCACAATATGGGCTGTAATGCTAACAAAAAGAATATGGGCCCAAAAACCTTAAGAATTAGCAATGGGCTATAAATTATTAGAAATAATGGCAGATGGGCTGTATGCTGTTTTCCACAGATTTGAGGCTTTCCTAAAAAGGTTGACGACAGCAAAGGATCGTTGGATGTCCATCCAACGGCCGCCGTGCTTCTTCAATCTCTGCTTCTTCCTGCCCAAATGGCCAAACAAGCGCCAAGGACTGCTCGCTCCCTCCTCCCTGGGCGGGCTATGCTACCGCAAGCAGGCCTCACCGCCACCGCATTCCCATCATCGCCTAGCCATCCTCTACTCACCCACACCGTTGTTATTCTCCGTAATGGCGACGGCAGTTGAACCTCAGACAACAGATTCTCACGCTGGGAAACAACTTCCAGTCTTCCCCGCCTCCGTGTCGCTCCTTCCTAGGCCTCGCCGCGCCCATCGCCTCGGTGCTCTCGGCGCGCCTGGTCAATATGGTCAACAATCGACATGCATCTGGCGGATCAGACGTGGAGAGGCCGATACCGGGTCCACGGCCGCATGCAAGGAAATGCCTCCTTATTACACGCAAAATAATGATTCCTCCACCTGACATCAGGGACCCACCAAAAGGGCCGCTGTATTTCACGAAAAAAATGTTACCGCCAATCGATAGCTCGGACCCACCAGCTATATCTTCGCACGCAAGGAAGTGCCTCCTTGTTACGCACAAAAAAATGAATACTCCCCGTTAGCTGGGACCCAGATAGTGGCAGGCTGACTTAGGGCCTACTAAGTTGACGGGACGGAGGGCTTTGTCAACTTAGTCAATATGCACGATTCTAGCTCCAAAGGATCGCATAATGTCCATCCAACGGCCGTAGTGCTTCTTCAATCTCTCGGTCTTCTTGCTCCACCGCCAAATCAGCGCCGGTCGTGCCTCGTGCTCCTCGCCTCCGTGGGTCGGGCTGCGATGCGGCGGAGGCCTCACCGTCCCCTACTATTCCCACCGCTGGCGCACCATCCTCTACTCACCCACAACCCCTGTTATTCTCGGGCGACGCAGCCTCACACCGCAGCGAACCAGTGAACCTCGTACTTTCACGCTGCGGCATCCACCGCCGCTTTTCCCGGCTCCACGCCGTCCCCTTCCTAGGCCTCGCCGCCGCCCACCGCCTGGGTGCTCTCGGCGCTGCGTGGTCAACATGGTCAAGGAATGGCTTCCATCGGATGTGGACTGTATGTGGAGGGGCTGACAGCTGGGTCCACGGCCGCAGCAAGGAAGTGCCTCCTTATTACGCACAAAATAATTATTCTCCACCGACAGCGGGGACCCACAGACAGGCCACCGTATTTCGTGAAAAAACGCTTCTCGATCGCTGGGACCCACCAGCTACATCTTCGCACGCAAGGAAGTGCGCCCGCAAAAACCGATTCGCTTCTTGATCGCCGGGACCCACCAGCTACATCTTCGCAGTAAGGAAGTGTCCGCGCCGGACCCACCGGTCAAGCGTATGTAGCATTGTCATTCTGGTCGCGAACGTACGCGTACATACCGGTCGCTGTAGAGGCGCCGCACGCAGTCGTAGTAGAGGCGCCGCACGTAGCATGTATACGCACGCATAGCCGCGTAGGGTGCAAGAAAGAAAATACGCCACGCATATACATACGGGCTGGGTCTCAACGCCACTCGCAGAGATATGTATGGCCAGTGGCTCGTACATGGCTGGGTCGAACGGAGAAACAACGTCGTCGTCGTGTTCATGGGAAGGCAACGGAATGCGTCGTGTTCATGGGGAGGCAACGGAATGCGTCGTGTTCATCGGGAGGCAACAGAACGCGTGGGAGCCAACCGGCTTGGATAGAACACGCGATGGAAACGAGGCCTGGCGTACCGCACAACGGAGGAAACAGACCTCCTATGTTCGGAACGGGGTCCTATTGATCGGGAGGGGTGTGGTGTACCGCAAAACGGAGGAAACGGGCCTCCTGCGGTCGAAACGGGGTCATGTTGATTGGGAGGGGTGTGGTGTACAACAAAATGGAGGAAACAGACCTCCTACGGTCAAAACGGGGGTCCTGTTGATCGGGAGGGGTGTGGCGTACCGCAAAACGGATGAAACGGACTTGTGTTGGAGCGCTACGGTCGAAACGGGGTCCCGTTCATCGGGAGGGTGTGGCGACCGCAAAACGGACTCCACGAGATACCGTTCATCTCCACCGCCGACCTCCTCCACCTCCACGGGCTACCGCCGACCTCCTCCACCTCCACGGCTCCTCGCTCATCCAGCCTCCACCGCCGCTACTCCACCAGCCATCGCTTAACCACCCTCCACGGGCACCCTCCACCGCTCATCGCTCATCCAGCCCTCCACACCACGGGTCCTGCTCAACCACCCTCCACGGCCACCCTCCACCGCTCATCGCTCATCCAGCCCTCCACACCACGGGTCCTGTTCATCCAGAGGCAACGCCACCGCCATCGCTCATCCACTTCGCCGCAACGCCATCGCTCATCCAATCGATCGACTTCAGCTTAGCAGCAGAGCGGCGAATCGCCCATCGGGTTCGCTTAACAGCCATCGATCGATCGCCGGGTTCAAGAACGCGTAGCTCGCAGGCAATCGCCGGTTCGCTTAGAGCCCAACACCTCGCCGGGTTCGCTAGAGACAACGCCGCACACACGCTGCAGACGTGTACGAGAGAAACTCGATCGCCGCCCCGACCTCCCACCGTAACGCAACTCCCCAAATTTTCCTCCCCCACTTCTACCATGGTTTTTCCGCCATGGACGGCCCAAAGAATGTCATGCAGCTGCGTCTCCGACCTGCCCAGGACGAAAAGCCCATTTTTTGTCATGATTTTTTGTCATAGAAGTAGGAGCCCACCACATATATGATGATACCGGGTTTTTTCACAATTATCTTCATAGAAGTGTCATATGTATGACAATTTTTTTTTCGTTCGGCCCAAAATGTCACGGATGTGTCTTTTTTTGTAGTGCTAGTAGCCATGCCTCCACACCGCCGGGTGAGGAGCTGCCCATTTCTAACGCTGGAGCGCCGGCTACAGCTTCTTGAGTAGATCCGGGAAAGGTGCAAAGCTCGGATCGCCACGGGGCTACCTCCGGATGCAGTGGATCCGAAGGAGGAGCTGCACGAGGAGGAGGAGGAGGAGGATGTGGGGGAGGCTGGGGATGCGGATTTGTAGGCGGAGCAGTGGGCCATCATTGATTCCCTCCGCTCGGAGTCGGATGCGGAGGCCAAACGTCGTTGTCGGACGGAGATGGAGGTGGAGCACGCCGCAAAGGAGGAGGAGATGCTCGCCTACATGGACAAGGCCGAGGAGGAGGAGACAGATCCCTCCTACATTCCCGTTCACCCGGCGCCCGGCACCGACGTCATGGACATCTCCGGCGACGAAGATTAGCTACGTAGTACGTAGGATTTCTTTTGCATGCTGATCTAGGGGTTAAAATATGACAGCCTCAGGTGCAAATTAGCAAATTTAGTCGTGTTGAGAGCCATGTAGTTGTCGTTGGGTTACAACGGTTGTAGTTGTGAGTCTAATGAATAGGAAGAACACCCAAGGGGCGAAGGCGACGGGGCCACAGACGGACAACGAAGTCCTCGAAGGAGGTATGTTCCCGACGATGGTGGAGGAGGAGGATGTAGCAGGAGGAGGAGCTGGCGCCCGAGGTGGATGGGGAGGCCGAGTTGATGTCGAGGGGATGTAGCGGATTGATGGAGACCTTGGAGAAGTAGTGGTCTGAGGAGATGAGAGAATAAGCAGAGATGAGCCTCGCGACAACATCACAAGCAACAAGGAAAGAAAGCGTGGTGCTGGAGACACGGGAGACAATGAACTCAACAGCGACGCTACCGAAGTGGACTTGCAACAATGTAGTGACCAGAGCAACGCCAAGGGGAGCAACGACAGGCGGAAGTTGATGGTGAGGGCACAGTCACGGAGCCGTCATGGCCCGACGGCGAGACTTGTGAGCGTACGGAGGACCAAATGACATTTTGGAAGTCGAGTTTGGCATCCCCGACAAGGTGGAAGGTGACCGCGTGTAGTCCCAGGCGTGGACTAGGCGGTCATCAAGGTTGCATGAGGGGCGAGACAGGGAATGAGTGGGATGGTGGGTGACCTGGGAGGGAAAGGCCGACGGTAGGCAGGGAGGGTGGAGGAAGCAAGAGCGGGAGCCATAAGGCGATCTCTAAGAGGAAGAATCAGCATCAGATACCTGCAGTACCTGCAATATTTGTGGGATGAGGATGATGTATTTCATGTTCCAGACATGTGTATGAAGGCTCATGCGTTGTTGCTTGCTATGCCAAACATTTTAGAGTTACCACAAGATGACATATTTGAAAGATCTGGGTCAAATTGGTTGATTCTTCTGTATGTAAATGTTACCTTCAATGAGTTAGTGCTATTCCCATTCCTTACTTTGATCCAACCATGTTCGTCGACCGGTTTGCTTGCTCACTAGAAGAGTCAAGCGAGAGCAGCTAGTTTAGAAGGAAAAGGACACCAGGGGATATTCGGCCTCACTTGTCGGAGACTGGACTACCGCTCGCTTACTTGCTGATCAAGGAGGTCATTTCCACTTTCTCTAAGAATAAAAGGAAGAAGATTGAAAAACTAACAAACAAATTGTCTTCAGCCCTACTTACTTATAGGCTGAATTGGCCCAGGAAACAAGGTTCTATTAGGCTTACAGGGCTTAAAAAAGAATGAAATACCCTGGAGCAAAAATCGTGTTTATTCAGCATGTCTTCTTCGTCATGATACCATATTTGGCAAGGGGAAGGCAATTATTTCAGCTTCCGTGAGTTTCTTGGATAACTTGTAGACTTCGTTTGTAGGTTCTTCCTGGGTTATTTTTGTGGAGGGTGATAAGGATAAATATGTGATGTTTTCTCATATGGGTGGTAATTTATCTGTAATTCGTTCTACGACTGGGGAGTACCACCACATGACTTGATAAGATTAATATGGATGCTAGTTTCGTGTCTGGGAATGGCTACTTGACTTCTTCTTCTTCTTCTTCTTCTTCTTCTTCTTCTTCTTCTTTTCAATCTATCAACCGGTTATTCTAGAGACAGACTGTTAGCACGTGCATAATTCTTTATCTCATGTTTTTTTGGGGTATCTCATGTTATTTTTAACAGATTCACTTCAATTAACCTAAAGAAGGAAGCACATGGAGTGATGAGTGTGTTGCATAATTTCAAGCTGGCACATATTAGGAGAGATGCGAATAAAGTGGCTCATAATATTGCCAAGTTGTCGTGGTTTTGTCACGGCAGATGTCCTCGAAAAAGGACTTAGTCATGAGGCCATCGTAGTTAAGTAGTAGCTTGGACGAGGTTGACCAGAATCGAGAGACACGGGTTTACCCAAGTTCGGCCCCTCACGATGAAGGTAATAGCATACTTCCTGCTTGATTGATTATTGCTTGAGATCTTGATTACAAGGGTGTGACTTGACCAACCTAATACTTGAGAGCTTGTAACCTAGTCTTTCTGCCTCAGGGGCTCCCCTTTATATATAGGTCGAGGCCCTGAGGTCACAACAAAATCCGGATCGCACTACGACCCGTGTCCTAGTCTATTTCTTATTTATCTTTGTCCTTAAGTAAGGAAGATTCCTCTTGGCCTCCTTTCCGAGCCGGCCTGCCAAATACTGGGCCACGAGCCGATCTTCACCTTAAGCTGCCTCCTGGGACTCGGTCCTTGAGACTCATTGTGGCCCAATAGCCGGGTCATATACAAGCTGCCCAATAATGGTCGGGTTATTTCTCTGGCCGGGTCATGCTTGACGTAAAACCAATAGTGGATTTGTTTCTGTCTTTTGTTGAATATTTTTCACGGCTCATACCATGGGGTATATCCTCAACACAAGTCCTGCTACTGTATTAAATATGATGGTTTATTAGTAGGTGTTGTTCGGTCCTACATGACGATGGGGTTGTCAATGATTGTATGAATATTTCTTAATTAAAATATCAAGTTGTTTTAGAAAAATTATTGATAATCCGCCAGAAACATATCCACCCTTTGTTTCTTAATTGATATAGGAAGTGATTTTAAATGATTAACTTTTTTTTGAACAGCTAAATATGACCGGCACCAAGGAGATTTATAGAGTTGCTTTGATATTTTTCTTTCTAGCAATTACATTAGTCTCGCTAATTTTTTGGATGTCTTTGTTACAATATTCTATTCACGAGCTGTTTGGCCCAAAAAAAACTATTCACGAGCTAGACAAGTGCCAGCCGATATATAAGAATCCTTCCGGTCATTTTTACTCTGCATATAAGATTTGTCTGTTCGACCAACTTTATAGAAAAAATATGTGAACATTCACAGTATGAAATCAGTATCCTTTTTCCTAGCTAGGGAAGGTTGGTGTAAGTCTTTATGTAAAACTTGGCTCCATATTGCTCCAGAGTACATTCGCTCGGAGGTAACAATCGAGGGGGCGATGAACTCAGAATATATAAGCAATGATGTTTCCCCTAAAAAAAGCATCATTAGATGCGTCATGAATTGTATTTTTATATCATGCTAAATTTAATATTGTAGATGTTGATAATTTTTAATATAAATATGATCAAACTTTATGATATTTCAGTTCAGACAAATCTAGTATGCAAAGTAAAAAAGACAGGAGGGAGTACGACCATGGTGAGAGGATGACAAGGGTGTTGATGAGCACATGAGCAGCGCACCCTAATCCCACTCCCATGGCTCCCTTGGCTGACCGATCGGTGGTTGCGAGCTGAACTGTCGCTGTAGAGCTGGCGGTCTGCGCCCAAAGCTGGCGGTCTACGTCCACAAAACCACGACTCGGTGCGGTTTGGAACGGGTGGTGGATGACACGGCCGGCTACGCGAGATGAATTTGGTCGGGGGATCGCACGACGGGATGCGGCCGGGCCAATGCAGCGGTCCAGCCCCGACTAGCTGAAAAGGGCAGCGGACAAAACGACGGGACAGCCTCCGCGGCGCGTGGTCGAGCGTGGAGGGCGCCACGTGTCGACACCGTGCGGTGCTCCTTTCCGCTGGCAGCCACCATCCGCGTGACAGCGGCTGTGAGCCACAAGGTCAGGGGCGGAGCTTCGTTGGGGCCCAACTGGGCCATGGCCCGCCCAAGATTTCTACACATTTGCTAGTATGCTTCGGTTCCCAGCTCATCTATAGTCCACTAACGGGTATATGTTTTTTCCCCTAGAGGCGATTTAGGGTTCCACGGTTCCTCCGGCGGCGACGTCGGAGTCTACGTAAAATCTCTCGGCGGCGACGTCGAGGAGATCAACAACAGTCCCAAGAACGCAAGGCTCGCCCTGCATGGCGGCCCCATCGCTGGTTGGAGGAAGGGAGGATGAAGAGAAGCTGAAGGCGGCGGCGATGGCGGAAGGCGAGGAGGAGGCCAGGAGGCAGATCGGCGCGAGGCACACAGTGACGGGGGGATCGGCTAGCAGTGGCCCCCCAGTAGATGGAGTAGGAGGTAGCGGGAGTGGGGGAGGAGATGCGTTGGAGGAGGAAGATGAAGACTGGGATTTCTATGGTCCTGAACCAGATTTGGAGGACAAGTTTGCTGGTATGAAGCTACATGGAGAGGAGGAGGACGACCTTGATTTGTCAGGGGAAGTTGAGGAATTGATCAAGGGGGTGAGGTGGCTAGGTTTGTTCCGTGTTCACACCACCAAGCCCTTCAGTCATGCAGCGCTATTGAGGCAAATGCGGAACGCTTGGGCGGCAGCCCAGGGAGTGACCTTCAATGTGAAGGGTCCTAACCTCTTTTTGTTCCAATGCCACTGCCTTGGTGATTGGAAGCGGATCATGGATGGGGGGCCATGGATTTTTCGCTATGCTCCAGTAATAGTGCAGGCATATGATGGATTCACTGATGTGTCTGAATACAAGCTGAATAAAGTTCCATTATGGGCTCGAGCCTGATGGCTTGACAGCTAAGAAGGAGTTAGCAGAAAAGGTAGCAGCCAAGGTTGGATAACCACCTTTTACAGTGACAGTAAATGAGGGCAAAATTAACCCCTCTAGCACATTGCGAGCACGAGTTTTTGTTGATGTTGATACACCACTTGTGAGGTTTGTTCCGATCACGTTGCAAAAGAGGAAGAAATATCCTGTTTATTACGAGAGGTTGCCGGACTTTTGTTTTTTCTGTGGCTTGATGGGTCATACAGTGGAAGAATGTGGCGATGGAATCCATGATCCACGCACTTGTGAATGGGGAGAATGGCTCCTGTGGAGCGCTGAACAGCCGACCTACACGTCAGGAGGAAGAGGAGGTATGGAGGGAAGAGGTAGAGGAGGTAGGTCTGGAGGTTTAGGTGGGAGGAGTGGGAGAGGTGGTAGAGAGGGGAGAGGAGATCGTGAGGAAGATGTAAGGGAGTTTATGGGAGGATGGAGGTGGCGTAACATGGACTATTCGCAGCAGAACAATTCGGATGAGATTCCAAATGCACGTAAAAGGCTTGTGCGAGCTGATGGCTCAGTCAATATGAGAGGAGGAGGCCTCCCTAATCTTTTTGGCAAGGTTGCAGAAACTGTTCTAAGTATAGAAAATGTAGGGGAGGATGCATCCCAAGTTTCTTCTTCAACCCCTGGCAAAATTGTGAAGAGGAGGAAGCAGGAGGGTGGGTCTCAGGAGGAAGTTATGGAAGGTGTTGAGAAGGCGGCCTCTCTCGAAGAGGACTGCCGAGCCCAATGAAGCTTTTGTGTTGGAACTGTCGTGGGATTGGCGACCCTGCAACAGTCGGGGAGCTCCGCGATCTCGTGGAGGCGTGTGCGCCGATGGTGCTTTGTATTGTGGAGACACAAATAGCGAAGTATCGGGTGGAAGGTTTGGCGGGTACTTTAGGTTTTTCAGGTCGTTTCGGAGTAGATAGTAGTGGTAGAAGTGGAGGTTTGTGCTTGTTTTGGAAGAACGATGTTCACATTGAAATAAATACTTATTCCCGCTATCATATTGATTCTGTGGTGAAAATGGTGGGGAAGGATCCGTATGCTTGACATGTTTTTATGGTGCGGCAGATAGGAGAATGAGATACAAAAGTTGGGACACGATGAAAATATCATGGGGAGAATGCACTTCCATGGGTCTCAGAGGGAGATTTTAATGAGATTCGAGGTCGAGGAGCAATGGGACCAAACGAAGAGACAAAGGCTCAAATAGAAGGTTTTAGGGAGGCAATGACGATGTGAATTAGCGGATCTCGGATATAAAGGTCTGGACTGGACTTTTGAGAAAAGAGTTGCGGGAGGGGAGTATTGCAGGGTGAGGTTGGACCGAGTTTTGGCAACAGCTAGTTGGTCGGCTTTGTACCCTTTTGCTTCGGTAGAGCACCTAACTGCAGCGAAATCTGATCACAGTCCTATCTTGTTGATTAATGAGATGGAGGCTGGCAACCAAAGGATAGCGCTGAAGAAGCCTTTTCGGTATGAATGCGTGGGGAATGTGATACCAGGTTTGGAGGCACGCTTGAGCAGGCTCGATGTGGAGCAGCCGCGCAACACTGGCTGAGCTATCAAACAAGCTTGCATCGGTCGGAACCGCGCTGAAACACTGGAGTAGGCTGACTTTTGGCTCTGTGAGACAAGAGCTGCGAAGGCTTCGGCAGAAGTTGACTGAGCTCAGATCAGAGCCGAACCGTGTCGGGCCGGGAGCGGAAGAAAAGCAGGTCTTGGACCAGATTGTTGAACTGTCTTATCGAGAAAAGGTTATGATGAGGCAGCGATCCCGCATGGATTGGCTAGTAGCGGGGGACAGCAACACAAAATACTTCCAGAGGAAAGCAAGTGCTAGGAGGGCCAAGAACACCATAACACAGCTTCAGAAGCCGGATGGGATGGTCTCGTCTGACGTAGAGGATATGGCCGAGATGACGACCGAATTCTACCAGAATCAGACAGATCCAAGGGTGTATTGGCATCGAGGAGGTGTTGTCACATATACCACCGTGGTAGATGGTGATATGAATGTCAGGCTAAACGCTATGTACACAAAAGAAGAAGTTAAAGAGGCACTCTTCCAAATGTTCCCAACAAAAGCACCGGGGCCTAACGGTTTTCCGGCGCACTTCTTTCAGAGACACTGGGATCTTTGTGGTGACGAGGTAACCGGCGTGATCATACGATTGCTCAATGGAGAGGATTCACTGAAGGATATTAACCGCACGTTCATCGTTCTTATTCCCAAGATAGCAAGTCCAAAAATCTTAGGACAATTTCGGCCTATAAGTCTTTGCAACGTGATCTACAAGATTGCGTCAAAGATCTTAGCCAACAGGCTGAAGATTATTCTCCCCGACGTCATTTCTGAGGAGCAGTCAGCTTTCGTGCCTGGGCATCTTATCACGGATAACTTCATAATGGCATATGAGTGTCTACATTATATGAAGACAAGGAGAGTGAAAACAAATCGTTTTGTGGCTTTGAAGTTAGACATGATGAAAGCATATGATAGGCTTGAATGGCCTTTTTTGAAAGCAGTAATGTTGAAGTTGGGTATTAGCCCTCGATTCACCGAGATGGTCATGAGGTGCGTATCATCAGTAACGTTTTCGGTTCTATTTAATGGTGGAAGTTTACATGATTTCAGGCCAACAAGGGGGATGAGACAAGGGGACCCCATATCCCCGTACTTATTTTTGTTAGCAGCTGAAGGTCTCTCGTGCCTATTAAAGGCCCAAGGTTTCGGGATCCGTGGATTGTCTGTGGCGAATTCTGCCCCGGCTATCAATCATTTACTTTTTGCAGATGATAGTCTTTTGTTCTTTGAAGCCAATACCGAGAGTGTTGCACAAGTACAGAAGGTGCTGCGAATGTACTGTGAAGCATCGGGACAACACATTAATGCGGATAAATCATCGATCTTCTTTAGTAAGGGAGTGCCTGAGACCACAAGAGAGGAGATAAAGGTTGTGTTGGATGTGCACAATGAATCATTGTCAGAAAAGTATTTAGGGCTACCAACGGATGTAGGAAGAAACAAGGAAGGAACTTTCAAATATTTGAAGGATAGAATATGGAAACATATCCAAGGATGGATGGAGAAATGCCTGTCAGCTGGAGGTAAAGAAGTGCTTATTAAATCTATGGCACAAGCCATTCCGACTTACTCAATGTCATGCTTCAAGTTGCCCCGAGGCCTAATTGAGCACTTGAACGGTCTTCTTCGGAAGTTTTGGTGGGGTAGTAAAAGGGGTCAGAGGAAGCCAGCATGGGTGTCTTGGAAAACTATGTGTAAACCAAAAAATATGGGAGGAATTGGTTTTAGGGATATAGAGCTTTTTAACCTGGCTCTACTTGCCCGTCAAGTTTGGAGACTTCTGCAAGATCCGGAGTCGCTCAGTGCACGAGTCCTTCGAGCTCGTTACTACCCGGACATTAGTCTGATCGAGGCCACACTGGGAGCCCACCCCTCCCAAGTCTGGCGCTCGTTGATGGAGGGAAAAGAGCTACTGGTTCAGGGGCTAATCAGAAGGATCGGGTCGGGCACGGATACACGTATTTGGGATGATAACTTGCTGCCCCGGGATTACAAGCTTAGACCACTCTGCTCTATCTCTCATGATCCGCCGCAGCTGGTCTCACACTTGATTGATGCTGCAACTCACACTTGGAACAAACAAACACTGACCCAACATTTTGTCAGGCCGGATGTGGACATTATCTTGAATATACCCTTAAGCTCTCGAGTGCAAAATGATTTCTGGGCATGGCATTATGACAGGCGAGGGGTGTTTACTGTACGGTCGGCATATAAGATGATCAGTGCGATCAAACATCAGCGTGAGGATTGGCTGGAACACAGGTCCGGTCATTCAAATGTTGAAGCTGAGAGCAAGTCCTGGACTCATTTATGGAAGGTAAAAGTTCCATCTAAAATAAGAGTATTTGTGTGGAGATTAGCACAGATGTCATTACCTACTGGTGTTCTCCGCAATGACCGCAACATGGCTACAACACCAGCGTGTGGACTATGTGATGAAGAGGTGGACTCATGGAGACATTCCTTGTTCGAGTGCCGATGGCGAGATGTGTGTGGGCGTTGGGAGACGATGAGATTTTGGAGCATGTGATATCGAATGTATGAAGATGCAAGGATGTGGTTGTTTTGGCTTTTTGACACACTAAATCAACATGACCTTGCCAGGGTGCTGATCACCATGTGGGCAATCTGGTGGGCACGGAGGAGAGCGATTCATGACGAAGAATTCTAAAGTCCGCTTTCGACTATGTGCTTTATTAACAGGTACCTGGAGGATCTGGAGATTGCTACCAAGCGTGTTTCAACGAGACCCACAAGCGCAGCTGTGCCAAAGCCACGAAAATGGATCCCGCCGGGGGAAGATGCGGTGAAGATCAATGTGGACGGCGCCATATCTCGTCAAGGTGGAACTGGTGCAGCCGCTGCGGTTTGCCGGGACAAGAACGGCACTATTTGGGTGCTTCCGCGGTGGTTTTCGACGGACTAGTGAATGCCCCCAGCTTGGAAGCTCAAGCGTGCAATGAGGCGCTTGCATTGGCTCAAGATCTGTTGGTGACACATGCGGTAATAGGCTCGGATTGCATGCAGGTTGTTACGGATATCAATGGAGCTTCGCCTTCTTCGTCATATGCTTTTGTAATCCAGGAGATTAAAGATAGAGCTATGAACTTTGCTAGAGTTAGTTTTCGTTTTGAAAGTAGAGAGGCAAACTATGAGGCTCATGCCTTGGCAAAGGCAGCCTCGTCTATCCCTTTTGGGCGCCACGTATGGCTAGGGAACCTCCCAGACATTATTTGTATTCCTGCACTTTTGGTTGATCAATAAATCCCTAGTTCACCTCAAAAAAAATCTATAGTCCACTAACAACCAGTCATCTCATGTATTATTACATCCAAAGCCTGAAAGCCTCCAAGGTCTTGCTCTCGCACCGTCGCACGAGCATGTTGCAGCTCCCAAGCAGCGCCGCAGCTACTAGCTAGTCATGCATATGCTTTATTAATTTTCTAATCGGATGAAAAATCGCACCGTGACACCCAGAGAAGAATCGATTGGTTTTCTAATCTGATGAAAAAATTGGTTCAAATGAGTATATATGCTTCAGAATTTCAAATCTTTTGTGCTCTCCTTCAGACCTTTAGTCTGGCCCATCCTACTTTTTCTTTCAAGCTCCGCCACTGCACAAGGTGCCACACTGATGGCTCCGTTCCGCTTTGGATCAAGGCGGTTGGCTCGGGACGAAAGGCCACGAATGGTCTACACTTCAACTGGGAAATCCGTCTGGTCTTCGAGTGACTTTATTGTAATCCTATTTGGTTGACAGGTGACACGAAAAGCAACGTGTTGGCCATTCAGTCGTGGAAGCCTTGAAGAGTGGCGTACCAGGGCGCCCCTTCTTGTTTAAAGGCAAAATCCACAGCAAAGCGGAAGACCAAACGTTGAGAGCGTGTCCATTTTAGGCCTGTTCCACCCTGCAGGTTCCAACATGCTGCCAAGCTGCTCCCACGTTTCACCTCTGCTGAAAGCTCAGTACAGTTGCCTGTTACAGGTACGCCCAACGCATTTGAGCGGCCTCCGCTCTGGTCATCTCAACCATGCACCATTTCCCCGGCCAGATATCTCCGGTAAATATCGTAGCACTGCACGCTGAAAAGGAAAAGGCCGAGCGCTTTTGAGCGGAGATGCCATGACGAGGAGGAGACGGCACAACGCTTTACACGGGGGCGCCACACGTGTCCCGTATGCGACAAACACCGAATCCTCACAAAATCTCGCACTACCGGTGCGGTGCCACATCACGGAGCAAATCGGATGCCTCCGTTTGTTACCGCCCATGGCCTGAACCCCAACACCCCATCACCTGTTCCACGCCCGAGCCCGAGGCCGACAAGCGGCAAGGTCGGCACGCGCAGAGTGAGGCAGATAGTACTATAAAGCGTCACCGCCCGGAAGCGAAATATCTGCGCGCGGGCACACACACGTTGGTACGAAGGAGTGACTCCCCACAGAGAACAACAAGCCCACACCCAGCAGAGCAGAAACAGCGAGCGGCTTCCTTATCCGGTTGCGGCCTCTTCGTCCATGGGAAGCGAGTGCAAGGGCCACCAGCCGCAGGACGACAGCGGCGTGGCGCCGTTCGTGGCCAAGACGTTCCACATGGTGAGCGACCCGGCCACGGACGCCGTCGTGTGCTGGGGCGGCGCCAGCAACACGTTCCTCGTCCTCGACCCCGCCGCCTTCTCCGACTTCCTCCTCCCCTCCTACTTCAAGCACCGCAACTTCGCCAGCTTCGTCCGCCAGCTCAACACCTACGTACGTACGCACGCACGCGCTCTCTAGTACAGATTCATTATATGTATGCCTCCTCTGCTCCGGTCAGCGGCGAGCTCTCGAGTGTTTGTTGTGCTCATACCTGCTCGCTGTTGCTGCTTTGATCTCAGGGCTTTCGCAAGGTTGACCCGGACGTGTGGGAGTTCGCGCACGAGTCGTTCCTGCGCGGCCAGGCGAAGCTGCTGCCGCTGATCGTGCGCAAGAAGAAGAGAGCCGGCGCCGGCGCGGCGGGGAGGGAGCTGTGCGAGGAGGAGGAGGAGGAGGAGGTGCGGGGGACGATCCAGGCGGTGCAGAGGCTGCGGGACGAGCGGAGGGGCATGGAGGAGGAGCTGCAGGCCATGGACCGCAGGCTCCGCGCGGCGGAGAACCGGCCGGGCCAGATGATGGCCTTCCTCGGCAAGCTCGCGGACGACCCGGGCGTGGTGCTGCGCGCCATGGTCGCCAAGAAGGAGGAGCTGGCTGCTGCCGGTGCCGGTCGCAAGGATTCAAGCCCCGATAAAAGGAGGCGGATCGGGGCCGACGCCGGACGCGGAGCTGACGCTGCGGATCAGGCGGCCCAGAGCAGGGCCGTGCCGTTCCCCTTCTCTAGTCTGGGACAGGTGTTCTACTGATAGACCTTGGGAGCCGAGAGTTGATAGATAGGTGTACACGTGTGATGTTTCGAGATAGGTGTACACGTGTGATGTTTCGGTATTTATGTATGTACAGTGTACTTCCCCTCGGCATAGTTCCTATCTGACCGTCTGATTGCCGCCATAGTAGTCACTCCACCCACGAGTTTTAGCATTTAGAAATGTGTTTTTCAAAATGGGTTCATATGTACCGGGTTCATCAATACATTTTTCTTTCACCCACCTCTTCACCTCTCATGCTCAGCTCATATTTAACAGCATGCCAGAAATCTGGCCCCTATACATCTGCCCGCCGGCCCTTCATATGTGGCGCCGCACATCTACATACTTTAAATTCTGTTCCTCAAATCCATGCACATTGATCATACAATGCAAATTATGTGAATTCAAAAGTTCAAAACAAAGCAAAGCAAATCATAGTTGAACAAACCAGATATGCCAAAATGAAATCAATGTCCGAGGGTGATGGATGGCCTCAGATCACTGACCGGGCACCTGCTCCGAGTGGAATACGTCGTGCTCCAGGCGGAATGCGTCATGCCCGTGCTCATTCACGCCCGAGCGAGCTGCGGCGAGTCACATACGTCAACCGCTGGCATCTGCGGGGGTGGAAAGCTCTCCGAAATGGCCCAGTCGCCTCGAATTCTCCTCTGTTCCAATGGGGTCGGACAAAGTAATCCGCGTTGGCGCTCGGACAGAAGGGGGGGATCCGGGTGCGACAGAGGAGAAAGATGTTCCACCATGTCCGAACCTCCCTGCGCCGCCGCCGCCTCCCTCGCTGACGGCGTTGCCGCAACTTTCGGGCGACGTTCTCTGCCTTGCAAGTCGCAGCTAACGAAGGGACGCCGACTGACGAGGCGGGTTGCGTCTCCGTCGCGGCGGTCTGGGTCGGGCTGGATATGAGAGGTGCCGGTCAGCCCGGGCGTTTGAGGCCCGTTTAAGGAGCCCGTTTGGGTCAAAAAATCATGACCGATCAGTGACCGAGCGGCCGCCCGGGCATATGAGGCGGGTTTGAGGCACCCAGTTGTAGATGCTCTGAGGCTTATACGAACAGGCATGGACGCGTTCTATCACGTCGGACCCAACAGGTAGGACACACCATAAATTGCACAAATTTCCTCGTTCGCCTAGGCCCTCCACTAGCTTTGCCGCTGTCCTGATCCCTCAATGTCGTCAGGATCTCGATGAACCTCCTCCTCAGCCGTCTCGCTGCCCGGAGCGCCGTCATGGTATGTCTGGCTATTCTCGGACCGCACCTTGCCCTCCATGTGTTCGACAAATTGTTTGAGTAGTTTTTTTGTGTGAAAACGATGGATTCAGATGGTTTGTCGGGTGAGGAGTATGGAAACACATAGCTTGATGAGTTGATGCAAAAGGATTTCTTCGATTCATCTGAGCCGGACGTAGATGTCTAGATGTTGACGATCATGAGCATCTAAGAGGCAATGGATACGGAGGCACAGCGCATTCTAAACTTTAAGGGGTATATCAAAGGGATAAGAGTTTTGAACCGGTATAGGGTCATTGGAGCACGATTGCTCTATCAGGATTACTTTGATCCCAAACCAACATTCCTTGATATATGGTTTCGTTGACACTTATGTATGCGCAAACCCTTGTTCTTATGCGTGGTGGGGGGAGTGAATGCACATGATTCGTACTTCAAGCTCACCAGGAATTGATAACCCCATAAGTATAGGCGATCGTTTGTAGCCTTTTTTGATAAATAAGAGTGTCGAACCCAATGAGGAGCTAAAGGTAGAACAAATATTCCCTCAGGTTCTCTCGACCATTGATACAACTCTACGCACACTTAACGTTTGCTTTACTTAGAACAAGAATAAAACTAGAAGTACTTTGAAGCATAGGTTTGCAAGATAATAAAGAATGTGAAAATAAAAGTTAGGTGCTATTTTAATAAAAGTACAATTTAATAAAGCGAGTGTGGAAAAGTGATGATAGGATTTGCGGAATTCTCCCTAGGCAATTGATAACTAGACCGGTAATCGTTCTTGTATATGAGGGCGAGGCATGAACTAACATACTTTCCTTACTTGGATCATATGCACTTATTGTTGGAACTCTAGCAAGCATCCGCAACTACCAAAGATCATTAAGGTAAAACCCAACCATAGCATTAAGTATCAGGTCCTCTTTACTCCCATACGCCATAACCCCCAAACTCGGGTCTATGCTTCTGTCACTCGCGCCACCCACCATAAGAGAACCATGAACATATTGCAACACCCTACAGCAGGGACCCCTCACGTTTGCGCGAGACAGGGGGCACCGTAGGATAGCACCATAATAAAAGTTACACTCATACCAACCAAGATCACGATTAACCCGTAGGACAAAATAGATCTACTCAAACATCATAGGATGGCAACATAGTATTGGATAATAATATGAAGCATAAAGCACCATGTTCAAGTAGAGTGTACAACGGGTTGCGACAGAGTGGACCTCTGAATATAGATGGGGGAAGGTGATGGAGTTGTTGGTGAAGATGCCGGAGTTGTTGGAGTAGATCGCCTTCACACGATATTGCCCCGGCGGCATTCCGATGCCACCGGGGGAGAGGGGGAGAGAGCCCCCTCATCCTTCTTCTTCCTTGGCCTACCCCCTAGATGGGAGGAGAGTTCCCCCTCTGGTCCATGGTTGCCACGTCCATATAAAAGATATTTTTTTTGTGCGGAATGCTACCTAGCATAATCTAGATCATATTTCTAATCATGGCATGAATATTAAGACACAAGTGATTCAAAGAAATAGTCTATAATTTGACATAAAGACATCAATACTCAGGCATCCCAACAAACAATCATGTCTTTCAAAATATCAATGCTAAAGAACGGTATCCCTACAAAATCATATAGTCTTGTCATGCTCCATCTTAACACAAAGTATTTATCATGTACTACCACGGTGTTAGCCAAGCAATTGGTTCATACTTTTTAACGTGCTTCGGCTTTTTCAACCCTCATGCAATACATGAGCGCAAGCCATGGATATAGCACTATAGGTCGAATAGAGTATGATGATAGGGGTAAATTTGGAGAAGATAAAAAGTAAGAAAGTCTCACATCGACGTGGCTAACCAACGGGCTATGGAGATGCCCATCAATTGATATCAATGCGAGGAGTAGGGATTGCCATCCAATGGATGCACTAAGAGCTATAAGTGTATGAAAGCTCAACATGAAAACTAAGTGGGTGCGCATCTAACTCTATAATGAAAAATTCCCACTAGTATATGAAAGTGACAACATAGGAGACTCTCTATATGAAAAACGTGGTGCTACTTTGAAGCACAAGTGTGGTATTTGCATGCCCCTTCTCTCTTTTTCTCTCATTTTTTCTTTTTCCTTTTTTCCTTTTCTCTTGGGTTGTTTTTGGCCTCACTTTTTTTTCTTTTAGTCCGGAGTCTCATCCCGACTTGTGGGGGAATCATAGTCTCCATCATCCTTTACTCACTGGGACATGCTCTAATAATGAATAATGATGATCACCGCACTTCTATTTACTTACAACTCAAAAGAAATAAAAATTACAACTCGATACCTAGAACAAAGTATGACTCTATATGAATGCCTCTGGCAGTGTACCAGGATGAGCAATGATCTAGTGTAGCAAACATATCACGATCATGCAAAGCAATATGACAATGGATGCTCAAGTCATAAAAACGGAAGCGGTGAAAGTTGCATGGCAATGTATCTCGGAATGGCTATGAAATGCCATAATAGGTGGGTATGTGGTTGTTTTGAGGAAGATATAATAAGGCTTATGTGTAATAGAGCGTATCATATCATGGGGTTTGGATGCACCGGCGAAGTTTGCACCACGTCTCGAGGTGAGAAAGGGCAATGCACGGTACCGAAGAGGCTAGTAAATTGCGGAAAGGTAAGAGTGTGTATAATCCATGGACTCACATTAGTCATAAAGAACTCATATACGTATTTCAAAAGTTTATTAGCCCTCGAAGCAAAGTACTACTACGCATGCCCCTAGGGGGGAGGTTGGTAGGAGTTAACCATCGTGCACCCCCAACCTCCACGCAAAGGAAGACAATCAATAACAAATCATGCTTCAACTTCATAGCATAACGAGAGACTATACGTGCATGCTTCGGGAATCACAAACCTTAACACCAATATCTTACTAAACATGATCATCCACTAGTACCTCCCACATACTCCATCTCTATATCGCAAAACTATTGCAAGGAATCTAACATACCATATTCAGTGATCCACAAGTTTTATGTAGGATTTTATGACTGGCCATGCAATTGACCAATTCCTGTTGACTTTCTAAATAGGTATAAGTGAAGCCTGAGAGTTTAATTCTTTCTACAAAAGACCATGCTCTAATAAATATAAGTGAAGCAAAAGAGCATTCTACAAATAACTGTTTTCTATGTGAAGAGAAACAGGCAATCCAAACTTCAAATGATATAAGTGAAGCATATGAAGCATTCTATAAAGCCATACTCAAAAGATATAAGTGAAGTGCAATGGGTATTCTATAAATCAACATGGACTATCTCATACCAGCATGGTGCATAAAAGAAAAGTGAAAACTAAACACAAAAGACGCTCCAAGATTTACACATATCACATGAACGAAAAAAAGACGAAAACATACCGATACTTGCTGAAGAAAGATGGGATGCCTTCTGGGGCATCCCCAAGCTTAGACGCGTGAGTATCCTTGGATATTTACTTGGGGTGCATTGGTCATCCCCAAGCTTGAACTCTTTCCTCTCCTCCTTCTCTTCATATCGAGACCTCCTCGATCTTTGATCACTTCAACCACACAAAACTCAACAGAAAGCTCGGTAAGACCCGTTAGTACAATAAAGCAAATCACTACTTTAAGTACTGTTGCAAACCCATTCGTATTTTATTTTTGCATTATCCCTGTTGTATTATAACTTGTCCATGGCTTATGATACGTCTCCAACGTATCTATAATTTTTGATTGTTCCATGCTGTTTTATTATCAATCTTGGATGTTTTATAATCATTTTATAGTATTTATATCATTTTTTGGTACTAACCTATTGACATAGTGCCAAGTGACAATTGCTGTTTTTTCTATGTTTTTTACATCGCAGGAAATCAATATCAGACGGAGCCCAAGTGCCATGAAACTCCACGATGATTTTTATGGGCCAGAAGGAACACAACGGGCCCTGGTCGCAGGAAATCAATATCAGACGGAGCCCAAATGCCATGAAACTCCACGATGATTTTTATGGGCCAGAAGGAACACAACGGGCCCTGGTTGCACCTGGGGGGAGTCCCGAGGAGGGGACAACCCACCAGGGCGCGCCAAGAGGCCCAGGCACGCCCTGGTGGGTTGTGGCCACCTCGGGTGCCCCCCGGACCGCCTCTTTACTCTAAAAATACCCCAATATTCCAGAAACCCTAGAAGCATCGACAAAATATTCATTGATACGTCTCCAACGTATCTATAATTTTTGATTGTTACATGCCATCATATTATCTGTTTTGGATGTTTAATGGGCTTTATTATGCTCTTTTATATTATTTTTGGGACTAACCTATTAACCGAAGGCCCAATGCAAAATGTTGTTTTTTGCCTATTTCAGTGTTTCGCAGAAAAGGAATATCAAACGGAATCCAAACGGAACGAAACCTTCGCGAGAATCCTTTTTGGAACAAACGCAATCCAGGAGACTTGGAGTGGAAGTCAAGGAAGCAACGAGGCAACCACGAGGCAGGAGGGCGCGCCCAGGGGGGTAGGCGAGCCCCCCACCTCGTGGGCCCCTCATAGCTCCACCGACCTACTTCTTTCGCCAATATATACTCTTATACCCTGAAAACATCCAGGAGAGCCAGGAAACCACTTTTCCACCGCCGCAACCTTCTGTACCATTGAGATCCCATCTTGGGGCCTTTTCGGGCGATCTGCCGGAGGGGGATTCGATCACGGAGGGCTTCTACATCAACACCATAGCCTCTCCGATGATGTGTGAGTAGTTTACCACAGACCTTCGGGTCCATATTTATTAGCTAGATGGCTTCTTCTCTCTCTTTGGATCTCAATACAAAGTTCACCTCGATGTTCTTGGAGATCTATTCGATGTAATACTTTTTTGCGGCGTGTTTACCGAGATCCGATGAATTGTGGGTTTTATGAACTTGATTATCTATGAATATTATTTGGTTCTTCTCTGAATTCTTATATGCATGATTAGATATCTTTGCAAGTCTCTTCGAATTATTGGTTTAGTTTGGCCTACTAGATTGATCTTTCCTGCAATGGGAGAAGTGCTTAGCTTTGGGTTCAATCTTGCGATGCTCGATCCCAGTGACAGAAAGGGAAATGACACGTATTGTATTGTTGCCATCGAGGATAAAAAGATGGGGTTTATATCATATTGCTTGAGTTTATCCTCTACATCATGTCATCTTGCCTAATGCGTTATTCGCTCTTATGAACTTAATACTCTAGATGCATGCTGGATAGCGGTCGATGTGTGGAGTAATAGTAGTAGATGCAGAATCGTTTCGGTCTACTTGACACGGACGTGATGCCTATATTCATGATCATTGCCTTAGATATCATCATAACTATGCACTTTTCTATCAATTGCTCGGCAGTAATTTGTTCACCCACCGTAATATATGCTATCTTGAGAGAAGCCACTAGTGAAACCTATGCCCCTGGTCTATTTTACATCATATTAGTTTCCTGTCAACTAGCCATTTCTGTCGCCGTTTATTTTGCGATCTTTATTTTCCAATCTATACAAGAAAAATACCAAAAATATTTATATTTATTATCTTTATTAAATACTATGATAAGTTTGATACTTGATAGTTGTTTTGAGATATAAAGGTGGTAATGTTAGAGTCATGCTAGTTGGGTAATTGTGGAATTGAGAAATACTTGTGTTGAGGATTGCAAGTCCTGTAGCATGCACGTATGGTAAACGTTGTGTGACAAATTTGAAGCATGGAGTGTTCTTTGATTGCTTTCCTTATGAGTGGCGGTCGGGGACGAGCGATGGTCTTTTCCTACCAATCTATCCCTCTAGGAGCATGCGCGTAGTGCTTAGTTTTTATGAATTGTATATTTTAGCAATAAGTATGTGAGTTCTTTATGACTAATGTTGAGTCCATGGATTATACGCACTCTCAGCCTTCCATCGTTGCTAGCCTCTTCGGTACCGTGCATTGCCTTTCTCACCTTGAGAGTTGGTGCAAACTTGATAACCCACAAGTATAGGGGATCAATTGTAGCCTCTTCCGATAAGTAATTAAGAGTGTCGAACCCAACGAGGAGCTAAAGGTAGAACAAATATTCCCTCAAGTTCTATCAACCATCGATACAACTCTACGCACGCTTAACGTTCGCTTTACCTAGAACAAGTATGAAACTAGAAGTACTTTGTAGGTGTTGTTGGATAGGTTTGCAAGAATATAAAGAGCACGTAAATATAATCTAGGGGCTGTTTAGATAAAGACACAATAAAGTTAGTATAGCGAGTGTGGAAAAGTGGTGGTAGGAGTTGCGAAATTGTCCCTAAGCAATTGACTACTTTACTAGACCGATAGCAAGTTTTATGTGGGAGAGGCCACTGCTAGCATGTCATCCCTGACTTGAAATTCTATGCACTTATGATTGGAACTATTAGCAAGCATCCGCAACTACTAACGTTCATTAAGGTAAAACCCAACCATAGCATTAAGATATATTGGTCCCCCTTCAATCCCGTATGCATCAATTTCTATGCTAGGTTGAAGCTTCTGTCACTCTTGCCCTCCAATACATAGTCCTATCAATATACAACTAACCCTATGGTGTGATCCACGCGCGCGCTCATATGATGGGCACCAAAGGATAGCAACATAACCACAAGCAAATTAAAGCAATCATAGCAATTCACCAATTACCGATTGGACAACAAAAATCTACTCAGACATCATAGGATGGCAACACATCATTGGATAATAATATGAAGCATAAAGCACCATGTTCAAGTAGGGGGTACAGCGGGTTGCGGGAGAGTGGACCGCTGTAGATAGATGGGGGAAGGTTATGAAGATGTTGGTGAAGATGACGGAGGTGTTGGTGTAGATTGCGGTGACGATGATGGCCCCGGCGGTGTTCAGGCGCCATCGTGAGAGAGGGGGAGAGGGCCCCCCTTCTCCTTCTTCTTCCTTGACCTTCTCCCTAGATGGGAGAAGGGTTTCCCCTCTGGTCCTTGGCTTCCATGGCGGCGGAGGGGCAGGAGCCCCTCCGAGATTGGATATGTCTCTCTGTCTCTCTCTGTTTCTGAACTCCCTGATTCTAGCCTTTCACCATTTCTTATATTCCCGGAGATCCGTAACTCCGATTGGGTTGAAATTTGGACATGATTTTTATCCGGATATCAACAGATTTTTATCCGTTGATTCTTCTTCCCAAAAATCACATATATTCCAAAACAAATCTCCGTCAGTTTTTATCCCGTTTGGACTCCGTTTGATATGGATTTTCTGCGAAACAAAAAACATGCAACAAACAGGAACTGGCACTGGCACTGGATCAATATGTTAGTCCCAAAATTAGTATAAAAAGATGCCAAAAGTATGTAAAAGCTGTAGAATATTGGCTTGGAACAATAAAAAATTATAGATACGACGAAGACGTGTCAGCATCCCCAGGCTTAATTCCTGCTCTCCTCGAGTAGGTAAATGATAAAAAAGATAATTTTTGATGTGGAATGCTACTAGCATAATCTTGATCATGTAATCTAATCATGGCATGAATATTAAGAGCATAATTGTATTGCTACCAACATTTGGCATTGCCAATATTTGGCAAGCCAACATTTGGCAATTTTTTTCTGAGATTGGCAATGAAAATTGGCAAGCAACCAATCTCTAGCCTATATTCGGCAGTTGCCAAAATTTGGCATGCCAATTTTTGGCATCAAACCAATTATGCTCTTAGGGGGAATAGTCTATCTTTTGACATTAAGACAACAATACTTCAAGCATACTAATAAAGCAATCATGTCTGTTCAAAATAACATGGCCAAAGAAAGTTATCCCTACAAAATCATACGGTCTGGCTATGCTCCATCTTCACCACGCAAAATATTCAAATCATGCACAACCCCGATGACAAGCCAAGCAATTATTTCATACTTTTGACGTTCTCAAACCTTTTCAACTTTCACGCAATACATGAGCGCGTGAGCCATGGATATAGCATTATAGGTGGAATAGAATATGATGGTGGAGGTTGTGTGGAGAAGACAAAAAGGAGAAAGTCTCACATCGACGCGGCTAATCAACGGGCTATGGAGATGATGTCAATGTGAGGAGTAGGGATTGCCATGCAACGGATGCACTAGAGCTATAAGTGTATGAAATCTCAAACTGAAAACTAAGTGGGTGTGCATCCAACTTGCTTGCTCATGAAGACCTAGGGCGTTTGAGGAAGCCCATCGTTGGAATATACAAGCCAAGTTCTATTATGAAAATTCCCACTAGTATATAAAAGTGATAACTCAAGAGACTCTCTATATGAAGAACATGGTGCTACCCTGAAGCACAAGTGTGGTAAAAGGATAGTAACATTGTCCCTTCTCTCTTTTCTCTCATTTTTTCTCTTTTTTTAGGATTCTTTGGCCTCTCTCTTTTTTGGGGGGCTTCTTTGGCCACTTTTATTTTGATAACCTCACATGGGACAATGTTCTAATAATGATGATCATCACACTTTTATTTACTTACAACTCGATATTACAACTCGATACTAGAACAAAGATATGACTCTATATGAATGCCTCCGGCGGTGTACCGGGATGTGCAATGATCTAGCGTAGCAATGACATCAAAAAAATGGACAAGCCATGAAAACACCATGCTAGCTATCTTACCATCATGCAAAGCAATATGACAATAAATGCTCAAGTCATGTATATGATGATGATGGAAGTTGCATGGTAATATATCTCGGAATGGCTATGGAAATGCCATGATAGGTAGGTATGGTGGCTGTTTTGAGGAATATATAAGGAGGCTTATGTGTGATAGAGCGTATCGTATCACAGGGTTTGGATGCACTGGTGAAGTTTGCACCAACTCTCGAGGTGAGAAAGGGCAATGCACGGCATCAAGAGGCTAGCAATGATGGAAGGTGAGAGTGCGATAATCCATGGACTCAACATTAGTCATAAAGAACTCACATACTTATTGCAAAAATCTATTAGTCATCAAAACAAAGTACTACACGCATGCTCCTAGGGGGATAGATTGGTAGGAAAAGACCATCGCTCGGCCCCGACCATCACTCATAAGGAAGACAATCAATAAACACCTCATGCTCCAACTTCGTTACATAATGGTTCACCATACATGCGTGCTACGGGAATCACAAACTTCAACACCAGCATTTCTACAATCCACAACTACCCACTAGCATGACTCTAATATCACCATCTTTATATCGCAAAACTATTGCAAGGAATCAAACATATCATATTCAGTGATCTACAAGTTTTATGTAGGATTTTATGACTAACCATGTGAATGACCAATTCCTGTCTACTCTCTAAATAGATATAAGTGAAGCAAGAGAGTTTAATTCTTTCTACAAAAGATATGCCCATGCTCTAACAAATATAAGTGAAGAAAAATAGCATTCTACAAATGGAGGTTTTCTATGTGTAGGGAAACAGGCAATCCATACTTCAAATGATATAAGTGAAGCACATGAACCATTTTATAAAGCCATACTCAAAAGATATAAGTGAAGTGCAAAGAGCATTCTATAAATCAACCAAGGACTATCTCATACTAGCATGGTGCATAAAAGAAAAGTGAAAACTAAATGCAAAAGACGCTCCAAGATTTGCACATATCACATGAACGAAACGAATCCGAAAACATACCGATACTTGTTGAAGAAAGATGGGATGCCTTCCGGGGCATCCCCAAGCTTAGACGCTTGAGTATCCTTGAATATTTACTTGGGGTGCCTTGGGAATCCCCAAGCTTGAGCTCTTGCCTCTCCTCCTTCTCCTCACATCGAGACATCCTCGATCTTCGAACACTTCATCCACACAAAACTCAACAGAAAGTTAGGTAAGATCCGTTAGTATAATAAAGCAAATCACTACTCTAAGTACTGTTGCAAACCAATTCATATTTTGTTTTTATATTGTATCTACTGTACTATAACTTTTCCATGGCTTAATCCACTGTTAGAAATTGATAGTTTCATCAAAACAAGCAAACTATGCATCAAAAACAGAATATGTCTTAAACAGGACAGTCTATAGTAATCTAAACATTCAACCATACCTCTAGTACTCCAAAAATTCTGAAAAATAGGAAAAATAAACAATTTGTATAGAAATATAGTGCAAAAAGTTTCAGATCCGTTTGAAGTTCCAGTAAAAAAATGTAAAATCATGCACTACAGCCAAAGTTTCTGTTTTGCACCGCACAAACCAACAAGCAATGTAAATATCCTAAAGCCAAATCTTGGCACATTATTTTTATTTTTAAACTTTACAAAAGCACACAACAAAAATAAATGACCATCTAAAAACTTCCGAGTTGTCTCCCTGGCAGCGCTTTCTTTAAAGCCATTAAGCTAGGCATATAGTGCTCAAGTAATGGATCCACCCGGATCCAAAGTTATATCAAAGCCAATTTGAATTAGTAATGATTTGTGATTTATTAGTGAGCAAAAAGCAACATATATCAAGTCTAACTCTCTTGCTATGCATTGGCATGTCATAAAAGAACAATTCATACACACATAGTAAAGGCCAATGCATAGCATAAATAGTTTCTTGCAATTTTATCGTGTTGGAAACATAGAGAGGCGGAGATATAGTTCCTCTCTCATAATAATTGCAAGTAGGAGCAGCAAGCACATGCATATTATATCTATGAAAATCATCATGTGTAGTAGTAAAATGCAACCCATCAATATAATCCTTAATAAGGGCAAACTTCTCCGATATAGTGTAGTTTGGAGAATTCAAAAAGATAATAGGACTATCATGCGTGGGTGCAATAGCAACAATTTCATGTTTAACATAAGGAACTATAGCAAGTTCATATCCATAAGCATAATTCATATTGGCATCTTGGCCACAAGCACATCAAGCATAATCAAAAAGGGATATTTCAAAAGAATCAACGGGATCATAACAATCATCATAGCAATCATCCTTTGGTAAGCACGAAGGGAAATTAAACAATGTATGAGTTGAAGAGTTACTCTCATTAGAAGGTGGGCACGGGTAGCTAATCCGCTCTTCCTCCTTTTGTTCTTCGCTCTCCTCATTATCTTTTTGATCCAATGAGCCCACAGTTTCATCAATTCCTTCTTCCATAGACTCCTGCCAAATATTAGTCTCTTCTTGTACAGCGGAGGAGTCCTCAATATATGGTTTAACATAGGCATTAGAAGCATAATTATCATAACAATATTTAAGTATGGCAAAATTTTCAGATTTGTAAAGAGTAGCATCATACGTTTCAATCAAAGAAGCCATTTCATAAGCACCCTTAAAAGCAACAAATTCTTCAATTTGTTGAACATCATAGTAATTATAAACACCCTTAGCATACGAAGATATGATTCCATTATCACTAAACCCGCATTGGTAGGGAAGGTGTTTCTTAGGGTTTTCAGAACAACAAGTAAAATCATATATTTCATATAAATTCCAAGCATAGCATTGCAAACGATGAATTTGATCCAGTAAAAGTTTCCCTTTTTCAGATATGCGGTGTCGCAAATAACAAGCCTGCTCATCTAAATATTTGCCCTCAACTAAGCTAGTTGGGGTTTCAGCCCGAGCACATAGGGATCGAAGATGATCCAAGTAAAAAGCTTCAGGAGTGTGATAGATTTTGAGTGGTTCTTCAACCATTGGTGAAGTAGGTACAACTAATTTTTTTGGTATTTTGCGTTTCCTACCCATAACTAAAGATAGAAAACAAGAGCACAAAATAAAAACTACTTAGTGATAAAGCAAACAAGCACACACGAGAATATTCACCCCACGCTATAACTCCCCGAGAACGGCGCCAGAAAAAGGTCTTGATAACCCACAATTATAGGGAATCAATTGTAGCCTCTTTCGATAAGTAATTAAGAGTGTCGAACCCAACGAGGAGCTAAAGGTAGAACAAATATTCCCTCAAGTTCTATCGACCACTGATACAACTCTACGCACGCTTAACGTTCGCTTTACCTAGAACAAGTATGAAACTAGAAGTACTTTGTAGGTGTTGTTGGATAGGTTTGCAAGAATATAAAGAGCACATAAATAAAATCTAGGGGCTGTTTAGATAAAGACACAATAAAGTTAGTATAGCGAGTGTGGAAAAGTGGTGGTAGGAGTTGCGAAATTGTCCCTAAGCAATTGACTACTTTACTAGACCGATAGCAAGTTTTATGTGGGAGAGGCCACTGCTAGCATGTCATCCCTGACTTGGAATTCTATGCACTTATGATTGGAACTATTAGCAAGCATCCACAATTACTAACATTCATTAAGGTAAAACCCAACCATAGCACTAAGATATATTGGTCCCCCTTCAATCCCGTATGCATCAATTTCTATGCTAGGTTGAAGCTTCTGTCACTCTTGCCCTCCAATACATAGTCCTATCAATATACAACTAACCCTATGGTGTGATCCACGCGCGCGCTCATATGATGGGCACCAAAGCACAGCAACATAACCACAAGCAAACTAAACCAATCATAGCAATTCACCAATTACCGATAGGACAAGGAAAATCTACTCAGACATCATAGGATGGCAACACATCATTGGATAATAATATGAAGCATAAAGCACCATGTTCAAGTAGAGGGTACATCGGGTTGCGGGAGAGTGGACCGCTGTAGATAGATGGAGGAAGGTGATGAAGATGTTGGTGAAGATGACAGAGGTGTTCTTGTAGATTGCGGTGACGATGATGGCCCCGGTGGTGTTCCGGCGCCACCGGAGAGAGGGGGAGAGGGCCCCCTTCTCCTACTTCTTCCTTGACCTTCTCCCTAGAAGGGAGAAGGGTTTCCCCTCTGGTCCTTGGCTTCCGTGGCGGTGGAGGGGCGGGAGCCCCTCCGAGATTGGATCTGTCTCTCTGTCTCTCTCTGTTTCTGCGCTCCCTGATTATGGCCTTTCACCGTTTCTTATATTCTGGAGATCCGTCACTCCGATTGGGTTGGAATTTGGACACGATTTTTATCCGGATATTGGATTTCTTGCGGCGAAAGAAGGGCACGAACCGCCTTACGGGGTGGCCACGAGGGTCAGGGGTGCGCCCACCCCCTGGGGCGCGCCCCCTGTCTCGTGGCTCCCTCGGGCATCGTCTCGCATTGATTCTTCTTCCCAAAAATCACATATATTCCAAAAAAATTCTTCGTCAGTTTTTATCCCATTTGGACTCCGTTTGATATGGATTTTCTGTGAAACAAAAAACATGCAACAAATAGGAACTGGCAGTGGGCACTGGATCAATATGTTAGTCCCAAAAATAGTATAAAAAGTTGCCAAAAGTATGTAAAAGTTATAGAATATTGGCATGGAACAATAAAAAATTATAGATACGACGGAGACGTATCAAAACTTCGTCGGTGCATCCAAATCTCGTGATACAATACGCTCTATCTCACATAAGCCTCCTTATATCTTCCTCAAAACAGCCACCATACCTACCTATTATGGCATTTCCATAGCCATTCCGAGATATATTGCCATGCAACTTACCACCGTTCCGTTTATTATGACACGCTCAATCATTGTCATATTGCTTTGCATGATCATGTAGTTGACATCGTATTTTGGAAAAGCCACCTTCATAATCCTTTCATACATGTCGCTCTTGATTCATTGCATATCCCGGCGCACCGTCGGAGGCATTCACATAGAGTCATATTTTGTTCTAAGTATCAAGTTGTAATTCTTGAGTTGTAAGTTAATAGAAGTGTGATGATTTTCATTATTAGAACATTGTCCCATGTGAGGAAAGGATGATGGAGACTATGATTCCCCCACAAGTCAGGATGAGACTCCGGACGAAAAAATAAAAAAAAAGTACAAAGAATCCCAATAAATAAAGAGGCCAAAGAAGCCCAAACAAAAAAATGAGAGAAAAAAGAGAGAAGGGACAATGTTACTATCCTTTTTCCACACTTGTGCTTCAAAATAGCACCATGATCTTCATGATAGAGAGTTTCTTATTTTGTCACTTTCATACTAGTGGGAATTTTTCATTATAGAACTTAGCTTGTATATTCCAATGATGGACTTCCTCAAAATGCCCTAGGTCTTAGTGAGCAAGCAAGTTGGATGCACACCCACTTAGTTTCGTTTGTTGGGCTTTCATATATTTATATCTCTAGTGCATCCGTTGCATGGCAATCCCTACTCCTTGCATTGACATAAATTGACGGGAATCTCCATAGCCCGTTGATTAGCCACGTCAATGTGAGACTTTCTCCCTTTTTGTCTTCTCACATAACCTCCATCATCATATGCTATTCCACCCATAGTGCTATGTCCATGGCTTGCGCTCATATATTGCGTAAAAGTTGAAAGAGTTTGAAAAGGCCAAGTATGAAACAATTGCTTGGCTTGTCATCGGGGTTGTGCATGATGGGAGCATTTTGTGTGACGAAAATGAAGCATGGCCAAACTATATGATTTTGTAGGGATAAGCTTTCTTTGGCTATGTTATTTTGATAAGACATAATTGCTTGGCTAGCATGCTTGAAGTATTACTATTTTTATGTCAATATTAAAACTTTCTCTAGAATCTTTTGGATCTAAACATTCATGCCACAATAAAGAGAATTACATTGAAAAATTATGTTAGGTAGCATTCCTCATCAAAAATTCTGTTTTTATCATTTACCTACTCGAGGACGAGCAGGAATTAAGCTTGGGGATGCTGATACGTCGCCAAAGTATCTATTATTTTAGATGTTCCATGCTATTATATTATCTGTTTTGGATATTTAATGGGCTTTATTATGCTCTTTTATATTATTTTTGGGACTAACCTATTAACCGAAGGCCCAGTGCAAATTGCTGTTTTTTTGCCTATTTTAGTGTTTCGCGGAAAAGGAATATCAAACAGAATACAAACGGAACGAAACCTTCACGAGGATCCTTTTTGGAACAAACGCAATCTAGGAGACTTGGAGTGGAAGTCAAGGAAGCAACGAGGCAGCCACGAGGTAGGAGGGTGCGCCCGGGGGGGGGGGGGTAGGCGCGCCCCCACCCTCGTGGGCCCCTCGTAGCTCCACCGACCTACTTCTTTCGCCTATATATACTCTTATACCCTGAAAACATCCAAGAGAGACACAAAACTACTATTCCACCGCTGCAACGTTCTGTACCCGTGAGATCCCATCTTGGGGCCTTTTCTAGCGATCTGCCGGAGGGGGATTCGATCGTGGAGGGCTTCTACATCAACAACATAGCCTGTCCGATGATGTGTGTGTAGTTTACCATAGACCTTCAGGTCCATAGTAATTAGCTAGATGGCTTCTTCTCTCTCTTTGGATCTCAATACAAAGTTCTCCTTGATGTTCTTGGAGATCTATTCGATGTAATGCTTTTTTGCGGTGTGTTTGCTGAAATCCGATGAATTGTGGGTTTATAAACTTGATTATCTATGAATATTATTTAGTTCTTCTCTGAATTCTTATATGCGTGATTTGATATCTTTGCAAGTCTCTTCGAATTATCGGTTTAGTTTGGCCTACTAGATTGATCTTTCTTGCAATGGGAGAAGTGCTTAGCTTTGGGTTCAATCTTGCGTGCTCGATCCCAATGATGTAAAGGGAAACGACACGTATTGTATTGTTGCCATCGAGGATAAAAAGATGGGGTTTATATCATATTGCTTGGGTTTATCCCTCTACATCATGTCATCTTGCCTAATGCGTTACTCCGTTCTTATGAACTTAATACTCTAGATGCATGCTGGATAGCAGTCGATGTTTGGAGTAATAGTAGTAGATGCAGAATCGTTTTGGTCTACTTGACAAGGACGTGATGCCTATATTCATGATCATTGCCTTAGATATCATCATAACTATGTACTTTTCTATCAATTGCTCGGCAGTAATTTGTTCACCCACCGTAATATATGCTATCTTGCGAGAAGCCACTAGTGAAACCTATGGCCCCCTGGTCTATTTTACATCATATTAGTTTCCCGTCAACTAGCTATTTCTGTCACCGTTTATTTTGCAATCTTTATTTTCCAATCTATACAACAAAAATACCAAAAATATTTAACTTATTATCTTTATCAGATCTCACTTTTGCAAGTGGCCGTGAAGGGATTGACAACCCCTTTATCGCGTTGGTTGCAAGGTACTTGATTGTTTGTGCAGGTACTAGGCGATTTGCGTGTAGTTTCCTACTGGATTGATACCTTGGTTCTCAAAAACTGAGGGAAATACTTACGCTACTTTGCTGCATCACCCTTTACTCTTCAAGGGAAAACCAACGCATGCTCAAGAGGTAGCATTCATCCAGCCGCCGCAGAGTCTAGAACCACCAGATCCAATCTAGACACCATCACGGAGGGGTTCACCACTTCCATTGGTGCCTCTCCGATGATCTGTGAGTAGTTATTTGTAGACCTTCGGGTCCATAGTTAGTAACTAGATGGCTTTCTCTCTCTCGCTGAATTCTCAATACAATGGTCTCTTGGAGATCCATATGATGTAACTCTTTTTGCGGTGTGTTGGTTGGGATCTGAAGAACTTCGAGTTTATAATTAGTTATATCATTCTATATCCATGAAAGTTATTTGAGTTTCTTTGATCTCTTATATGCATGATCTCTTATAGCCTCGTATTTCTTCTCCGATATTTGGGTTTTGTTTGGACAACTTGATCTATTTATCTTGTAATGGGAAGAGGTGCCCGGTAGTGGGTTCGATCTTACGGTGCTTGATCCCAGTGACAGAAAAGGAGCCGACACGTATGTATCATTGCTACTAAGGATAAAAAGATGGGATCTATATCTACCGCCATAGATAAACTGATCTTGTCTACATCATGTCATTGTTCTTATTGCATTACTCTGTTTTTCCATGAACTTAATACACAAGATGCATGGTGGATAGCGGTCGATGTGTGGAGTAATAGTAGTAGATGCAGGCAGGAGTCGGTCTACTTGTGATGGACGTTATGCCTATGTAATGATCATTGCCTGGATATCGTCATAATTATTTGAAGTTCTATCAATTGCCCAACAGTAATTTGTTTACCCACTGCTCGCTATCTTTCTCGAGAGAAGCCACTAGTGAAATCTACGACCCCCGGGTCTTCTTTCTTATATATTTTCTTTGAGATCTATTTTATTTGCACTTTTTATTCAGATCTATTAAACCAAAAAATACAAAAATACTTTGTTGCACTTTATTTTATTTGTGATATATTTATTCAATCTATTATAACTTTCTCCCGTCAACACACAATTTCTTGCGCCGTTACCCGAAAGGGATTGACAACCCCTTTAACACGTCGGGTTGCGAGGTGTTGTTATTTGTGTGCAGGGGCTGTTTACATTGTGTTTCTTGGTTCTTGTAAGTGCATCTAGTGCCCCTTAGTGATTTTGGTGTAATGAAGACTTATAGGTTAAGGGACTAATGTGTTTATGAGTGTACACATGTCTATAAGTCTATGAGGAGTTTGATATTTACAGAGAAAGTCGACCCCTAAAAATGAAGTTCTTCGACTGAAGACTTTGGTATTCTGAAGACTTTCTGAAGACTTTGAAAGTGAAGAAATTGGTGTGACCTTGAAGACTTGGTATTCATTTGAGGAACATGAAGTGTGAAGACTTTTGTTTTTGTAGTTTCGTTTTCTCTTTCTTGAGTCATAGGAAACACCTTACTATTAAAGGGGGTCGAGGAAATACTAAGGAAAAATTTCCATGTGATGCTCAACTCAAAATCCTACACCTACCAATCCCTTCGAGTGAAGCCTTTGAAATCTCATACAGTTCAGTCAATTTCTTCATGGATGAGACGAAGTTCTTCCGTCACCGAGGAATTTGTTCTGACTGAGGAGCTAGGAATTCGCCAGTGCGGATTGCCTACACAGTGAGGAACATGATAGCCCCGAGGAATTTGAGAGTCAAATTGCCGACCATTGTTGTGTTGCGCGCCAGCTGTCCCAAAATATCTTATCCACCTAACGGTCATATCATTGAAGGGCATTTATGTCTTATCATGTCAGGCTGCTCCCTAGGCTATAAATAGCCACCCCCTTCAACCACTAGCTGGTTGGCTGCTCCAAGAGAAACTGACACTTGTCATTTGAGAGCATCCCATCCTTCGAGGACTTTGAGCGAAAATCATCGAGTGAGGAAAAACCCAAACCCAAACACCTACAAACCCAAAGTGATTGAGCATCACTGAAGAGATTGATCCTGCGTGGATCCGACGCTTGTTACCTTTGAAGACTGTGCTTGTTCCAGACGGTTAGGCGTCATGGTCTAGAGCATCCAAGAGGAATTGTGGATCGCCGAGTGACCGAGCCTGTGAAGGTTTGGAAGTCGCCTGAAGACTTACCACGAGTGATTGGACGAGGTCTGTGTGACCTTAGTTCAAGGAGAATACGGTGAGGACTTGGTGTCCTGAGCTGCGTGCTCAGCAGCTGGGTGTCCGGGACTGTGTGTCCTCGAGTTTAAATACTCAGCCGCTCCAACCAGACGTACAACTGAGACAGCAGTTGGAACTGGTCTACCAAATCATTGTCTTCACCAACCTTACTGGTTCTATTTCCTCAACTCATTCATTTCCTCATTACTGTGTTGAGTGATTGTTCATATCTGTGTTTGAAGACTTTGACTGTAGACTTTCTCAATTTCCTCAGTTCAATTTCTTCAGTCTATTTGTCTTCATCTTGTGTTATCCTGTGTTTACGCTTTCTGTACTCTGTGCGTGTCTTCATTTCATCATGATGACCATGCCTGTATTCTGTTATGCTTACTTCTGAGTACTTATTCCCTTGCAAGTAGTTCTTCGCTTAGGAATTTCCTCACCGGTAAATTCCTCGGTGAAGAATTCATAAAAATCGCCTATTCACCCCCCCACTCTAGTCGATATAACGCACTTTCAATTGGTATCAGAGCAAGGTACTCCCTTGTTCTGTGTGATTTTGGTTTAACCGCTTGGAGTTTTAGTTATGTCGACCGCAGGTATGAAGAAAGTGACATGCTCCATCTTTGACGGTCATGATTATCCCAAATGGAAGGCCATGATGAGGAAGCGCCTCATGGCAATGAACAACAAGCTGTGGACCGTCACTGAGATTGGTCTTACTGATCTATGCAAGATGGCGGACGCTGATGATATTCGCAAGTACACTCGACTTGACATCTTGGCGAAGGATATCATCTGTTCCTGCCTATCCAGAGATGAATTCAGGCGCATTATACATCTTTGCAATGCAAAGCTTATCTGGGACCGAATCTCTGAAGTCTATGAAGGTCATCGAACTCGTCATGATCCCTGGTTTGAGAATTTCAAGGAATCACTCAACACGATGACTTTCAAACCAGAATCATCGTCTTCTGCATCATGTCTCATGGCAAAGGGTGACAAGGTAACCGAATGTTCCTCATCTGAGTGTAGTGATGAAATCTGATGATGATTTTGAACCCAGCTATGCCAAGCTTGTTTGTATTGCCACCAAACAACAACATGCCTTGGAAAAGGTTCAAAACATGCTAGACAAAAGTAATGATATGTTGGGTGAAGAAATGGATCACACTAAAGCCTTGACTGAAAATCTTCAGAGACTTCAGTCTAGGTTTGACAGCCTTCAAGGTCATCATAACACTCTCTTATCTGATCATGAGAAGCTTTCTTATGAATATCTTCAAAGAAAGCAAGATCTTGAGAAGCTAAGAGTGAGTTATGAAGATCTTCAGAAGGAGCGTGATTCACTACTTGCTCAACAAATCAGCGCTTCTCAGGAAGAATTTGTTCCTCCATGCTTAAAGTGCATTGAATGTGATTCTGCTAATTCTTCACCTGAATGTTCAAATGCTTCAACTGCTACAAATTCTTCACCTGCCACTGCTATCACTAATTCCTCATTTGAGGACATTGCTAGTATCACTGACGATGCAGGTCTGAAGGAATTGTACATGACAGGCATGTACAAAAGCCTCAAAGGGCATCAGACTCTTTGTGATGTGCTTAAAAAGCAGATCCTCAACAGAAACCCTAGGAAAGAGGGTATTGCCTTTGAGAGGAAACTCAATGTTGATGGAACATATTGGAAGCTTGAGCAGTACCCCAAAACCTCATGGGTTGCTGCAAAGGGACCTCCAGTTGATCCATCTAACTTATCTCGCTTTACATGTGAATCTCCTTATTCTTCTGATGAGTCATTTGACTCCAACTATAAACTGTTCAAAAATCAGAATGGTGAAGTATTTGCAAGATATGTTGGCACTAACTGCAGTAACGGTTCTCCTATGAAGAAAATCTGGGTTCCCAAGAAGTGCCTTGAAAGTCCTCAGGTGAATGTCCTCATGACACCAACTGTGAAGAATAGGAACCCCAGATCAAACCCTTCATATGGACCAAATTCTTCATATGGATCCAAGTCCTCATACAGACCAAATTCCTCACATGGATCAAATTCCTCAAAAGGATCAAAGTCCTCATATGATTATCATCGTGCTAACAACTCTGTTTCGCAGGGTAGAGCTAAGGGCTATGAATATGTGCATTATTCTTCAAACCATTATGTTCATAAGTCCTCGAAGAATTTCTCTGCTTATTCATATGCTTACCCTAACCCCTCTTATGTGAAACGAAATGGATTGGCTTCTATGCCACCATTCTCATATGGAGCTCGTAGAGTGATGAACTCTTTGCCACCCCTTCAGATGTGGGTGGTGAAGAAAAAGAACTAATCTCTTCTGCAGGGTCAGGTCTCCAGACGTGCTTTAACGTCTGAAGAATTTGCTGGGGGCCTGACAAAATTGCCTGAAAGGACGCATGCTAATCATGAAGAAATGAACTTTCATTTCACACGTCCTCATACTGCTATATCTGTTTTACTGCTTGATGAAATTCATCTGATGAAATTGATATCATATTCTTCACTGATGAAGTATATGAGATCGTAAGTTGCACTAATTCATCTGCAGGATGATCAACCCAAAGCCAATGAGTGGGTCCTCGATAGTGGATGTACAAATCACATGACTGGTGACAAGAATCTATTGATGGATGCTCCCTTATCACCGTCACATCTGAAGCATATCATCTTTGCTGACAAAGGCAAAAGTCAGGTATTGGGTCTAGGTAAGGTTGTGATCTCTAAGGACATACACATGGACAAAGTCATGCTTGTTGAGTCCTTAGGATACAACCTCATGTCAGTATCAATGCTTTGTGATCTTGATATGGTTGTTGTCTTTGGCAAGTATCGTCGTGTTGTGATTATGGAAGCTGACAATTCCAAAGTCTTTGAAGGCTTTAGGAGAGGAGACTTGTATATTGTTAATTTCTCTACAGAACCACAACCACCCATGTGCCTACTTGCAAAAGCTTCAGAAGGCTGGCTATGGCATCGACGACTTGGTCACGCAGGCATGAGGAATTTGCACACGCTTGCGAAGAAGAAGCATGTCATTGGCATTGAGAATGTCAAATTCCTCAAGGATCACTTGTGTGGAGCATGTGAAGCTGGAAAAATGACCAAGGCCAAGCATCCAGCGAAGACTATCATGACCACTACTCGTCCATTCAAATTGCTTCACATGGACCTCTTTGGTCCTAATCATTACTCAGCAGTCACTAATGATGCATCTCTATATGGCTTTGTTATTGTTGATGATTACTCTCGTTACACATGGGTACACATTGTCACTTACAAACATGAAGTGCAGGAAGTCTTCAAACGATTCTCCTCGAGGGCTTCAACCAACTTTGGTGTGAAGATCAAGAACATCAGGAGTGACAATGGAACCGAGTTCAAGAATTCCGGTCTTGATGACTATCTTGTTGAACTTGGTATTACTCATGAGTTATCTGCTCCTTATACTCCTCAGCAAAATGGCGTCGTGGAGCGCAAGAACAGAACTCTTGTTGAGATGGCTCACACTATGCTTGATGAATACAAAATGCCTCATCGTTTTTGGATTGATGCAATTGATACCATGTGCCATATCATCAACAGAGTATATCTTCACAAATTCTTCAAGAAGACTGCCTATGAACTTCTCACTGACAAGAAACCAAATGTGAGTTATTTCAAAGTCTTCGGTGCTAAATGTTGGATTAGAGATCCTCATCACAATGCTAAATTTGCACCGAAAGCACATGAAGGTTTTATGCTTGGTTATGGAAAGGACTCGCACACCTACAGGGTCTTCAACAATGCTCTTCACAAGGTTGTCGAAACTGTAGATGTGCGGTTCGATAAAACTAATGGCTCGCAAAGAGAGCACCTACCTTCTGTGATAGATGAACCAACACCTGAGGATTCTATCAAGTTCAAGGCGACTGAGGATGTCATTCCTACTAAAGAATCTGCTGAAGAATTCATTCCAGAATGCGAAGAACGTCGACCTAATGCACCTGAAGACAATGCTGAAGAAAATGGTGCTGAGGAAAATGCTGATCAAGTTCCTCGACGACAACCAGCTCATCCTCGCGTTGCAAAAGAAGTGCAAGTTGAAAAGATCATCGATGACATCGAAGCACCAGGTCCTCTCACACGCTCAAAAGTTTCACATTTATCTAACTTTTGTGGGCACTATGCTTTTGTCTCTATCACAGAGCCCACTAAGGTAGATGAAGCATTTCTGGAGCCTGAGTGGATTCAGGCCATGCAAGAAGAATTACATCAGTTCGAGCTCAACATTGTCTGGGAACTGGTCAAACGCCCAGATCCTCGCAAGCATAATATCATTGGCACAAAGTGGATCTACCGCAACAAGCAAGATGAAAATGGCCTTGTGGTGAGGAGTAAGGCACGACTTGTAGCTCAAGGCTACACACAGGTTGAAGGAATTGATTTTGATGAAACTTTTGCACCTGTTGCTAGACTTGAGGCTATTCGCATATTACTTGCTTATGCTAACCATCATAATATCACTTTATATCAAATGGATGTGAAAAGTGCATTCCTCAATGGTAATCTTGAGGAAGAAGTATATGTTGCTCAACCCCCAGATTTTGAAGATCCAAAGAATCCCGACAAAGTCTTCAGACTCAACAAGGCCCTCTATGGCCTCAAGCAGGCCCCTCGGGCATGGTATGATACTTTGAAGGAATTCTTCGTGAAGAATGGCTTCACACCCGGTTCACTCGACCCTACTCTCTTTACTAAATCTTATGATGGTGAACTATTTGTGTGCCAAATATACGTTGATGATATTATCTTTGGCTGTACTGACCAACGTTATAGTGATGAATTTTCCATATGATGAGTGAAGAATATCAAATGTCTATGATGGGAGAGTTGAAATTCTTCTTATGTCTTCAAATTCGTCAACAGCGCAATGGCATATTCATATCTCAGAGAAATACCTCAAGGATGTTCGAGGAAATTCGCATGCAAGATTGCAAAGGCGTCAAAATTCCTATGCCCACAAATGGCCATCTATGCAATCGATGAAAATGGTATTGACTTGATCACAAGGTATACCGCTCCATGATTGGTTCTTTATTGTACTTATGTGCATCTAGGCCAGATATAATGCTTAGTGTTTGCATGTGTGCCCGATTTCAAGCTACACCAAGGAACCACACCATAAGGCTGTGAAGCATATTCTTCGATATCTAGCTCACACACCAACACTAGGATTATGGTACCCCAAGGGCTCTACTTTTGATCTCATTGGATATTCTGACTCTGACTATGCTGGTGACCGTGTGGACCGCAAGTCAATATCTGGTACTTGTCATTTCCTCGGACGATCTTTGGTCTGTTGGTCCACGAAGAAACAGAATGCGTATCACCGCTCATCGCGGAAGCTGAGTACATTGCTGCTGGTTCTTGCTGTGCTCAATTGCTGTGGATGAAGCAAACTCTCAAGGACTACGACATCAACATGAAGAATGTGCCTCTCTACTATGACAATGAGAGTGCCATCAAGATTGCTCACAACCCAGTTCAGCACTCGAAGACAAAGCACATTCGGATTCATCATCATTTTCTTCGCGATCATGTGTTGAAGGGCGACATCTTTATTGATCATGTGAAGACTGAAGAACACCTAGCCGATATCTTCACAAAGCCCTTGGATGAGAAGAGATTTAGCAAGTTGCGGTGTGAGCTAAATATCCTAGAATCTTCGAATGTTCTTTGAAAAGGACACACATCCTGACACTTATGCAAAATTGATGACTTAGATGTGCAACACATGAAGAAACGTTTTTCTTCAATCAATGAAGAATAACAATCTAAGTGTGAAGAAATTAATGAAGAATTTGATTCTCAGAACCCTACGGCAATTGTACGCGATGTGTGAAATCATCATTCTTATACGGTGGGACACGCCACCACCAAAGTTGAAAATCTTCAATTTGAGTTTTTCCTCAGTTTTGAAATTCTTCAGTTCTTCAAATTCTTCAACTTTGCAAAATCTTCACTGTTTCTGTTGTCTTTCTTCATTGGCTATATATATATATATATATATATATATATATATATATATATATATATATATATATATATATATATATGGGTTTAAGTCCTCTACAACATTCACTTATGGCTATTTCTTCAAGTTGCTTTTTCTCGCTAAGTGAATGTGATCGGACCCTTCCCCTCTATGCTATACTCAACCCAATCTATTCACAAATTCTTCATGTGCGTTCTATTTGAAACTCGCTCAAAATCTTCACAAGTCCTTGTCACCAAGAAATTGCGAATGGAACTTTTAACTTATGTTATCAAAATTTTAGGCTTTGCTGCTCAAACCGTTCCGTATCCCAGGATAGACTTATCTATTCACCCACGATCTAACACGATCTCCACTTTTCAGTACGTGGGTGACACATGTCAAGCGAATGAGAAGGGTCAGGGGCACGTTCGTCCTAAATCTTCGGGCGAACAATTTTTCACTGCGACTATAAATACCCCCTCTCCCCTTCCTCACTTCCTTTATTCCGCTCGACCGCTCTATCTCTCGCTCGAGCTTCTCAAACCCTAGCGCCGCCGCTAATCCATCATCGCCGGTGAGGAAGAGCTTCACTGCCTCGACCTCGTCGCCGTCATACTCGCTAGGCCGTCATGAAATCTTCACTCCGCCGCCGCCGTAGCTGTCTTCCTCCGCCGAGTTAGGGCGTGGAAGATCTGAATCGACGAGCTTCAAATCTACACTTCTCGAGTTCATCGTGTTCTTCATCCAGGTAATTAAAAGTTACTTTTACTGCCTCTTTGATTCAAATTTTCTCTACAAAATCTTCAAAGGTGTTTTATTCTTCAAATCCTCACACACAAAACACCTCACTAGTCATCTGTTCTTGATTCGTTTATCTAAGCATCATTTTTGTTCAAGATTCCTCAATTGTGTGGATCCTCGATCTATACAACTCTGGAACCTAAGACAAAGAACGCTTAGTGAAATTCTTCAAGGCTCATCTGGTCAAATTCCTCAAACTTGTTCTTTTTGAAAAACCTTCTGAGAACGCATATGACCTCTCCAAACTGCTCGCAACTATACTCTGTTCACAGGTACTCATGTCCACTGCTGAATCACTAGGTTCTCATCAACTTAACTCATTTGCAGCATTCCTCAAAGAAAAGTTGCATACTTCTTCAGAGAATTCAATTGTTCAAATTCCTCAACTGAAGAATATGGCAGACGGTAAGAAGCCACAGAAAGGAGGAAAGAGGCCTGAGGTCATGACTGCTTTTGAAATACCTGAGGACTTCTATGCTGACTATTTCACACCTGATGAGGCCAAGTTCGAAAAGGAGAACAAAAATCAGCGCAAGGTGCGCATACAGAGGATTGAAAGGAGATGGGCAAGAGAATGGAGGGAGTACAGGTATGTTACTCCAAAGTATATGAAGAAATCCGCACTTAATTCTCCATGCCCAAGAGCTCCATTGGCACTTGGCCAAGAAGCTGACCCCACCAGCATCAAGTGTGGTGAGGATTTTCCTGAAGAATGGGCCAAGCGCCAAGCCAAGTTGGCGAGACAAGCCAAAGAAGCAGTGAGGAAATTGAATGAAGACTCTGCTACTGATGCTGCCACTGAGGCCACTGTCAAGCCTAGAAAATCAATGGCAAAGAAGCTCGCTCACAAGCCAAGTGCTTCACCAACTATGCACTCACGGCCAAGTTCCTCAGCAATGCCCTCATGGCCAGATTCTTCAAAGACCTCACGGCCAGTTCCTCATGCTGCTCCTGCTCCTCCAAAATCCTCAGCTCCTCCTCCAAAGTCCTCAGCACCTGTGCATCTGGCCACATGCCAAAGGACTGCAGGCATCTCTATTGCCTCTGGTATCTCAGCGAGTTTCTCAGCTGCATCAAATTCTTCATCAGGCCCCACACTGCTGAAGACAAAGGCAATGGCTGGTCGAGGTCCTCGGCCAAGTCCGAGGAAGAAACAGGTTGCCTTCCAAGTGCCATCTGACGATGAAGCTGATGATGATGAACTTGCAGAAATCATCAGAGACAGACAAGAAAGGGCCGCTAGAGCCAAAGACACTCCTGTGCCACTGCTTTTGGATCCAAGGGCGATCCTCGATTACATTGATCTTTGGCACAAGGATCCAGACACCCCTATGCCTGATTTTCATTTGACTCCTGGTCAAAGTCACATGCTGACCCATTTCATCACTGAAGAGAAATGGAAATTTGAGAAGGCTAGGCAGATCAAGAAGGCTCGCCAGAAAGAGAAGTTCCGAGGAAAACGTTGTCAAAATGACAACCGATGAACTCCTCAAGATCCAGTCTGAAATCAAAGCCCTCAGCGATGACTTCGATGCTTATTATGCTGATTGGCTGACTAAGAAGTTCACCAATGTTGCAGCTCCAACGCAACAAGAAGTTCCTCAGGCTGGAGCCTCTGTTCAGCCTACTGAAGAACATGCCAAGATCACCGATGATTTTCAGCCTGCCGATGAAAATGCTAGTTCGTGGCTGATGACTCCATTCCACCGCCAAGAAATTGCCCGGCATCCACTAGTGGTGCGCTGAAGAAACTGAAGAAGTCGAGGCAATCTGCATCGATTCATACCGAGGAAATTCAAACAGATTCCTCGCCTTCTCCGCGCCTACACCAACTCCTATCCTTCCATCTGCATCGATGTGAAGAAGACCAAGGCTGCAGAGCGAGCTGCAGTGAAGAAAAGGAAAGCATCACCTGCTTGTAATCTTCACTCCAAAGAAGATGAAGCCTATGACCAGCTCGTTTGAAAATCCGATTGATGCTGTTCCGATTTCCACCATGCCATCAAAGGACCTTGTTCCTTTTGGTGAAGAATATGTGATCCCTAGCGGATCTGATGAACAAAATCATTCTGCTTGTAGCGACCGACCTCGAGACGGTCAAGCCTCCGTGTTTCTATGCCATCCTCGATCAAGATATCTTTGGCACACACAAGACATCAATGTATATATCAAAGTGTAATCACATGTATAAATAACGTAAATGATATATACCTCATAATACTCAGCTGAAACAATCAAACGGGTGTGGAGTCCCATCAACGCCATCGGCAGGTTGAGTGTAGACCATAACCCTGCACTGCACTCTTACTGTCGGAAGAAAGTATCCGCAACATGATACGTTGCAGCCGTGTAGGTCAGTACATCGAATGTACCGCAAGATCACAACATGAGAAAACAGATAATAAAACTATACTATATGCAATATGGCTTTGTGGCTCGTGTCCGAGTTTTGTTTATGTAAAAGCTGGTTTTATTTTCCCTATATCAAAGGAATAAATGAAGTCTGTACTATAGAGTTTTCTATCATGACATGGTTCCGCCAACCGATGTCTCATAGCCCAAATTCATCATAAGTTGCCCACAATTAAGTTATCAGTCCGGTGTTGAGAGTTCCAGATAGATCCAAGTCCAGATGCTCAAATTGTCCGTGAATCGGGACACGGCTAATCGATTAGGTTTTAACCCTCTGCAGAGGTTTGTACACTTTACCCGCAAGATTCGATCCCTATTTTTACGTTCTCGCACTTCAGGGTGTTTGAGAACAAAATGACCGAAACATGGTCTTCCAAAGAGTTCCCCTGACCACTGTCCGTGCTCATCCAATCCTACCGTAGTTCTACATCTACTAGCACCGCCCTAGCAGTCACAACTAAGGTCAACCAAGCGAGCCCATAGTGACTTGCGGTTGCATGTAAGCTTCCTGCATGAAGTATTCTTCCGTCTCTTTGAGTCTGGGTGAAGCTTTCGCAAGATGTCATGGCGCTTCTCCATGCATCCCGCCAACCACTGGTTTCTCCAGGTGCCCGTCAACCGCCCTTCAACCAAGAGTGTGTATTGAATTCTTGTCTCGAGTCTTGAAGTCTTGAGGCCTTGAAAATGCAGTCCTTGCAGATGCCATCATGGAGTTGTCGTCATTGACGTAGAGTCCTCCTTCTTCACACCACTCTCGAGCACTCATACCAACCCCGTCTACTATAGCGTAGCATTAAAATAAATGACGTCTCGGGCTTGGTAACAGGGGATGGGTTCCTACCTCATGCATACTACTCAACTACAAGAATTCAGTATCACTACTGGAGAGTTGTTACAAAGATGCCACTAAATGCAATAAAAACATAGGTATGAAAGCATGGTCAAAGTGAACTTGCCTTGCTGACGATCTTCGAAAACTAGGGACTCGTGGTAGCAAGCTTCGCACTCTGGAAATTCTACCGAGGCAAACAACAATCATAATAAGCATATAGCATATGATCACTTAACATAATAGCATGCTAACATAGCACACAAAACAAACGAATCAAAAACCAAAGAAAAACTCGAAGAAAACCAAATCAAAGCTTTCCTACATCAAAGCAACAACTAAGAATAGTTTTACATATCAAATTTTTCCTTAGCAAAACCTAAGCATGGGTTTATGTTAACTAACAGAAAAGAATTCATCAAACAACTAGGAGCAAAAAGAATCACCTTAAAATCTATTATAAAACTCCTATTAGGCCTAAAGCAAATTCTAGTAAGAAAAATTAAAATAAAAGTTTTATTTATTATAAATAAAAGTTCCTGGTCTAAAGTTAGAGAAACTAACCTAGAATAAACTATCACATATGAAAAATAAAATTATTTGCTAATTAAAACAATAGGAAAACAGTAGCTAGTTAAATAATTAAGAACTACATGGTTTTGATTAAAACTATTTTTTATTAATTCTAAAATTCCCAAATAAATACCTACGGTTAGGCAATGTCAAAACAAAGTAGTGACAAAAGAATCACTAAAAATAGTATTCCTAACTCATTTTATAGCAGAATTACTATTATGTCTAAAACTAAAATAAAACAATTTTAAATAATTTTAACATGACTAATTATATTTTCTACAGAAACTACAAGAAATTTGCAAACCAACAAAAAAGGAATCACTTAAAAATATTAAGCAGATTAAAAGATATGAAGTTTTCAAAACTGAAACTATTCTGTTAAAAACAGAAACGAAGAAATTAACTAAAAAGGAAAACGGGCTAATTGGGCCTATATAACGCTCAGGCGTAACTTAGCTAAAATACGCACGCGGTAATAAACCGCTTCGGGCCGGTCCAACTAACCCTAACAAAACCGGAACTAAACCGGAACAAAAACCGGTTTTATAAAACTAAACCTACCGCTTCGGTCGATCTAATCTAAGGCGTCGACTACAGATCGGACGGCGGAGGGGACTCCGGCGACTCACCGCGGGGAAAGACGACGGCGACAGTCGACGGCGGCTCGGGCGACGTTGGCGCGGCGGCTCCGGTGGTCGGGGACGTCGGCGGGGACCTCCGGCGGGTGCGGCGTGGCGAGGGGAGCTCGGGGGTGGAGTCGGGCGAGCTCGAGGGGTTCGGGGGCGGCCGGTGCGGCGACAATGGCGCGGCGGCGCTCTCGGGCTCCGGCGAGCGATGCGGCGAGGGAGAGAGGGTCGGCGAGGGGGCGAGGGGAAACGGGTCGGGGGTTATATAGGGGGCACCCGGCTTGGACGAGGGGGCAACCGCGGCGAGGGATCTCGGGATCCGGATCTCGCAGATCCGTGAGCGAGGCGCAAGCGTGGCTTGCGCGAGGGGAAGACGACGGGGTGGGGCCCGGTGTCAGAGAGGAGAGAGGGAATCGGGTCGGTCGACCGGTGGCTAGGGGTTCGGGCGAGGGGCTCGGTCGGCCGGCTGGGCAGGCTCGGCATTGGTAGGCTGCGCTGGTGGCTCTTGCTGCGATGGCTCGGGCACTGGTCTTGGCATGGGCAGTTGGCTGGCAGTACCAGGGCTTTTTTCTATTTTTTGAAATAAAGAGAGAGAAGTATATAAAATATAAATATTTTATATAGGACATATATATATATCAAAATGATCGAAAAAGCTTTCCTACAACCTGAACTATTTTTCAAGTTCAAATAAAATCCTCAAAAATTTACAAAACTCAAATAGTGTTGATGTTGCAATAAAACCCAACAAAATCATTTTTTAAAATACAAAAATTATTTCAAATTTATTTTCTCCTAATTTTCCATAGAAGGGAATCATTTTACCCTCATTCCCATTTATTTATTTTAGGAGAAAATAATTTGAACAAAATCCAAATAATTCCAAATTTGAAAAGGAGTTTCAAAATACTTTCAAATGACTTTCAATTTGATTCTTTTTAACTTCCAACTCATATTTCATATAATTGAAGAAGTCATTTTATCTTCCCTCATGAAAATCATTGAGTTGCATAAAGCTTTGAATTTGAAATATTTTCAAATGAAATTCAAATCTTTTCAAAACCCTTTTCATTTCAAATGGAAGAAGTCATGTCATCTTCACTCTAGGGTTTTGTCTTGGAATGAAATTGAATTCATTGAGATCCAAAAAGGGCAAAGGGGAAAGTTTGGGAAAGTCATTTCATTCCCTCTCATTCAACTTTCAAAAGTTTCAAATTCCACTCAATTTCACTCAATCAATCAAACAGACAATCAGACAACAAGCATAGTTATTTATCTAATATAACATTCCAAAATTTAGAATTTTGGGATGTTACACTGCTGGTTCGTCAGAGCAGATTGATGAAGAAATTGAAGTGGATGCGATCCCTTCAATACCAATCATTTCCTCGCCAATGCCTTAGTTCACAGCTGAAGAGGCTGGCGTTGAAGAAATTGAAGATGAAGATGTGGATATTAGATGCACTACGCCTGTGATGAATGATGACTTTTGGGAAAGTCAGCATCCCAATTCTCCACTCTTCACCCCAATACAACAAATACCTCAGTCCCTGCACCAACCATTCAACTAGGCTCAAGAAACTCATCCCACCTCGTCATGCATGAAGAAATTCCAGCCACTAGTGTTTGAAGAACCTCTCACTGCTGATCCTTTGAACACGCAGATCGCAAATGAAGAGGAACCAGAAAATCCTCACTGAAGAACCTGAGATTGCGATTCTGAGGTAGTGATGCAACTCATCGACACTCCTCCGCCAAAACCAAAGGATCCATTCTCGCAAAGCAAAAGTTCAAGGCTGAAGACTTCTTTGGCGAGCATGTTTTCTTCACTGATTACAACCCTTATGATTCTGCTCGCATAAGGAAGAGGCGTTTCTGGACTGCTAGTCAAGCAAATTTCTATTCCTCAGTGCTATTCAACAAAGACAAAGTCTTCGATCATGCACACATTCCTCACGTGGACATGGAATCTCTACCCCAGGCTACGAGCCAGTCCTCAGTGTTCTTCACGATGCTGGATTGCTAAATTTCTGCACTGACATCTATGATTGGAATGAAGAACTCATTCTTCAATTCTATGCAACATTGCACATCACAGGAAATTCTGAAGATGTGAACTCATGGGTGCTGGACTGGATGTCAGAAAATACTCACTACAAGGCACCAACAACCGAATTGCTTTGTGCCCTCCCACTCAGTCCTCCCCTTGATGGTGCTCGTTGCATCTACAACGAACCTGAGCTTACAAATCATTACATGCAAGTGTTGATGAAGCCTTTGAAGCCAGGGCAGGCCCCTCGAGCCAAATTCCTCGTCAAGGAATTACTGTATGTGCCTCGGACTGTCTATCGCATTCTGACAAAGACAATGAGTCCTATCAAAGGCCACGACTCAAATGATGAAGAAGTCATTTGCATCATGAAGAATATGCTTTTCAATATCATTCATGGTGTTCCCGTCAACTTCCATGATTTCTTCATGAGGACTCTGGCGAATATTGCTATGTCACCATTTGAGCTAAAGCCTTATGCACCATGGATTATGAGGTTCATCAGGACAAGGTCTTCACTCAATTACAAGGCTGATACTCTGAACCACTGCAGCTACTTGCCTCCAATTGAAGTCCTCAAACGGACATTTTCCTCAGCTGATGACAAAGGCAAGGCAACTGCTATGATAGATGAAGGCATTCGTCCATTGGATGGTCAATTTCGCAAGGCTGCATCCTACTCCACCAATGACGACTCTGCCACACATGACTCTGCCGCCAACAACTCTGCCAAGCAAAATCCTCAAGCCACAACACCCAGGGTGATGACTGATCGTGAGTTACTCCTCAGTCTTCATCAGAAAGTTGATCACAATCATAAATGGGTCAAGCGTCAGTTTGGTTCAATTCTTCACAACATGACCTCAACACACAATGCAGTGAAGAAAAACCAATACTACCTCCATGAAACCTTCAACCGTACCTGGGCTGTTCTATCTCATGTCTACAGCGCAGAAGATCTGAAGAAAATGGGTCTCAAGGAAGAATTTGACTTGTCTCAGACCTCCACGAAGAAATTCAAGAAAGGTCAAGGTTCCTTCCTTGGTGGCCAGCTCCTATTCTTCATCGCGACAATCGATGAAAATGAAGACTTGGACGACACTGCGGCAGGCCCTACTACGACAACCGACCCCGACAACGCTGGCGCTCCTCCATCAACTTGATATTCTTCAGGGGCGTTAGTCCTCATTTTCGATCCTTTTGGTCATTCGATGACAAAGGGGGAGAAATTTGAGTTAGTCTTCAAGCGGGTCTATTATATGGGCGTTTTTCTGCTAAGTTACAACTCTCGCTCTTCTGAAACTTTTATTGGATCGAGTTGTAATCTTAAATCCGATGGTGCTCTGATACTTTTGATGTGTTCCTCTGCATGCTTATTCTTTGTTATATGTTAATACACGCATGCTGAATTACATCAGTCACCATATTTCATCATGCATTTCAAATTCTTCATATTATATGTCAAATGCGTGTATGAATTACAAGATATAGGGGGAGATCTCCATGATTCAACTCTTCAATGTGCATTGCCTCAAAAGCAAATTCCTCACTATGCACATCTTCACGGGGAGTTCTTCTATATCTTGCAATCAAATTCCTCAATATCAGTATTTACGCTTCATATGTTTATCCCCGTTGAAAACTTAACCTATATTGTCATCAATCACCAAAAAGGGGGAGATTGTAAGTGCATCTAGTGCCCCTTAGTGATTTTGGTGTATTGAAGACTTAAAGGTTAAGGGACTAATGTGTTTATGAGTGTACACAGGTCTATAAGTCTATGAGGAGTTTGATATTTACAGAGAAAGTCGACCCCTAAAAATGAAGTTCTTCGACTCAAGACTTTGGTATTCTGAAGACTTTCTGAAGACTTTGAAAGTGAAGAAATTGGTGTGACCTTGAAGACTTGGTATTCATTTGAGGAACATGAAGCGTGAAGACTTCTGTTTTCGTAGTTTCGTTTTCTCTTTCTTGAGTCATAGGAAACACAGTACTGTTATAGGGGGTCGAGGAAATACTAAGGAAAAATTTCCATGTGATGCTCAACTCAAAATCCTACACCTACCAATCCCTTGAGTGAAGCCTTTGAAATCTCATACAGTTCAGTCAATTTCTTGATGTGAGAGGAAGTTCTTCCAGTCACGAGAATTTGTTCGACCGAGGAGCTAGGAATTCGCCAAAGGCGGATTGCCTACACAAAGTGAGGAACATGATAGCCCCGAGGAATTTGAGAGTCAAATTTCCGACCATTGTTGTCTTCTTGCCCACTGTCCCAAAATATCTTATCCACCTAACGGTCATATCATTGAAGGGCATTTATGTCTTATCATGTCAGGCTGCTCCCTAGGCTATAAATAGCCACCCCCTTCAACCACTAGCTGGTTGGATGCTCCAAGAGAAACTGACACTTGTCATATGAGAGCATCCCATCCTCCGAGGACTTTGAGCGAAAATCATCGAGTGAGGAAAAAGCCAAACCCAAACACCTACGAACCCAAAGTGATTGAGCATCACTGAAGAGATTGATCCCGCGTGGATCCGACGCTTGTTACCTTTGAAGACTGTGCTTGTTCCAGACGGTTAGGCGTCATGGTCTAGAGCATCCAAGAGGAATTGTGGATCACCGAGTGACAGAGTCTGTGAAGGTTTGGAAGTCGCCTGAAGACTTACCACGAGTGATTGGACGAGGTCTGTGTGACCTTAGTTCAAGGAGAATACGGTGAGGACTTGGTGTCCTGGGCTGCGTGCTTAGAGGCTGGGTGTCCGGGACTGTGTGTCCTCGAGTTTAAATACTCAGCCACTCCAACCAGACGTACAACTGAGACAACAGTTGGAACTGGTCTACCAAATCATTGTCTTCACCAACCTTACTAGTTCTATTTCCTCAACTCATTCATTTCCTCATTACTGTGTTGAGTGATTGTTCATATCTGTGTTTGAAGACTTTGACTGAAGACTTTCTCAATTTCCTCAGTTCAATTTCTTCAATCTGTTTGTCTTCATCTTGTGTTATCATGTGTTTACGCTTTCTGTACTCTGTGCGTGTCTTCATTTCATCATGATCACCATGCCTGTATTCTGTTATGCTTACTTCTGAGTACTTATTCCCATGCAAGTAGTTCTTCGCTTAGGAATTTCCTCACCGGAAAATTCCTCAGTGAAGAATTCATAAAAATCGCCTATTCACCCCCCCCCTCTAGTCGATATAACGCACTTTCAGTTCTCCTACTGGTTCGATAACCTTGGTTTCATATCTGAGGGAAATACCTACCGCCGTTGTGTTGCATCAGCTCTTCCTCTTTGGGGAAATACCGACGTAGCTTGATGCTACCTCTTGAGCACTGCGTTGGTTTTCCCTTGAAGAGGAAAGGGTGATGCAGTAAAGTAGCGTAAGTATTTCCCTTAGTTTTTGAGAACCAAGGTATCAATCCAGTAGGATACCACGCTCAAGTCCCTCGTACTTACGCAAACAAATAAGAACCTTGCAACCAACGCGATAAAGGGGTTGTCAATCCCTTCACGGCCACTTGCAAAAGTGAGATCTGATAGAGATGGTAAGATATATTTTTGGTAATTTTAATGATAAAGACTAAAAGTAAAGAAAGCAAAATAAATAGTAATAGAAATAACGGTAGATTAATAAGATAGAGAATAGACCCGGGGGGCATAGCTTTCACTAGTGGCTTCTCTCAAGATAGCATAAGTATTACGGTGGGTAAACAAATTACTGTCGAGCAATTGATAGAACTGAGCATAGTTATGAGAATATCTAGGTATGATCATGTATATAGGCATCACGTCCGTGACAAGTAGACCGACTCCTGCCTGCATCTACTACTATTACTCCACACATCGACCGCTATCCAGCATGCATCTAGGGTATTAAGTTCATAAGAACGGAGTAACGCTTTAAGAAAGATGACATGATGTAGAGGGATAAACTCATGCAATATGATATAAACCCCATCCTTTTATCCTCAATGGCAACAATACTTGTCGTTTCCCCTACTGTCACTGGGATCGAGCACCGCAAGATTGAACCCAAAGCTAAGCACTTCTCCCATTGCAAGAAAGATCAATCTAGTAGGCCAAACCAAACTAATAATTCGAAGAGACTTGCAAAGATAACCAATCATACATAAAAGAATTCAGAAAATATTCAAATATTGTTCATAGATAATCTTGATCATAAACCCACAATTCATCGGATCTCGACAAACACACGCAAAAGAAGATTACATTGAATAGATCTCCAAGAGAATCGAGGAGAACTTTGTATTGAGATCCAAAGAGAGAGAAGAAGCCATCTAGCTAATAACTATGGACCCGAAGGTCTGAGGTAAACTACTCACACATCATCGGCGAGGCTATGGTGTTGATGAAGAAGCCCTCCGTGATCAATGCCCCCTTCGGCGGAGCGCTAGAAAAGGCCCAAAGATGGGATCTCACCGGTACATATGGTTGCGGCGGTGGAAATAGGGTTTTTGCTCCTCTACCGATAGTTTGGGGGTACGTAGGTGTTGGGGAACGTTGCAGAAAATTAAAATTTTCCTACGGTTTCACCAAGATCTATCTATGAGTTCATCTAAGCAACGAGTCAAGAGAGAGAGTTTGCATCTACATACCACTTGTAGATCGAGTACGGAAGCGTTCGAGGGAGTGGTGATGATGGAGTCGTTCCCAACGTGATTCCGATCACCGATGACCAAGCGCTGAAAGGACAACACCTCCGTGTTCAACACACGTACGGGACGATGGCGTCTCCTCCGTCTTGATCCAGCAAGGATGAAGGAGAGGTTGAGGAAGACAACTCCAATGGCAGCACGACGGCGTGGTGCAGTTGGTACGACAGTTCTCCGACAGGGCTTCGCCAAGCTTGCACGGAGAAAGAGAGGTGTTGGGGAGGGGAGGGGCTGCGCCTTCAATGGTGTGCAGCCTCCCTCACCCCTCTATTTATAGGAGGAGAGGGCAGGGGGCCGGCCATCTAGGGGAACCCTAGATGGGGCGGCGGCAAGGGGAGGAGGAGAGGGGTGGCTTGCCCCCCAAGCTAGGGGGCGCCCCCTTTAGGGTTTCCCCTCCCCAAGCCCTAGCCGCATGGGCCTAGGTGGGGAGGCGCGCCCAGCCCACCAGGGGCTGGCTCCCTCTTCCACACAGCCCATGTGGCCCCCCGGGAGGGGTGGCCCCTCCCGGTGGACCTCCGGAACCCTCCAGGTGACCCCGGTACATTACCGGTATACCCCCGAAACTTTCCGGAGTCCGTTTAACCACTTTCCATATATAAATCTTTACCTCCGGACCATTCCGGAACTCCTCGTGACGTCCGAGATCTCATCCGGGACTCCGAACAACATTCAGTAATCACATACTTGTCTTCCTAATAACCCTAGCGTCACCGAACCTTAAGTGTAGACCCTACGGGTTCGGAGACATCTGACATGACCGAGACGACCTCAGTCAATAACCAACAGCGGATCTGGATACCCATGTTGGCTCCCACATGTTCCTCGATGTTGTCATCGGATGAACCACGATGTCAAGGGTTCAAGCAACCCCGTATTCTATTCCCTTTGTCAGACGGTATGTTACTTGCCCGAGACTCGATCGTCGGTATCCCAATACCTAGTTCAGTCTCGTTACCAGCAAGTCACTTTATTCGTACCGTAATGCATGATCCGTGACCGCACACTTGATCACTTTGAGCTCATTATGATGATGCACTACCGAGTGGGCCCAAGGATACCTCTCCGTCATGCGGAGTGACAAATCCTGTCTCGATCCGTGTCAACCCAAAAGACACTTTCGGAGATACCTGTAGTGCACCTTTATAGTCACCCAGTTACGTTGCGACGTTTGATACACCCAAAGCACTCCTACGGTATCCAGGAGTTACACGATCTCACGGTCTAAGGAAGAGATACTTGACATTGGAAAAGCTCTAGCAAAACGAACTACACGATCTTTGTGCTATGCTTAGGATTGGGTCTTGTCCATCACGTCATTCTCCTAATGGCGTGATCCGTTATCAATGACATATGATGTCCATAGTCAGGAAACCATGACTATCTGTCGACCAACGAGCTAGTCAACTAGAGGCTCACTAGGGACGTATTGTGGTCTATGTATTCACACGTGTATCACGATTTCCGGACGATACAGTTATAGCATGAATCAAAGAAAATTATCATGAACAAGGAAATATAATAATAATTCTTTTATTATTGCCTCTAGGGCATATTTCCAACAGTCTCCCACTTGCACTAGAGTCAATAATCTAGTTACATTGTGATGAATCGAACACCCATAGAGTTACGTGTTGATCATGTTTTGCCCATGGAAGAGGTTTAGTCAGCGGATCTGCGACATTCAGATCCGTATGCACTTTACAAATTTCTATGTCTCCATCCTGAACATTTTCACGGATGGAGTTGAGCGACGCTTGATGTGCCTGGTCTTCTTGTGAAACCTGGGCTCCTTGGCAAGTGCAATAGCTCCAAGGTTGTCACGAAGTGTTTGATCGGCCCGACGCATTGGGTATGACTCCTAGGTCGGTGATGAACTCCTTCACCCAAATTGCTTCATGCGCTGCCTCCGAGGCTGCCTTGTACTCCGCTTCACATATAGATCCCGCCACGACGCTCTGCTTGCAGCTGCACCAGCTTACTGCTCCACCATTCAACATATACACGTATCCGGTTTGTGACTTAGAGTCATCTTGATCTGTGTCAAAGCTAGCGTCGACGTAACCCTTTACGACGAGCTCTTCGTCACCTCAATAAACGAGAAACATGTCCTTTGTCCTTTTCAGGTACTTCAGGATATTCTTGACCGCTGTCCAGTGTTCCTTGCGGGATTACTTTGGTACCTTCCTACCAAACTTACGGCAAGGTTTACATCAGGTCAGTACACAGCATGGCATACATAATAGATCCTATGGCTGAGGCATAGGGGATGACACTCATCTCTTCTTTATCTTTTGCCGTGGTCGGGCATTGAGCTGAGCTCAATCTCACACCTTGCAATCTGAGCAAGAACCCTTCTTGGACTGATCCATTTTGAACTTCTTCAAAATCTTATCAAGGTATGTGCTTTGTGAAAGACCTATGAGGCGTCTCGACCTATCTCTATAGATCTTGATGCCTAATATATAAGCAGCTTTTCCAAGGTCCTTCATTGAAAACACTTATTCAAGTAGGCCTTAATGTTGTCCAAGAATTCTATATCATTTCCCATCAAAAGTATGTCATCTACATATAATATGAGAAATGCTACTGAGCTCCCACTCACTTTCTTGTAAACGCAGGCTTCTCCATAAGTCTCAGATAAACCCAAACGCTTTGATCATCTCATCAAAGCGAATGTTCCAACTCCGAGATGCTTGCACCAGCCCATAAATGGATCGCTGGAGCTTGCATACTTTGTCATCATTCTTAGGATCGACAAAACCTTCCGGCTGCATCATATACAGCTCTTCCTTAAGATAACCGTTAAGGAACGCTGTTTTGACGTCCATCTGCCATATCTCATAATCATAGTATGCGGCAATTGCTAACTTGATTCGGACGGACTTAAGCTTCGCTACGGGAGAGAAAGTCTCATCGTAGTCAATCCCTTGAACTTGCCGATAACCCTTAGCGACAAGTCGAGCTTTATAGATGGTGACATTACCATCTGCGTCCGTCTTCTTCTTAAAGATCCATTTGTTTTCTATCGCTCGCCGATCATCGGGCAAGTCAGTCAAAGTCCACACTTTGTTTTCATACATGGATTCTATCTCGGACTTCATGGCTTCTAGCCGTTTGTTGGAATCTGGGCCCGCCATCGCTTCTTCATAGTTCGAAGGTTCACCGTTGTCTAACAACATTATTTCCAGGACAGGGTTGCCGTACCACTGCAGTGCGGGCGTGTCCTAGTGGACCTATGAAGTTCAGTAGCAACTTGATCCGAAGTACCTTGATCATCATCATGAATTTCCTCTTGGTTGGTGTAGGCATCACAGAACACTTTCCCGAGCTGCACTACTATCCTGTTCAAGAGGTAGTACTTCATCGAGTTCTACTTTCCTCCCACTTACTTCTTTCGAGAGAAACTCTTTTCCGAAAGGATCCGTTCTTGGCAACAAAGATCTTGCCCTCGGATCTTAAGTAGAAGGTATACCCTACGGTTTCCTTAGGGTATCCTATGAAGACGCATTTTCCGACTTGGGTTCGAGCTTTTCAGGTTGAAGTTTCTTGACATAAGCATCGCATCCCCAAACTTTCGAAACGACAGCTTAGGTTTCTTCCCAAACCATAATTCATACGGTGTCGTCTCAACGGACTTAGACGGTGCCCTATTTAAAGTGAATGTAGCTGTCTCTAGGCGTATCCCCAAAATGATAGCGGTAAATCAGTAAGAGACATCATAGACCGCACCATATCCAATAGAGTGCGATTCGACGTTCGGACACACCGTTCTGCTGAGGTGTTCCAGCGTAGCGTTAGTTGTGAAACGATTCCACATTTTCTTAAGTGTGTACCACATTCGTGACTTAAATATTCTCCTCCACGATCCGATCGTAAGAATTTTATCTTTCGGTCACGTTGATTCTCTACTTCATTCTGAAATTCCTTGAACCTTTCAAAGGTCTCGACTTGTGTTTCATCAAGTAGACATACCCATATCTACTCAAGTCATCTGTGAGAGTGAGAACATAACGATATCCTCCATGAGCCTCAACGCTCATTGGACCGCATACATCGGTATGTATGATTTCCAACAAGTTGGTTGCTCGCTCCATTGTTCCGAGAACGGAGTCTTGGTCATCTTGCCCATGAGGCATGGTTCGCATGTGTCAAATGATTCATAATCTAAAGACTCCAAAAGTCCATCAGCATGGAGCTTCTTCATGCGCTTGACACCAATGTGACCAAGGCGGCGATGCCACAAGTATGTGGGACTATCGTTATCAACTTTACATCTTTTGGTATTCACGCTATGAACATGTGTAATACTACGCCGAGATTCATTAAGAATAAACCATTGACCATCGGAGCATGACCATAAAACATATCTCTCATATAAATAGAACAACCATTATTCTCGGATTTAAATGAGTAGCCATCCCGTATTAAACGAGATCCGGATACAATATTCATGCTCAAACTTGGCACCAAATAACAATTATTAAGGTTTATAACTAATCCGTAGGTAAATGAAGAGGTAGCGTGCCGACCGCGATCACATCGACTCGGAACCATTCCCGATGCGCGCCGTCACCTCGTCCTTCGCCGATCTCCGCTTATTCCGCAGCTCCTGCTGTGAGTTACAAATATGAGCAACGGCACGGTATCAAATACCCAGGAGTTACTACGAGTCTTGGTAAGGTACACATCAATTACATGTATATCAAATATACCTTTGGTGTTGCCGGCCTTCTTGTCCGCTAAGTATTTGGGGCAGTTCCGCTTCGGTGACCCTTTCCTTGCAATAAAAGCACTCGGTCTCGGGCTTGGGTCCATTCTTTGACTTCTTCCGGCAACTTGCTTACAGGCGCGCAACCTCCTTGTCGTCCTTCTTGAAGTTCTTCTTGCCCTTGCCCTTCTTGAACTTAGTGGTCTTATTGACCATCAACACTTGATGTTCTTTCTTGATTTCAACCTCGGTGACTTCAGCATAGAGAATACTTCAGAATGGTCTTTACCATCCCCGCATATTGTAGTTCATCACAAAGCTCTTGTAGCTTGGTGGCAGCGATCGGAGGATTCTGTCAATGACCGCCTCATCGGGGAGGTTAATATTCAGCTGGGTCATACGGTTGTGCAACCCGGACATCTTGAGAATGTGCTCACCGACGTAACTATTTTCCTCCATCTTACAACTATAGAACTTGTCGGAGATGTCATATCTCTCGACCGGGCGTGAGCTTTGAAAACCAGTTTCAGCTCCTCGAACATCTCATATGCTCCGTGATGCTCAAAACGCTTTTGGAGCCCGGTTCTAAGCAGAAAGCATGCCGCCTTGAACGAGGGAGTAATCGTCAAGACGAGTCTGCCAAGCATTCATAATGTCTTGGTTCTGCAGGGACGGGGCGTCACCTAGCGGTCCTTCTAGGACATATTGTTTCTGGCAGCTATGAGGATGATCCTCAAGTTCGGACCCAGTCCGTATAGTTGCTGCCGTCATCTTTCAGCTTGGTTTTCTCTAGGAGCGTTGAAGTTCAAGTTGACATGGCGTTGGCCATTTGATCTACAAGACATATCATTCAAAAGTTTTAGACTAAGTTCATGATAATTAAGTTCATCTAATCAAATTATTTCAATGAACTCCCACTCAGATTAGACATCCCTCTAGTCATCTAAGTGATACGATCCGAGTCGACTAGGCCGTGTCCGATCATCACGTGAGACGGACTAGTCATCGTCGGTGAACATTCTCATGTTGATCGTATCTTCTATACGACTCGTGTTCGACCTTTCGGTCTCCGTGTTCGAGGCCATGTCTGTACATGCTAGGCTCGTCAAGTTAACCCTAAGTGTTTTGCGTGTGTAAATCTGTCTTACACCGTTGTATGTGAACGTAAGAATCCATCACACCCGATCATCACGTGGTGCTTAGAAGCGACGAACTTTAGCAACGGTGCACGCTTAGGGAGAACACTTCTTGAAATTGTTGTAAGGATCATCTTATTTACTACCGTCGTTCTAAGTAAACAAGATGTATAAACATAATAAACATCACATGCAATTATATAGTAGTGACATGATATGGCCAATATCATAAAACTCCATTGATCTCCATCTTGGGCTCCATGATCATCTTGTCACCGGCATGGCACCATGATCTCCATCATCATGATCTCCATCATCGTGCCTCCATGAAGTTGTCACGCCAACGACTACTTCTACTACTAGGGCTAAACGCGTTTTAGCAATAAAGTAAAGTAAGTTACATGGCTTTCTTCAATGACACGCAGGTCATACAAAAATAAAGACAACTCCTATGGCTCCTGCCGGTTGTCATACTCATCGACATGCAAGTCGTGATTCCTATTACAAGAACATGATCTCATACATCACAATATGTCATTCATCATTCATCACAACTTGGCCATATCACATCACATGTCAATTGCTGCAAAAACAAGTTAGACGTCCTCTAATTGTTGTTGCATCTTTTACGTGGCTGCAATTGGGTTCTAGCAAGAACGTTTTCTTACCTACGAATAACCACAACGTGATCTTGTCAACTTCTATTTACCCTTCATAAGGACCCTTTTCATCGAATCCGCTCCAACTAAGGTGGGAGAGACAGACACCCGCCAGCCACCTTATGCAACTAGTGCATGTTAGTCGGTGGAACCGGTCTCACGTAAGCGTACGTGTAAGGTTGGTCCGGGCCGCTTCATCCCACAATACCGCGGAAGCAAGATAAGACTAGTAGCGTCAAGTAAGTTGACAATATCCACGCCCACAACTAAATTGTGTTCTACTCGTGCAAAGAGAACTACGCATAGACCTAGCTCATGATGCCATTGTTGGGGAACGTTGCAGAAAATTAAAATTTTCCTACGGTTTCACCAAGATCTATCTATGAGTTCATCTAAGCAACGAGTCAAGAGAGAGTTTGCATCTACATACCACTTGTAGATCGAGTGCGGAAGCGTTAGAGGGAGTGGTGATGATGGAGTCGTTCCCAACGTGATTCCGATCACCGATGACCAAGCGCTGAAAGGACAGCACCTTCGTGTTCAACACACGTACGGGACGATGGCGTCTCCTCCGTCTTGATCCAGCAAGGATGAAGGAGAGGTTGAGGAAGACAACTCCAATGGCAGCACGACGGCGTGGTGCGGTTGAGTCTGGCAGTTCTCCGGCGGGGCTTCGCCAAGCTTGCACGGAGAAAGAGAGTGATGGGAGGGAGGGGCTGCGCCTTCAATGGTGTCTGGCCCTCCCTCACCCCTCTATTTATAGGAGGAGAGGGCAGGGGCCGGCCATCTAGGGGAACCCTAGATGGGGCGGCGGCCAAGGGAGGAGGAGAGGGTGGCTTGCCCCCAAGCTGGGGCGCCCCTTTGGGTTTCCCTCCCAAGCCCTTGCCGATGGGCCTAGGTGGGGGCGCGCCCAGCCCACCAGGGGCTGGCTCCTCTCCCACACAGCCCATGTGGCCCCGGGGGGTGGCCCCTCCCGTGGACCTCCGAACCCTCCGGTGGCCCCAGTACATTACCGTATACCCCAAACTTTCCTGAGTCCGTTTAACCACTTTCCATATATAAATCTTTACCTCCGGACCATTCCGAACTCCTCGTGACGTCCGGGATCTCATCCGGACTCGAACAACATTCGGTAATCACATACTTGTCTTCCTAATAACCCTAGCGCCACCGAACCTTAAGTGTGTAGACCCTACAGGTTGGGAGACATGCGAACATGACCGAGACGACCTCGGTCAATAACCAACAGCGGATCTGGATACCCATGTTGGCTCCCACATGTTCCTCGATGTTGTCATCGGATGAACCACGATGTCAAGGGTTCAAGCAACCCGTATTCTATTCCCTTTGTCGACGGTATGTTACTTGCGAGACTCGATCGTCGGTATCCCAATACCTCGTTCAGTCTCGTTACCGGCAAGTCACTTTATTCGTACCGTAATGCATGATCCTGTGACCAGACACTTGATCACTTTGAGCTCATTATGATGATGCACTACCGAGTGGGCCCAGTGATACCTCTCCGTCATACGGAGTGACAAATCCCTGTCTCGATCCGTGTCAACCCAAAAGACACTTTCGGAGATACCTGTAGTGCACCTTTATAGTCACCCAGTTATGTTGTGATGTTTGATACACCCAAAGCACTCCTACGGTATCCGGGAGTTACACGATCTCACGGTCTAAGGAAGAGATACTTGACATTGGAAAAGCTCTAGCAAAACGAACTACACGATCTTTGTGCTATGCTTAGGATTGGGTCTTGTCCATCACGTCATTCTCCTAATGATGTGATCCCGTTGTCAATGACATCTGATGTCCATAGTCAGGAAACCATGACTATCTGTCGACCAACGAGCTAGTCAACTAGAGGCTCACTAGGGACGTATTGTGGTCTATGTATTCACACGTGTATCACGATTTCCGGACGATACAGTTATAGCATGAATAAAAGACAATTATCATGAACAAGGAAATATAATAATAATGCTTTTATTATTGCCTCTAGGGCATATTTCCAACAGTAGGTATATATAGGAGGAAGTAGTAGGTCGGTGGATCCACGAGGGGCCCACGAGGGTGGAGGACGCGCCCAGGGGGTAGGCGCGCCCCCTGCCTCTTGGCCTCCTCGTTGATTGCTTGACATCTACTCCAAGTCCTTTGGATCACGTTTGTTCCAAATATCACGTTCCCGAAAGTTTCATTCCGTTTGGACTCTGTTTGATATTCTTTTTCTTTTAAACACTGAAATAGGGAAAAAAACAACAATTTGGGTTGGGCCTCTGGTTAATAGGTTAGTCCCAAAAATAATATAAATGTGTATAATAAAGCCCATTAATCATCCAAAACAAAATATATAATAGCATGGAACAATCAAAAATTGTAGATACGTTGGAGACATATCAAGCATCCCCAAGCTTAATTCCTGCTCGTCCTCGAGTAGGTAAATGATAAAACAGAATTTTTGATGTGGAATACTATCTAGCATATTTCTGAATGTAATTTTCTTTATTGTGGCATGAATGTTCAAATCCGAAAGATTCAAGATAAAATTTTAATATTGACATAAAAATAATAATACTTCAAGCATACTAATCAAGAAATTATGTCTTCTCAAAATAACATAGCCAAAGAAAGCTTATCCCTACAAAATCATATAGTTTGGCCATGCTTCATTTTCATCACACAAGAATGCTCTCATCTTGCACAACCCCGATGACAAGCCAAGCAATTGTTTCATACTTTAGTAATCTCAAACTTTTTTCGACTTTCACGCAATACATGAGCGTGAGCCATGGATATAGCACTATGGGTGGAATAGAATATAATGATGGGGGTTGTGTGGAGAAGACAAAAAAGGAGAAAGTCTCACATTGACGCAGCTAATCAACAGGATAGGGAGATGCCCATCAATTGATATGTCAATGCAAGGAGTAGGGATTGCCATGCAACGGATGCACTAGAGCTATAAATGTATGAAATCTCAACAAAATAAAGTAAGTGGGTGTGCATCCAACTTGCTTGCTCACGAAGACCTAGGGCATTTGAGGAAGCCCATCGTTGGAATATACAAGCCAAGTTCTATAATGAAAAATTCTCACTAATATATGAAAGTGACAAAACAAGAGACTCTCTATCATAATATCACGGTGCTACTTTGAAGCACAATTGTGGAAAAAGGATAGTAGCATTGCCCCCTTTTATTTTCTTTTTCTTTTCTTTTTTGGGCCTTCCTTTTTTTATTGGCATTTTTCTTTTTTTTCTTTTTTTGGGACAATGGTCTATGGATGATGATCATCACACTTCTATTTATTTACAAATCAATGATTACAACTCGATACTAGAACAAAATATGACACTATTTGAATGCCTCCGGTAGTGTACCGGGATATGCAACGAATCGAGAGTGATGTGTATGAAAAATTATGCATGGCGGCTTTGCCACAAATACGATGTCAACTACATGATCATGCAAGGCAATATGACAATGATGAAGCGTGTCATAATAAACGAAACGGTGGAAAGTTGCATGGCAATATATCTCGGAATGGCTATGGAAATGCCATGATAGGTAGGTGTGGCGGCTGTTTTGAGGAAGATATAAGGACGTTTATGTGTGATAGAGCGTATCATATCACAGGGTTTGGATGCACCGGCGAAGTTTACACCAACTCTCAAGGTGAGAAAGGGCAATGCACGGTACCGAAGAGGCTAGCAATGATAGAAGGTTTGAGAGTGTGTATAATCCATGGACTCAACATTAGTCATAAAGAACTCACATACTTATTGCAAAAATCTACAAGTCATCAAAAACCAAGCACTACGCACATGCTCCTAGGGGGATAGATTGGTAGGAAAAGACCATCGCTCGTCCCCGACTGCCACTCATAAGGATGACAATCAAAGAACACCTCATGTTTCAAATTTGTCACACAATGTTTACCATACGTGCATGCTACAAGACTTGCAAACTTCAACACAAGTATTTCTCACATTCACAACTACTCAACTAGCACGACTTTAATATCACTATCTCCATATCTCAAAACAATCATCAAGCATCAAACTTCTCCTAGTATTCAATGCACTCAATATGGAAGTTTTTATTATGCTCATCTTGTATGCCTATCATATTAGGATTAATTTTATAATTAAAATAATATAAGTGAAGCATGAGAGATCAATAATTTCTATAAAATATAACCACCACCGTGCTCTAAAAGATATAAGTGAAGCACCAGAGCAAAAACTATATAGCTCAAAAAATATAAGTGAAGCACATAGAGTATTCTAACAAATTCCGAATCATGTGTGTCTCTCTCAAAAGGTGTGTACAGAAAGGATGATTATGGTAAACTAAAAAGCAAAGACTCAAATCATACAAGACGCTCCAAGTAAAACACATATCATGTGGTGAATAAAAATATAGCTCCAAGTAAAGTTACCTATAGACGAAGACGAAAGAGGGGATGCCTTCTGGGGCATCCCCAAGCTTAGGCTTTTGGTTGTCCTTGAATTTTACCTTGGGGTGCATTGGGAATCCCCAAGCTTAGGCTCTTGCCAATCCTTGTTCCATAATCCATCAAATCTTTACCCAAAACTTGAAAACTTCACAACACAAAACTTAAGAGAAAATCTCGTGAGCTCCGTTAGCGAAAGAAAACAAAACACCACTTCAAGATACTGTAATGAACTCATTCTTTATTTATATTGGTGTTAAACCTACTATATTCCAACTTCTATATGGTTTATAAACTCTTTTACTAGCCATAGATTCATCAAAATAAGCAAACAACACCCGAAAAACAGAATATGTCAAAAACAGAACAGTGTGTAGTAATCTGTAGCTAACGCAAACTTCTGGAATTCAGAAACATCTACCAAAATAGGAAGACCTAGATAATTTTTTTATTGATATACTGCAATTGGAATCAGTATTTTGTCACGTTCTGGTGATTTTTAACAATTGTTTTCGTGAACAGAAAGTTTCTGGAATTTTCGGGAAGATCAAATAACTATCATCCAAGAAGATCCTATAGGTTTCACTTGGCACAAACACTAATTAAAACATAAAAACACATCTAACCAGAAGCTGGATGGATTATTTATTACTAAACAGAACCAAAAAGCAAAAAACTAAAATAAAATTGAGCTGCCTCCTAACAAGCGCTATCGTTTAACGCCCGTAGCTAGGCATAAAAGCAAGGATAGATCTAAGTATTATCATCTGTGGCATTGGGAAAGAAAAGAGAAAATTTATTATCTATAGCATTTATCTTTCTATTTTGAGAAAGCACGTGGCCATTAATGGTGGAAGAAAGATTAAGGACGCTACGGAAATTTGCATCTAAGCTAGCCTTCATCTCTTTGATAATTTCGTTTTGGTAAAAGCACAAAAGAGAGGTGGATTCAACCTTCTCACTCATGGGGTGCTGATACGTCCATTTTGCATCATACTTTTATATCGATATTTATTGCATTATGGGTTGTTATTACGCATTATGTCACAATACTTATGCCTATTCTCTCTTATTTTACAAGGTTTGCATGAAGAGGGAGAATTCCCACAGCTGGAATTCTGGGCTGGAAAAGAAGAAAATATTAGAGACCTATTTTGCACAACTCCAAAAGTCCTGAAACTCCACAGAAGTCATTTTTGGAAATAATAAAAAATACTGAGCGAAGAAAATACCAGAGGGGGCCCACACCCTGGCCACGAGGGTGGGGGGCGCGCCCCCTGCCTCGTGGGCCCCCTGGTAGGCCTCCGGTGCCCATCTTCTGCTATATGAGGTCTTTTACCCTGGAAAAAATCACAAGCAACCTTGCGGGACGAAACTCCGCCGCCACGAGGCGGAACCTTGGAGGCTCCAGCAGAGCTGTTCTGCTGGGGAAACTTCCCTCCCGGAGGGGGAAATAATCGCCATCGTCATCACCAACGATCCTCTCATTGAGAGGGGATCAATCTCCATCAACATCTTCATCAGCACCATCTCCTCTAAAACCCTAGTTCATCTCTTGTATCCAATCTTTGTCCCAAAGCCTCAGATTCGTACCTGTAGGTTGCTAGTAGTGTTGATTACTCCTTGTAGTTGATGCTAGTTGGTTTATTTGGTGGAAGATCATATGTTCAGATCCTATTTGGATATTAATACTCCTCTGATTATGAACATGAATATGCTTTGTGAGTAGTTACGTTTGTTCCTGAGGACATGGGAGAAGTCTTGCTATAAGTAGTCATGTGAATTTGGTATTCGTTCGATATTTTGATGAGATGTATGTTGTCTCTCCTCTAGTGGTGTTATGTGAACGTCGACTACATGACACTTCACCATTGTTTGGGCCTAGAGGAAGGCATTGGGAAGTAATAAGTAGATGATGGGTTGCTAGAGTGACAGAAGCTTAAACCGTAAATTATGCGTTGCTTCGTAAGGGGCTGATTTGGATCCATATGTTTCATGCTATGGTTAGGTTTACCTTAATACTTCTTTTGTAGTTGCGGATGCTTGCAATAGGAGTTAATCATAAGTGGGATGCTTGTCCAAGAAAGGACAGCACCCAAGCACCGGTCCACCCACATAGCAAATTATCAAAGTACCGAACGTGAATCATATGAGAGTGATGAAAACTAGCTTGACGATAATTCCCATGTGTCCTCGGGAGCGTTTTCCTTCATATAAGAAATTTTCCAGGCTTATCCTTTTCTACAAAAAGGATTGGGCCATCTTGCTGCACTTTATTTATACTTGTTACTTGCTACCCGTCACAAATTACCTTGTCACAAAACTATCTGTTACCAATAATTTCAGTGCTTGCAGAGAATACCTTGTTGAAAACCGCTTATCATTTCCTTCTGCTCCTCGTTGGGTTCGACACTCTTACTTATCGAAAATACTACGATAGATCCCATATACTTGTGGGTCATCAATACTCTTTTCTGGCGCCGTTGCCGGGGAGTGAAGCGCCTTTGGTAGGTGGAATTTGGTAAGGAAAAAATTATATAGTGTGCTGAAATTTACTGTCACTTGTTACTATGGAAAGTAATCCTTTGAGGGGCTTGTTCGGGGTATCTTCACCCCGACCAGTAGAGAAAATAGTTGCTCCTCAACCTACTGAACCTATTGAAAATGTTTACTTTGAAATTCCTTTGGGTATGATAGAGAAACTGCTAGCTAATCCTTTTGCAGGAGATGGAACATTGCATCCCGATTTACACTTAATCTATGTGGACGAATTTTGTGGATTATTTAAGCTTGCAGGTATGCCCGATGATGTTATCAAGAAGAAGGTCTTCCCTTTATCTTTGAAGGGAGAGGCATTGACATGGTATAGGCTATGTGATGATATGGGATCATGAAACTACAAACGATTGAAATTGGAATTTCATCAGAAGTTTTATCCTATGCATCTCGTTCATCGTGATCATAATTATATATATATATATATATATATATATATATATATATATATATATATATATAAATTTTGGCCTCATAAAGGAGAAAGCATCGCTCAAGCTTGGAGGAGGCTTAAGTCAATTTTATATTCATGCCCCAATCATGAGCTCTCAAGAGAAATGATTATTCAAAAAATTTATGCTCGGCTTTCTGACAACAATCACTCCATGCTCGATACTTCTTGTACTGTTTTTTTTATGATGAAGACTATTGAATTCAGATGGGATTTACTGGAGAGAATTAAACGCAACTCTGAAGATTGGGATCTCGACGAAGGTAAGGAGTCAGGTATAACACCTAAGTTTGATTGTGTTAAATCTTTTATGGATACCGATGATTTCCGTAAGTTTAGTACTAAATATGGACTTGACTCTGAGATAGTAGCTTCTTTCTGTGAATCATTTGCTACTCATGTTGATCTCCCTAAGGAGAAGTGGTTTAAATATAATCCTCCCATTGAAGTAAAAGTAGTTGCACCTATTAAAGTTGAAGAAAAGACTACCACTTATAATGATCCTATTGTTCCTACTGCTTATGTTGAGAAACCATCTTTCCCTGTTAGAATAAAGGATCATGCTAAAGCTTCAACTGTAGTCAACAAAAGTAATATTAGGACACACAAACCCCCTGAGCAAGTTAAAGTTGAACCTAAAATTTCTATGGTTAAAGATCTATTGGCTGATAATATCAACGTGCATGTTATTTACTTCTGTAATGAGACTGCTAGAATTGCTAAACCTTGTGCTAAAGATAAACATAGACCTGTGGTAGGCATGCCTGTTATTTCTGTTAAAATAGGATATCTTTGTTATCATGGCTTGTGTGATATGGGTGCTAGTGATAGTGCCATACCTCATTCTTTATACAAAGAAATTATGCATGATATTGCACCTGCTGAGATAGAAGATATCAATGTTACCATTAAGCTTGCCAATAGAGATACTATTTCACCGATTGGGATTGTTAGAGATGTTGAAGTCTTGTGTGGGAAGGTTAAATATCCTGCTGATTTTCTTGTTCTTGGTTCCCCACAAGATAGCTTTTGTCCCATTATATTTGGTAGATTCTTCTTGAACACTATTAATGCTAGGATAGACTGCGAAAAGGATGTTGTTACTATCGGTTTGGGTGATATGTCTCAAGAGTTTAATTTTGCTAAATTTAGTAGACAACACCGTGATGAGGAATTTCCTAGTAAAGATGAAATTATTGGTCTTGCTTCTATTGTCGTGCCTCCTAATGATCCATTAGAACAATATTTGCTCGACCATGAAAATGATATGTTTATGAATGAAAGAAGGGGAATAGATGAAGTATTTTTTAAATAGGGACCTATTTTGAAACACAACTTGCCTGTTGAAATTCTAGGGGATCTTCCTCCACCCAAGGGTGATCCCGCGTTTGAGCTTAAACCATAACTGATACTCTTAAATATGCTTATCTTGATGAAAAGAAGATATATCCTATTATTATTAGTGCTAACCTTTCAGAGAAGGAGGAAGAGAAATTATTGAAAACTCTGAAGAAGCATCGTGCTACTATTGGATATACTCTTGATGATCTTAAGGGCATTAGTCCCACTCTATGTCAACATAAAATAAATTTGGAGAAAGACGCTAAACCAGTTATTGATTACCAACGACGACTAAATCCCAAGATGAAAGAAGTGATAAGAAAGGAAATATTAAAGCTCCTTGAAGCAGATATAATTTATCCCGTTTCTGATAGTGAGTGAGTAAGTCCTGTCCATTGTGTCCCTAAGAAGGGAGGTATTACTGTCGTTCCTAATGATAAAGATGAATTGATTCCGCAAAGAATTATTACAGGTTATAGGATGGTAATTGATTTCCGCAAATTAAATAAAGCTACTAAAAAGGATCATTACCCTTTGCCCTTTATTGATCAAATGCTAGAAAGATTATCCAAACATACACATTTTTTCTTTCTAGATGGTTACTCTGGTTTCTCTCAAATACCTGTGTCAGCTGAGGATCAAGAAAAGACCACTTTTACTTGCCCTTTCGGTACCTTTTCTTATAGACGTATGCCTTTTGGTTTATGTAATGCACCTGCTACTTTTCAAAGATGCATGATGGCTTTATTCTCTGACTTATGTGAAAAGATTTGTGAGGTTTTCATGGACGATTTCTCCATTTATGGATCCATTTTTGATGATTGCTTGAGCAACCTTGATCGAGTTTTGCAGAGATGTGAAGAAACTAATCTTGTCTTGAATTGATAGAAATGCCACTTTATGGTTAATGAAGGCATTGTCTTGGGGCATAAAATTTCTGAAAGAGGTATTGAAGTTGATAAAGCTAAAGTTGATGCTATTGAAAAGATGCCGTGTCCTAAGGACATCAAAGGTATAAGAAGTTTTCTGGGTCATGCCGGTTTTTATAGGAGGTTCATTAAGGACTTCTCAAAAATTTCTCGGCCTCTGACTAATCTATTACAAAAAGATATTCCTTTTGTCTTTGATTATGATTGTGTAGAGGCATTTGAAATACTTAAGAAAGCTTTGATTTCTGCACCTATTGTTCAGCCACCTGATTGGAATTTACCTTTTGAAATTATGTGTGATGCTAGTGATTATGCTGTAGGTGTTGTTCTAGGGCAAAGAGTTGATAAGAAATTAAATGTTATTCAATATTCTAGTAAAACGCTAGACAATGCCCAGAGAAATTATGCTACTACTGAAAAAGAATTTTAGCAGTTGTTTTTGCTTGTGATAAGTTCAGACCTTGTATTGTTGATTCTAAAGTAACTATTCACACTGATCATGCTGCTATTAAATACCTTATTGAAAAGAAAGATGCTAAGCCTAGACTTATTAGATGGGTTCTCTTGCTACAAGAATTTGATTTGCATATTATTGATAGAAAGGGAGCTGAGAACCCCATTGCAGACAACTTGTCTAGGTTAGAGAATGTTCTTGATGACCCTCTACCTATTGATGATAGCTTTCCCGATGAACAATTAGCTGTCATAAATGCTTCTCGTACTGCTCCATGGTATGCTGATTATGCTAATTACATTGTTGCTAAATTTATACCACCTAGTTTCACATACCAGCAAAAGAAAAAAAAATCTATGATTTGAGGCATTACTTTTGGGATGACCCACATCTTTATAAAGAAGGAGTAGATGGTGTTATTAGACATTGTGTACCTGAGCATGAACAGGAACAGATCCTACGCAAGTGTCACTCCGAGGCTTATGGAGGGCACCACGCTGGAGATAGAATTGCACATAAGGTATTGCAATCCGGTTTTTATTGGCCTACTCTCTTCAAGGATGCCCGTATTTGCCTTGTCTTGTGATGAATGTCAAAGAATTGGTAATATTAGTAGACGTCAAGAAATGCCTATGAATTATTCACTTGTTATTGAACCACTTGATGTTTGGGGCTTTGATTATATGGGACCGTTTTCCTTCCTCTAATGGGTATACACATATTTTAGTTGATGTTGATTACGTTACTAAGAGGGTAGAAGCTATTCCAACTAGTAGTGCTGATCATAACACCTCTATTAAGATGCTTAAAGAAGTTATTTTTCCAAGGTTTGGAGTCCCTAGATATTTAATGACTGATGGTGGTTCACATTTTATTCATGGTGCCTTTCGTAAAATTCTTGCTGAGTATGATGTTAATCATAGAATTGCATCCCCTTATCACCCACAGTCTAGTGTTCAAGTAGAGTTGAGTAATAGAGAGCTCAAATTAATTTTGCAAAAGACTGTTAATAGATCTGGAAAGAATTGGTCCAAGAAACTTGATGATGCATTATGGGCCTATTGAACTGCATATAAAAATCCTATGGGTATGTCTCCATATAAAATGGTTTATGAAAAAGCATGTCACTTGCCTCTCGAACTAGAACATAAGGCATATTGGGCTATTAAAGAGCTCAACTATGATTTCAAACTTGCCGGTAAAAAGAGGCTATTTGACATTAGCTCACTTGATGAATGGAGAACCCAAGCCTATGAAAATGCCAAAATGTTCAAGGAAAAGGTTAAAAGATGGCATGACAAAAGGATACAAAAGCGTGAGTTTAATATAGGTGATTATGTTTTGCTATACAACTCTCGTTTAAGATTTTTTGCATGAAAACTTCTCTCTAAATGGGAAGGTCCTTATGTTATCGAGGAGGTCTATCGTTCGGTGCCATAAAAATAAACAACTTCGAAGGCACAAATCCGAAGGTGGTGAACGGTCAAAGAATCAAATATTATATCTCAGGCAATCCTATAAATGTTGAAACTAATGTTATTGAAACCATAACCCCGGAGGAATACATAAGAGACACTTTCCAGAATGTTTCAGACTCCGAAAAGGAATAGGTACATGGTACGGTAAGTAAACCGCCTCCAAAATAGTTCAAATGGCAATTTTTCTCCGTTTTGGAATATTTAAGAAAATAGGAAAATAAGAAGTAGTCCGGGAAAGACACGAGGCTTCCACGAGGGTGGGAGGCGCGCCCTACCCCCTGGGCGCGCCCCCTGCCTCGTGGGCACCTCGTGCGCTTTGCGGACTCCGTTTTCTTGCACGATACTTCTTTTGGTCGGTAAAAATTCATTATATAATCTCCCGAAGGTTTTGACCACCGTACCACGCAAATATCCTCTGTTTTCATTTCGAGCTGTTTTTCTGACAAATCTAGATCGTCATGACGTCTCCAAGTGCCCCCAAGGACAAGTTCTTCGAGAAGGTCATCAACCCCTACCTTGCGGAGGTGCTGCAACACCCTCAAACCATTGAGATGAATGAGGGGGGCTGCACATCCGCAATGTTGAGGGATCAAGGAGGACCGGAAGCGTGGAGACAAGGCTCGAGGCAATGAAGCAGCAAGTTTTCAAGTGTCAGGAGATGGTGGAGCACAGACTTGACTCCAATCACATAATGATCACGGAGTTCAACAGAACCACAAGCTGGACACCAAGGACATCGGGGAGGCCATCTTCAAGCTTCACGAGAAAATCGAGCACCTCCAAGCCCAGATCTATGACCTGCAAAACAAAAACTGTGAGTATGAATATAGATTCAAGAGGATGAGTTTGGCTGCAGATTTAAGGATCCTGGAGACTCGATCATCCTTCTATGATGGAGAGCCTATGCCTTGGAAGAGGGTCGACAAGCCTACATCATCAACAATTCCTTCACCAGCAAAAGAGACATAATCAAATGGGTATGGGCACTCCCCTTGGCAACCACCAAGCTTGGGGGATGTAACACCCCGGATGTAATTTTCCATATTTGTAACTCCAACTCTTGCCATTTTCGGCATTGTGATATGATATTCCCTCCGTGGTTGGGTTTTTTCCTCTTTTGCATTTGTCCATGTCATGCATTTCATATCATGTCATCATGTGCATCGCATTTGCATACGTGTTCGTCTCATGATTCCGAGCATTTTCCCCGTTGTCCGTTTTGCAATCCGGCACTCCTATGTCCCCCGGCGTCCCCTTTTGCGTTTTTCCGTGAGCGGGTACTAAACTTTCTCGGAATGGACCGAGGCTTGTCAAGTGGCCTTGGTATACCACCGGTAGACCACCAGTCAAGTTTCGGGTCATTTGGAGCTCGTTTGGTACTCCAACGGTTAACCGCACTCTCAAAGCCTCTTTTAAGTTGCAGCCCAACACCCTCCAAAATAGTCCAATAACCCATCTAAGTCACTTCCATGCTCTCCGTCGTTCGATCACGATCGTGTGGCGAAAACTACACCTCATTTGGACTCTCCTAGCTCCCTCTATGCCTATATATACACCCCCATTCCAAATCGAGGTACAAACCCTAGCTCCTTCCTCCTCCCGCCGACGGACACGTCCACCGCCGCCAGACGTGTCCGCCCGTCAGCCCGCCGCCCAGCATGCCAATCGGCGGCGCCACGTGGCACGCCGCCGCCCGCGCCGCCCCCCCAGCGAGAGGTTCGATCGGGCCCCGAGCCCATCTCCTCCTCCCGGCCCGCGCGCTCCGCCTCCGCGCCGGCGCCTCGCCGCCCGCCGCTCCGGCCAGCGCCCGCCGCCGCCGCCCGCCACAGCGCCCGGCCGCCACCGCCCGCCACAGCGCTCCGCCGCCGCCGCCCGTTCGTCGCCGGTCATTGCGCCGCCTCCCGCCGGCGCCGCCCGCCTCCCTCCGGCCCGGCCCGTCGGCCCGCCTCCTCTCCTCCCGCCCGTGCTCCGGCGGCGCGCCGCCCGGCCGATCGGGTCCGATCGGATCTAGATCGGGATCCGAAGGTTGACTTCTCCCCACCCAAAATTCCGTCTAAGTTTTATTTCGGTGATTAATTTGTGCCAATTTCAACGCATCATAACTCTGCACCCGTAGCTCCGTTTCGTGCGTGTAATATGTCAAAATGTTCGTCTCGAAGAGTAAATCATTACATCTCATTGCATAATTTTCATTTGAGCTCATCTTGATGCCCGAAATGCTGTTAGAAGAGGGCTATGTGATGTTAGTTTCGTTTCTTAATGAACATGCACTTTGTCATTTTGCCATGATTGATGTGTGCACCCTATGAATTTGAGTCCTACATGTGTTTTGTAATATGCCATGCCATATTTCCAGGGGTGGATGCCATGTATTTTTGTGATCTATGTGGTGACTAGCACAAACATGCAAACTAGGTGTCATGATGTTGCTGTTTTCAGCCCCTGTTTTGCTGATATTTTTATGCCATGTTCACTTGATGCTACCGACAGATCCATGCATATTTTGAGATACTTCAGTAAGGATTTTTTGAACATATGGTTATGATCTATCCATCCATGCCTTTGTTTGCAATTATGGAGTGCCATAGCTCGAGTCAATCGAGCTCTACTTTTGCTACAAAATGTTTCCTGGCAGATTGTTTACATGTTATTCAATTTTGCCAAGGTTGTTGTAGTTGATCCGTGTATGCTATGATGTTGTTCTTGCCATGTATGTCTTCTATGCCATGTCTTCTTGATGTATGTATGCTTAGTTTATCATGTAATGCTCTGTAGTGAGTGCTTTGAGCTCTTAAACATGCCTACTCGTTATCTGTTTTTGCCATGCCCTGTTGCTGAATCTGTTAACGAAACTTGCTATATTGACATGGGTGTTACTATATTTTCTGATCCTTTTTGGCTTATGGTCAGTAAGGGACTTTTGTTCTATGCTTTGAGTAGATTCATTCCATGCCATGTTTTGCTATTATAAGTTCCTGTAGCATGTTGTTTTCTTGCTCTGAACATTGCTTCCTGATGCTGATTTTGCCATGTTCAGTAATTTCACTAAGTCTGTGAAGCTGATATGTTTTGCACTTTTGCCATGCTTGTTTGAACCTGTTGTGGTGTGATTTAGCCGTAGCTCAGTGTTCATCTTTTGTCAAGCATCTTGAGTAGATCACTGCCATGTGCTTTGTTGGTACGTTTGGGTGCAGCAGCTTAATTTCTTGTTGCTTGCTATGTGGTATCATGTTGTTTATGGCAGATTTGTGGCATTCTTGTTTTGCTTGTCATTTGCAAACCGTGCATCCGATTCCGGTGATCTTTATATCGATTTCAACGAAATCATCTCATCTTTCAGCGGCATACTTGGTTTGCCAAGTTGATGCCTGGTTCATCATTTTCCTTCGGAGCGCGCATCGCATTGCATATCACATCTCGCATATCATGTCATGTTTTGCATCATGTTGCTTGTGCATTGCACCGTGATTTATTGTGGTTCATTTGTTTGTGTTCTTGCTTTGGGTAGAGCCGGAGGCGAGTGCGTGAGCGAGGAACCTGTTGAGAACGCTTACGAGGATCAAGCTTTCGACAACTCGAGAACTTTGCGAGCAAGATGACCATACCCTCGAAATCACTTCTATCTTTGCTATGCTAGATGCTCGCTCTTTTGCTATGCCTATGCTACGATGCCTATCACTTGCTTATCATGCCACCCATATTGCCATGTCAGCCCCTAACCATCCTTTCCTAGCAAACCGTTGATTGGCTATGATACCGCTTTGCTCAGCCCCTCTTATAGCGTTGCTAGTTGCAGGTGAAGTTGAAGTTTGTTCCTTGTTGGAACATGGAGATGTTGTTCCTTGTTGGAACAGGTTTACTTGTTGGGGATATCACAACATATCTGCTATAATTAATGCATCTATATACTTGGTAAAGGGTGGAAGGCTCGGCCTTATGCCTGGTGTTTTGTTCCACTCTTGCCACCCTAGTTTCCGTCATACCGGTGTTATGTTCCTTGATTTCGCGTTCCTTACACGGTTGGGTGATTTATGGGACCCCCTTGACAGTTCGCTTTGAATAAGACTCCTCCAGCAAGGCCCAACATTGATTTTACCATTTGCCACCTAAGCCTTTTCCCCCGGGTTTTCGCGAGCTCGAGGGTCATCTTTATTTAACCCCCCCGGGCCAATGCTCCTCGGCGTTGGTCCAAACTAAACCACTTGCGGTGCCACCCGAGGCAACTTGGGGCATCTTGGTTGCCGTACGTACTGCTCATCCGGTGTGCCCTGAGAACGAGATATGTGTAGCTCCTATCGGGATTTGTCGGCACATTCGGGCGGCTTTGCTGGTCTTGTTTTATTGCTGTCGAAATGCCTTGTAGTCCGGGATTCCGAGATTGATCGGGTCTTCCCGGTAGAAGGAATATCCTTCGTTGACCGTGAGAGCTTATAATGGGCTAAGTTGGGACACCCTGCAGGTATTATCTTTCAAAGCCATGCCCGCGGTTATGAGGCGATGGGAATTTGTTAATGTCGGTTGTAGAAAACCCGAAGTTGACCTTAATTAAAATACACATCAACGCGTGTGTAACCGTGATGGTCTCTTCTCGGAGTCCGGAAGTGAACACGTGTTGGAGTTATGTCTGACGTAAGTAGTTCAGGATCACTTCTTGATCGCTACTAGCTTCACGACCGTGCTTTGCTCCTCTTCTCGCTCTCTTTTGCGAATGTAGCCACCATATATGCTAGTCGCTTGCTGCAGCTCCACCTCAAAACTCTGTCCTTCCTATAAGCTTAAATAGTCTTGATCTCGCGGGTGTGAGATTGCTGAGTCCCCGTGACTCACAGATTCTACCAAAACAGTTGCAGGTGCCGACGATGCGATGGTGGCGCAACCGAGCTCAAGTGGGAGTTCGACGAGGCGTGGTCGTTACTATGTGTCTTTTCCAGATGATCGATAGTGGAGCCAGTTGGGACGATCGGGGATCTGTGTAGCATTTGGGGTATCTTCTTTTATTTTTGGTTCCGTAGTCGGACCTTGAGTGTAATCTGAATGATGGATGTTTATTTATTTATTGTGTGAAGTGGCGACTGTAAGCCAACTATGTAACTCTTTCCCTTATGTATTACATGGGTTGTGTGAAGATTACCTCACTTGCGACATTGCTTTCAATGCGGTTATGCCTCTAAGTCGTGCTTCGACACGTGGGAGATATAGCCGCATCGAGGGCGTTACAGGGGAGGTGCCCCGGTATCGTATCACCATCACACTCCTATCTTTACCGTTTTTCTTAGTTTGATCCTTTTAGTAATATATTGATCTAGTAGAATAAAGTTTTACTATGATTTAGTTTTGAGTTTTGCTTTATGATCCTTCTATGTAATCGAGCCCGTGAGCTATATATAATAAAGATTAGTGTTGAGTCAAGGGTTTGATTATCTTGCTATGATCTCGAGGGAATAAAAGAAAAGAGAAAGAATAAAAAGAAATAAAGAGATCATATTGATCTTATGGAGAGTAATGACTTCATATAAAGAGTATGATGATTAAAAGTTGTTGAGAGTTGACAAACATAGTTTTGGTCATCGTTGCAATTAATAGGAAGTAATAAAGAAAGAGAGGTTCCACATATAAATATACTATCTTGGACATCTTTTATGTTTGTGAGCACTCATTAAAATATGACATGCTAAAGAGTTGTTGTTGGACAAGGAAGACAACGTAATGGGTTATGTTTTCTTATATCTGAAATAAAGTATATTGTCATGGATCATCCAACATGTTGAGCTTGCCTTTCTCCCTCATGCTAGCTAATTCTTTGCACCAAGTAGAGATACTACTTGTGCTTCTGAATATCCTTAAAACCAGTTTTGCCATGAGAGTCCACCATACCTACCAATGGATTGAGTAAGATCCTTCAAGTAAGTTGTCATCGGTGCATGCAATAAAAATTGCTCTATAAATATGTATGATTTATTAGTGTGGAGAAAATAAGCTTTATACAATCTTGTGATGTGGAAGAAATAAAAGCGACGGACTGCATAATAAAGGTCCATATCACAAGTGGCAATATAAAGTGACGTTCTTTTGCATTAAGATTTCGTGCATCCAACCAAAAGCGCATGACAACCTCTGCTTCCCTCTGCAAAGGGCCTATCTTTTACTTTTACCTTATGCAAGAGTCATAGTGATCTTCACCTTTCCTTTTTACATTTTATCCTTTGGCAAGCACATTGTGTTGGAAAGATCCTGATATATATATCCAATTGGATGTAAGTTAGCATGAATTATTATCGTTGACATTACCCTTGAGGTAAAAGGTTAGGAGGCGAAACTATAAGCCCCTATCTTTCTCTGTGTCCGATTAAAACTCCATACCCATAAGTATTGTGTGAGTGTTAGCAATTGTGAAAGACTAAATGATAGTTGAGTATGTGGACTTGCTGAAAAGCTCTTATATTGACACTTTCCGTTGTTATGATAAATTGCAATTGCCTCAATAACTGAGATTATAGTTTGTTGGTTCTCAATGAAGTTTCTGATTCATACTTGACGTTGTGAATAGATTATTACTTGAGCATAAGAAATCATATGAAGATATCCATATATGTTGCTGTTATAAGAATGATCATGATGCCCTCATGTCCGTATTTTATTTTATCGACACCACTATCTCTAAACAAGTGGACATCTTTATCGTTATCAGCTTCCTCTTGAGGACAAGCGAGGTGTAAGCTTGGGGGAGTTGATACGTCCATTTTGCATCATGCTTTTATATCGATATTTATTGCATTATGGGCTGTTATTACACATTATGTCACAATACTTATGCCTATTTGATACGTATCCAACGTATCTATAATTTTTTATTGTTCCATGCTATTATATATTCTGTTTTGGATGTTTATGGGCTTTATTATACACTTCTATATTATTTTTGGGACTAACCTATTAACCCAGAGCCCAGTGCGGTTTACATTTTTCCCTTGTTTGATGTTTCGCAGAAAAGGAATATCAAACGGAGTCCAGACGGAATGAAACCTTCGGGAGAGTTATTTTTGGAACGGAAGCAATCCAGAAGACTTGGGGTGTACGTAAGGGAAGCAACGAGGAAGGCACGAGGCAGGGGGCGCGCCCACCCCCTAGGCGCGCCCTCCACTCTCGTGGGCCCCTCGTGGATCCCGTGACGTATTTCTTCCTCCTATATATACCAATATACCCTAAAACCATCGGGGAACAGAATAGATCGGGAGTTCCACCGCCGCAAGCCTCTGTAGCCACCAAAAACCAATCGGGACCATGTTTCATCACCCTTCCGGAGGGGGGGATCCCTCACCGGTGGCCATCTTCATCATCCCGGCGCTCTCCATGACGAGAAGGGAGTAGTTCACCCTTGGGGCTGAGGGTATGTACCAATAGCTATGTGTTTGATCCCTCTCTCTCTCTCGTGTTCTTGAGATGATACGATCTTGATGTATCGCGATCTTTGCTATTATATTTGGATCTTATGATGTTTCTCCCCCTCTACTCTCTTGTAATGGATTGAGTTTTCCCTTTGAAGTTATCTTATCGGATTGAGTCTTCAAGGATTTGAGAACACTTGATGTATGTCTTATCGTGCTTATCTGTGGTGACAATGGGATATCACGTGATCCACTTGATGTATGTTTTGGTGATCAACTTGCGGGTTCCCCCCATGAACCTATGCATAGGGGTTGGCACATGTTTTCGTCTTAACTCTCTAGTAGAAACTTTAGGGCACTCTTTGAAGTAATTTGTGTTGGTCTGAATAGATGAATCTGAGATTGTGTGATGCATATCGTATAATCATACCCACGGATACTTGAGGTGACATTGGAGTATCTAGGTGACATTAGGGTTTTGGTTGATTTGTGTCTTAAGGTGTTATTCTAGTACGAACTCTATGATAGATTGAACGGAAAGAATAGCTTCGTGTTATTTCACTACGGACTCTTGAATAGATTGAGGAGAAAGAATAACTTTGAGGTGGTTTCTTACCCTACCATAATCTCTTTGTTTGTTCTCCGCTATTAGTTACTTTGGAGTGACTCTTTGTTGCATGTTGAGGGATAGTTATGTGATCCAATTATATTATTATTGTTGAGAGAACTTGCACTAGTGAAAGTATGAACCCTAGGACTTGTTTCCTAACATTGCAATACCGTCTACGCTCACTTTTATCATTAGTTACCTTGCTGTTTTTATATTTTCAGATTACAAAAACCTTTATCTACCATCCATATTGCACTTGTATCACCATCTCTTCGCCGAACTAGTGCACCTATACAATTTACCATTATATTGGGTGTGTTGGGGACACAAGAGACTCTTTGTTATTTGGTTGCAGGGTTGCTTGAGAGAGACCATCTTCACCCTACGCCTCCCACGGATTGATAAACCTTAGGTCATCCACTTGAGGCAAATTTTCTACTGTCCTACAAACCTCTGCACTTGGAGGCCCAACAACGTCTACAAGAAGAAGGTTGTGTAGTAGACATCAAGCTCTTTTCTGGCGCCGTTGCCGGGGAGGCTAGGTAAGCGGCACTCACACCCCGTCAACTAAGTTCTTTCAGCGCCGCTGTTGGGAGGTTAGGTAATGGCAGCACTCACACCCCGTCAACTAAGCTCTTTTCTAGCATCGTTGCCGGGGAGGTGAGTGCTTGAAGGTATATCTTTATACCTTGCAATCGAATCTTTTAGTTTCTTGTTTTATCACTAGTTTAGTCTATAAAAGAAAACTACAAAAAAATGGAATTGAGTTTGCCTCATACGCTTCATCTTTTTAATATCTTTCGTGAGTATGATGGAAAGGAAAATTGTGCCAAAGTGTTAGAAGAAGAATGCATTAAAATGTTTGGCACTAAATCTTTGAATGATGAGCATGATTGCAATGTTGTTAGTATGAACTCTTTGAATATCCATGGTACTAATGATGATTGCACTAGTTATGATGAAAATATCTCATATAAACATGTCAATTTTTGTGGAGTGCATTGGGTTTGCAAGTACACACCAAATAGGGAAGATAGATATTCCAATAGGCATAAGCATTTAGAAACTAAATTGTTGCAAGAAAGGCTAGATGTTTGTGCTGAAAATTTAAATTTTCTTAGCCGTACTTGTGAACTTTGCAATGAACGGGTTCATTTAACTATCCGGATAAAATTGTTTCATGATCTAACTGTGTACAAAAATTGTGATGACTTTATTTCCCTTGCAGATTATAATGAACTTAGTTTGCTTATGGGTTACGAAGAAATGAAACGTATAACTAAGCATCTTCCAGAATTTTCCCGTTATAAACTTCTTGATTTTGATCTAGAGAAAATTTATATGTATTGTGCGGTGAATTGCATTGAAAATCCTTATATTGCCAATTACATAAAGAAAAGAAAACAAATAGAAGATGAAGATAATACTAATAAAAGGGAAGAGACTTCCCAATATTCTCCTATTATTTCTTATGATGAATCAGGTAACGAGGAGGAGCCTTCTATTCAACCAATCTCATCAATAAGGAGCTCCAAAAAGAGGATTGAACCTACACATGATGTGAAGAAGAAAAAGAAAAGATTGAGAAGCAAAGTAAGAAATGTATCTCTCCCAAATGATGTTGCGCCTATTACTCATCGTGATGATGATAATTGTTATACTATTGGTGCTATCCATACTATTAATGATGAGAGTGATTATGCTTGATATGAAAAGGCCCAAGCTTGGGGATGCTATGTTTGCTGAAGATGATGTTTTTGAGGATATGTTTTCTGCAATTAATGTTTGTCCCAAGCTTGGGGATGCTACGTTTAATGAAGATGATATTTTTAGCCTCCCAAGTTTTGATGAGCAAATTTATTATGATGATAGCATGCCTCATACTTATGATGATTATTGTGATGATACTTATGCTATAAAAAGTAGAGATTATTATATTTATAAAACTTGGCATGATTATGATTACCCTTTTTCTGAACATCACTCTTTTAATGTGGAAACAATTTATAGTATTCAAGTCTCTTATGATACTCCCACTATTCCGAATGAGAAGAATTTTGCTTATGTGGAGAGTAGTAAAATTTCTATGCAAGTAGATCATGAAAAGAATGCTTCAGGTGATGGTTATATTGTTGAATTCATTCATGATGCAATTGAATATTATTATGAGGGAGGAATGTATGCTTGTAGGAATTGCAATGATATCAAGTTTCCTCTCTATGTGCTTAAAGTTTTGAAGTTATGCTTATTTTGCCTTCCTATGCTAGTTGATTATTGTTCCCGTAAGTTGTTTGCTCACAAAATCCCTATGCATAGGAAGTGGGTTAGACTTAAATGTGCTAGTCATATTCTTCATGATGCTCTCTTTATGTTTCAACTCTTATCTTTTATGCGAGCATCATTGAAATCATCATGCCTAGCTAGGGGCATTAAACGTTAGCGCTTGTTGGGAGGCAACCCAATTTTTATTTTTTGTTCTTTATTTTTGGTTATGTTTAGGAATAAATAATCTATCTAGCTCCTGTTTAGATGTGGTTTTGTGTTTTAATTAGTGTTTTTGCCAAGTAGAACCTTTGGGAAGACTTGGGTGAAGTCTTTATGATCTTGCTGTAAAAAACAGAAACTTTAGCGCTCACGAGATTAGCTAAAACTTTTTACTGGAGAGTGATATTTATTTTATTATTTTTGCAGATGATAACTAGACAAATTCCTCATGTCCACCAATTTATTTCAGAATTTTTGGAGTTCCAGAAGTTTGCGTTAGTTACAGATTACTGCAGATTGTTCTGTTTTTGACAAATTCTGTTTTTCGTGTGTTGTTTGCTTATTTTGATGAATCTATGGCTAGTATAAAAGTTTATAAACCATAGAGAAGTTGGAATACATTAGATTTAACACCAATACAAGTAAAGAATGAGTTCATTACAGTACCTTGAAGTGGTGTTTTGTTTTCTTTCGCTAACGGAGCTCACGAGATTTTCTGTTAAGTTTTGTGTTGTGAAGTTTTCAAGTTTTGGGTAAAGATTCGATGGACTACGGAATAAGGAGTGGCAAGAGCCTAAGCTTGGGGATGCCCAAGGCACCCCAAAGTAAATCCAAGGACACCAAAAAGCCAAATCTTGGGGATGCCCCGGAAGGCATCCCCTCTTTTGTCTTCGTTTATCGGTAACTTTACTTGGAGCTATATTTTTATTCACCACATGATATGTGTTTTGCTTGGAGCGTCATTTTATTTTCTTTTGCTTTGCTTGCTGTTTGAATAAAATATCAAGATCTGAAATTCTTAAATTTTAGAGGGTCTTCGGATAGTTTCATAATTATTCGACTACTCATTGATCTTCACTTATATCTTTTAGAGCACGGCGGTGGTTTTATTTTGAAGAAATAGATGAACTATCATGCTTCACTTATATTATTTTGAGAGTCCTAAACAGTATGGTAATTTGCTTTGGTTATGAATTTAGTCCTAATATGATGGGCATCCAAGAGGGATATAATAAAAACTTTCATATAAAGTGCATTGAATACTATGAGAAGTTTGATTCCTTATGATTGTTTTGAGATATGAAGATGGTGATATTAGAGTCATGCTAGTTGAGTAGTTGTGAATTTGAGAAATACTTGTTCTAAAGTTTGTGATTCCCGTAGCATGCACGTATGGTGAACCTTTATGTAATGAAGTCGGAGCATGATTTATTTATTGATTGTCTTCCTTACGAGTGGCGGTCGGGGACAAGCGATGGTCTTTTCCTACCAATCTATCCACCTAGGAGCATGCGCATAATACTTAGTTTCAATAACTAATAGATTTTTTCAATAAGTATATGAGTTCTTTATGACTAATGTTGAGTCCATGGATTATACGCACTCTCACCCTTCCACCATTGCTAGCCTCTCTAAACACCGTGCACCTTTAGCCGGTATCATACACCCACCATATATCTTCCTCAAAACAGCCACCATACCTACCTATTATGGCATTTCCATAGCCATTCCGAGATACATTGCCATGCAACTTTCCACCGTTCCGTTTATTATGACACGCTCCATCATTGTCATATTGCTTTGCAAGATCATGTAGTTGACAACGTATTTGTGGCAAAGCCACCGTTCATAATTCTTTCATACATGTCACTCATGAGTTATTGCACATCCCGGTACACCGCCGGAGGCATTCATATAGAGTCATATGTTGTCCTAAGTATCGAGTTGTAATTCATGAGTTGTAAGTAAATAAAAGTGTGATGATCATCATTATTAGAGCATTGTCCCAGTGAGGAAAGGATGATGGAGACTATGATTCCCCCACAAGTCGGGATGAGACCCCGGACGAAAAAAAAGAGAAAAGATGCCATAAAAAAAGAGAAGGCCCAAATAAAAAATGAGAGAAAAAGAGAGAAGGGGCAATGCTACTATCCTTTTACCACACTTGTGCTTCAAAGTAGCACCATGATCCTCATGATAGAGAGTCTCTTATGTTGTCACTTTCATATACTAGTGGGAATTTTACATTATAGAACTTGGCTTGTATATTCCAATGATGGGCTTCTTCAAAATGCCCTAGGTCTTCTTGAGCAAGCGAGTTGGATGCACACCCACTTAGTTTCTTTTGTTGAGCTTTCATACACTTATAGCTCTAGTGCATCCGTTGCATGGAAATGCCTACTCACTCACATTGATATCTATTGATGGGCATCTCCATAGCCCGTTGATACGCCTAGTTGATGTGAGACTATCTTCTCCTTTTTGTCTTCTCCACAACCACCATTCTATTCCACCTATAGTGCTATGTCCATGGCTCATGCTCATGTATTGCATGAAGATTGAAAAAGTTTGAGAACATCAAAAGTATGAAACAATTGCTTGGCTTGTCATCGGGGTTGTGCATGATTTAAATACTTTGTGTGGTGAAGATAGAGCATAGCCAGACTATATGATTTTGTAGGGATAGCTAGCTTTGGCCATGTTATTTTGAGAAGACATGATTGCTTTGTTAGTATGCTTGAAGTATTATTATTTTTATGTCAATATTAATCTTTTGTCTTGAATCTTATGGATCTGAATATTCTTGCCACAATAAAGAAGATATCATTGATAAATATGTTAGGTAGCATTCCACATCAAAAATTCTGTTTTTATCATTTACCTACTCGAGGACGCGCAGGAATTAAGCTTGGGGATGCTGATACGTATCCAACGTATCTATAATTTTTGATTGTTCCATGCTATTATATATTCTGTTTTGGATGTTTATGGGCTTTATTATACACTTTTATATTATTTTTGGGACTAACCTATTAACCCAGAGCCCAGTGCCAGTTTCTGTTTTCCCCTTGTTTCAGTGTTTCGGAGAAAAGGGATATCAAACGGAGTCCAAACGGAACGAAACCTTCGGAAGAGTTATTTTTGGAACGGAAGCAATCCAGAAGACTTGGGGTGTACGTAAGGGAAGCAACGAGGAAGGCACGAGGTAGGGGGGCGCGCCCATCCCCCTGGGCGTGCCCTCCACCCTCGTGGGCCCCTCGTGGCTCCCCTGACGTATTTCTTCCTCCTATATATACCAATATACCCTAAAACCATCGGGGAACAGAATAGATCGGGAGTTCCGCCGCCACAAGCCTCTGTAGCCACCAAAAACCAATCGGGACCCTGTTCCGGCACGCTGTCGAAGGGGGGATCCCTCACCGGTGGCCATCTTCATCATCCCGGCGCTCTCCATGACAAGGAGGGAGTAGTTCACCCTCGGGGCTGAGGGTATGTACCAGTAGCTATGTGTTTGATCTCTCTCTCTCTCGTGTTCTTGAGATGATACGATCTTGATGTATCGTGAGCTTCGCTATTATAGTTGGATCTTATGATGTTTCTCCCCCTCTACTCTCTTATAATGGATTGAGTTTTCCCTTTGAAGTTATCTTATCGGATTGAGTCTTTAAGGATTTGAGAACACTTGATGTATGTCTTGCCGTGCTTATCTATGGTGACAATGGGATATCACGTGATCCACTTGATGTATGTTTTGGTGATCAACTTGCGGGTTCCGCCCATGAACATATGCATAGGGGTTGGCACACGTTTTCGTCTTGACTCTCTAGTAGAAACTTTGGGGCACTCTTTGAAGTACTTTGTGTTGGTTTGAATAGATGAATATGAGATTGTGTGATGCATATCGTATAATCATACCCACGGATACTTGAGGTGACATTGGAGTATCTAGGTGACATTAGGGTTTTGATTGATTTGTGTCTTAAGGTATTATTCTAGTACGAACCCTATGATAGATTGAACGGAAAGAATAGCTTCGTGTTATTGTAGCGACCCGACCTCAGACGGTCAAGCCTCTGTGTATCCGTGCCATCCTCGGATCAAGATATCTTTGCACACACAGTACATCAATGTATATATCAAAGTGCAATCACATGTATAAATAACGTAAAACTGATATATACCTCAATAGTCTCAGTGAAACAAGTAATCGGGTGTGGAGTCCCATCAACGCCATCGGCAGGTTGAGTGTAGACCGTAACCCTGCACGTATTCTTACTCGTCGGAAGAAAGTATCGCAACATGATAGGTTGCAGCCGTGTAGGTCAATTACATTGAATGTGCCGCAAGATCACAATAAAAGAACAGATGATAAAACTATACTATATGCAATATGGCTTTGTGGCTCTGTGTCTGGGGTTCTTGCGTAAAAGCTGGTTTTATTTTCCCTACATCAAAGGAATAAATGAAGTCTGTACTATGGAGTTTTCTAATCATGACATGGTTCCGCCAACCGATGTCTCATAGCCCAAAATCATCATAAGTTGCCCACAATTAAGTTATCAATCCGGTGTTGAGAGTTCCGAGATAGATCCAAGTCCAGATGCTCAAATTGTCCGTAACCGGGGACACGGCTAATCGATTAGGTTTAAACCCTCTGCAGAGGTTTGTACACTTTACCCGCAAGATTCGATCCCTCTTTTTATGTTCTCGCACTTCAGAGTGTTTGAGAACAAGATGACCGAAACATGGTCTTCCAAAGAGTTCTTCTGACCACTATCCGGTACTCATCCCATCCTACCGTAGTTCTACATCTGCTAGTACCGTCCCAGCCAAAGTCACAACTAAGGTCAACCAAGCCAGAGCCCATAATGACTTGCGGTTGCACAGGTAAGCTTCCGGGCATGAAGTATTCTTCCGTCTCTTTGAGTCTGGGTGAAGCTTTCCGCAGGATGTCATGGCGCTTCTCCGTGCATCCCGGCCAACCACTGGTTTCTCCAGGGTGACCGTCAACCGTCCTTCACCCAGTAGTGTGTATTGAATTCTTGTCTTGAGTCTTGAAGTCTTGAGGTCTTGAAGATGCAGTCCTGGCAGATGCCTTTACGGAGTTGTCGTCATTGACGTAGAGTCATCCTTCTTCACACCACTCTCGAGCACTCATACCAAACCCCGTCTACTATAGCGTAGCAGTAAAATAAATAACGTCCCGGGCTTGGTAACAGGGGGATGGTTTCCTACCTCATGCATACTACTCAACTACAAGGATTCAATAACACTACTGAGGGGTGGTTGCAAAGATGCCACTAAATGCAATAAAACATAGGTATGAAAGCATGGTCAAAGTGAACTTGCCTTGTTGAAGATCTTCGAAAACTAGGGACTCGCGGTAGCAAACTTCGCACTCCGGAAATTCTACCGAGGCAACAAAAATCACAATAAGCATATAGCATATGATCACTTACATAACAGCATAGCAACACACCAGAAACAAACGAATCAAAACTCAAAAGAAAATTCGAATAAATCCAACTCAAAGTTTTCCTATTTCAAGCAACAACTAACATAGTTTTATATAACAAAAATTTTCTTAACATAACCTAAGCATGGGTTTAGGTTAACTTAACAGAAAAGAATGCATTATGCAACTAGGAGCAAAAGGAATTAATTTAAAAGCTATTATGAAACTCCTATTAGGCCTAATTCAATTTCTATAAGAAAAATAAAATAAAAGTTTTATTTATTATAAATAAAAGTTCATGCTCTAAAGTGACAGAAACTATCCTAGAATAATCAATCACATGTGAAAAATAAATTTATTTACTAATTAAAATAATTGGGAAACAGTAGCTAGCTAATTAATTAAGAATAACATGAGTCTGCTAGAAACTAATTTTTTATTAATCCTAAAATGCCCAAATTAATTTCTATGGTTAGGAAATGTCAAAATAAAGTTGGGACAAAAAGAATCATATAAAAATAATTTTCCTAACTCATGTTATAACAGATTTACTATTCTGACTAAAACTAAATTAAAGCAATTATAAAAAAAATTAACATAGCTAGTAATATTTTCTACAGAAACTATAGAAAATTTGCAAACCAACAAAAAAAGAATCACTTAAAAATATTAAGTAGATAAAAAGATATGAATTTTTCAAATCTGGAACTATTCTGTTAAAACAGAAAAACAAAAAATAAAGAAAAACGGCCTAATGGGCCTAACTAACGCACTGAGCGTAATATAGCTAAACGGGCCTAGGGTTTTAACGAATCGGGCCGGCTCTAATAATAAAAACCCTAACTTAAACTAAACCGCAACGAACCGGACAGAACCGGTTTATTTTAAAAAGGACGTACCCCTTCGGGGGGGGGTTCTAATCTAGGCCGTTGGACTAGATCGGACGGCGGGGAGGGGTTCCGGCGACGTACTGGTCCGCGATGGCGACGGCGGCTCGGCCGGCGATGGTTCCGGCGTCGCCGGTGGTCGGGGGTGACGGCGGAGGGGTCCGGTGGGTGCAGCGCAGCGAGGAGTCCGGGGTGGGGTCGGGCGAGCTCGGGGTGGCAGGGTGGGTCGGGACGGTGGCAATGGCGGCGGCGGCGCTCTCGGAGCTCAGCGAGGCCTTGCGGGAGAGGAGAGGTCCGCGAGGGGAAATGGGGTGGGGGGGGCTTTTATAGGGCGGGCGTCGGCGGGCGCGGGAAGCGAATCGGGAGGATCGGGCGGATCCGAGATCACGGATCTCCGTGAGCGGCGCTCTTCTTGCGCGAGGGGCGAGGGGAGAAGGAGGTGGGGTCCGCTGGCAGTGAGGAGAGGGGAGTCTGGCGCGGTCGGTCGACCGAGTGGAAGGAGGTTCGGGCGAGGGGCGCGGCTGGCTCATGGGCTGGCTCGGCCGTTCATTGGGCAGTTCGGTGGGCCGCTGGGTGGGTCGCCAGTCTTTGGGCTGGGCGGTCGGCTGGCTGGTGCCTGGGCATTTTTTTCTTTTTTTCTATTTTATTTTTTTGAAGAAAATAAAAACAGAGATATAATTTAAAATATAAATATTTTATATAGGACATATATATATACCAAAATGATCAGGGGAATATTCCCTATCATTTGAACATTTTTCCAGGGGCAAAATCCAAAGTTTATAAAAATTCATTTTTTTCCAAATTCAAATAAAAGTCAAATTTGAATTCAAAACTTTTGGCATTGTTTTCCTCTGATATTTTTGGAGTGTCATGTTTACTCCTCTCATACTTTTGCTCAAGTATTTATCAGGCATAGTTTTTTTCTTTTGAAATGATTCCCACTTTCCAAAGTTTGAATTCAAATTCCAAAACTCAAAATGGCACTTTCAAATGACTTTCAATTTGATACTTTTTAACTTCCAACTCATATTTCATATAATTGAAGAAGTCATTTTATCTTCCCTCATGAAAATCATTGAGTTGCATAAAGCTTTGAATTTGAAATATTCTCAAATGAAATTCAAATCTTTTCAAAACCCTTTTCATTCCCAATGGAAGAAGTCATGTCATCTTCACTCTAGGGTTTGGTGTTGGAATGAACTTGAATTCATTGGGATCCAAAAAGGCAAAGGGGAAGGTTTGGGAAAGTCATTTCATTCCCTCTCATTCAACTTTCAAAAGTTTTAAATTTCCACTCAATTTCACTCAATCAATCAAACAAGCAATCAGACAACAAGCATAGTTATTTATTTAATATAACATTCCAAAATTTAGAATTTTGGGATGTTACAAACCTACCACGCTTAAAATGAATCCCGTCCTCGAGATTCGAAGAGGCTAGCACGAAAAGGTTAGGGGTTGGGGTCTTCTAGCAAATCCGTCGATCGGAATGGTCTAGTGTGCTACCACACTTAAAAGTAAGGTTACAGTTCCAATAAACTCAGATAGTTCCTCTGGAGTGCCGACAATGTATGTCTCTTCACATATCCTACAATAGCTCATTCACCAAAGCTCTTCTGTCAGAAGCATAGAGTTTTCCTCAGAATCTTGGGTCGGTTCGTCAAAGTTGTGGTTCGTCCGAGACTGGATCTTCTTAGCTGATAGGTCCGTGTCCATTCTAGACAACTATCGAAATACTCATGGTGGTCTACAATTCATGGTTTCTCCTGCAGAAAACGGGTCTGGGTTGAACCTTACCGTATAACCTACGATTGGCAACGGTTGCCTGTAAAGGGGTTCCCTCGTCCTACCATTCTATTGTTTTATGGTTTATCGCGTCGACACTCTTCTAAGGTTTTCGAGGCTCTCTGATTTTCCATCAACATATGATAGTTCATGATAGAAGTCTCCGGTATGGGGGCCAATCCATCCCGTACTTGAATCATTACCACATACGTAAATAGTAAATCACGTATTCTAACACTTGAGCATACTCACAAGCACTGCAGAATTTCACTTGTCGATGAACTGAGTTCGTATAAATCCATGGTTTCTGCAAGCTGAACAAGACATCTAACGTTTCTTCACAACCCTCGGGTTTTCGTATCCTCCTAAAAATGTCGGATGATTAACTCAGAGTTTTCTTCCGAAATACCTTCCTTCAGCAAGAGTGTGCTTGTTTCTTATTAACTCCTGGGCCTGTGGGTTATGGCCCACTTCAACTCTTGTACAGGTTTAATTCATCCTTCCTAGGATTCCATATTCCAACATTACATCTCCTGTAAATCCAATAGTACTTCTTCCTTCTTACCCTTGTGGTGACGATCATACAAAACTCCAACTTATTTTGTCCAGCTTCCTTCTATGGACCGTCATGAATAACACATTTCTTTCTTCATTGATCCTGTGGCTTTACGGAGTACTACGACACCAAGGAAAATGCACTAGTTTATCCATAAATCTCATTATTTTCATATCAATCTTTTATTACATCCTTAACCATTTTTCGTGAATCCAATTTCCAAAAAGTTTATTACAAATGCCGCCACCCACATGGTTCGGTATGGTCAGACATTACTTCCAACTTTATTTATTTATCTTCCTTGAGGATTCTTTAGTCCTGCTGGAATTGTGCGACATGCGCCTTGAAGTCTTCAATCTTCTGTTTCATCGTTGTGGCCTTGAGTTTCAGCTCCATCATCTCTGTATGCACTTCGCTTAGGTATTCCTGAGTATATCGGTGTCTTGCTTCAAGTATTTCTCCGATCTGGCGTATGGCTTCCATGGCTGCTTCACGAACAGCGTCGAAGAAAGTTGCTTGTGGCACACGTGAAATGAAAAAGTACTGCCCCCTCATCTTTGGGCAAACTCCTTTCAAATGGTGGAGGTGTACCTCCACATACCAAAGTTCCACTCCCTTTTGCATGAAGGGGTAGCCTTTGTAGACTGCATCTCCTTCAAGGTGAATATGCTTCATCATGTCCTTCAGGATCTTCGGGTAATCATGATCACTTGTCAGGGTCATGATTGTTTCCGGACCTTTAAGGAAAGACTCATAAAGGGTCGTCATCTGCAGTTGTGAAACAAAAATGGTGCTCAGAATAAGGTGCATATCTCCTGGGGCACACATTCATATCATCCAATCAAAACTTCAAACTCAATTTCCAATTTCCCGTTTATGCATCACAACTCACTTTCTTCCATGTTCATCCAGAATATTAATTTCCAAGATAAAATATAACAACTCCTTAAAGCTTTTCAGCATGTGACATTACAACTTTATTGAGTCATGAACTATTACAATCTCAGAGTAATCTATTACATAACTCAACTCATCGAGCTCATGAAAATGAGATTGCTTTCTACTACTCTTATTATCCATATCAATATTCCAACTACTCAACTCCAGCTTTCATCTTGTCGGGACATTTAATAGCATAATGTCCTGCTTCCTTGCAGCGAAAACAAATGACTTCCGACATGTCTCGGGGCTTCTTTGTGATTACGTGGGCTCCTTGGATTCTTGGCTTCTTTTCTGGACATTTACTAGCGTAATGGCCTAAATCCTTGCACCTGTAACAAGTGATATGACTTAGGTCCTTCTCTGCAAAAATTATGTTGTTCTCGGGTTGCCTTCTCTTCCTGGATTTCTCTGTAATGATCAGAGCTTCTATTTCCCGAGGGTCAAACTTCACTTCTGTTGTCGGGAAATATCCCAGATACTCTTTTCTTTCCTTGGTGCAATACTGCGAAAAATGTCCTTCTTCCCCACATGTATAGCAGGCATTGGAGTAAAATCTGTTGAGGCCTTCTCCATCAGGGTCTTCAACACATTCCTTCATCGCAGGTTCTTTCATAACTTCTAGGAGGGCTTCTTTCATTCCTTCTTCTTGCTCCTGAATAGTTTGTTGCACCATGGGGTAAATGTGACACTGAGTCGGGTAGTGGGTGGTTCCTCCACACAAGAAACAAGTCACCTGACTAGTTGGGCATTCCTCGGCTGGGTGTTTCTCCTCACAATGAGGGCATCCATCCTTGTGTTCCTCCTAGGTGTGTCCTATTTCTCCGCAAATCTTGCAGGCACAAGGTTTATTTCTTGGTGTATCATGGTGCTTCCGGATAAGACGTGATCTCAACAGGGTCTTCTTGAATTCCTCCCAAGTTCTTGCTCCATTAAATCCCTGTATGGCTTGATGCATTTTCCACCAGGTTGCAGCACTTCCTTCAAAGTACTGAAGAGCGTAAGATACTTCATTCTTCCTTGAAACCAAATTGCTCCCGAAGTGATTTTCCATGTTCTGCATCCATAGCTCTGCCTCCGGCTGAGTCTTTGGTCCAGAGAATATCAGTCCAACTTCATTCATCATCTATGGGGATCAAAAGTTTTGGGATGAGATATGAGAGAGGTGGGGAGGGATATACACACAATACAAACAATAGTTTTTTGAAGAAACAAGTTTTACTTTGTGGCTGTCGGAAAACATCAAACAAATGACAGCTCACAAATCGTCGCATCTAACGTAAGTGTGTAACAGGGGTTGGGTCTTCTAAAGGTCAAATAATTCTTCAGATTCTTCAAATTCTTCTAGTCTTCGGAGTCTTCAATTGTTGTAGCTTCTAATACATGGTGAAATCCTCTTTACTCTGAAGAGGTCATCAGTTCTCCGTTATCAAATCCTTCTTGGAGTGACTTCAGTTGATCTTCCGTGTGGTCAAAAGGGAAAGGTGTATATTCTAACTATTTGTGGTGAGAGTGCCAGAAGAGATGAGAAGTAAGAGTCTTTTTGTAAATAGAGTTTTTTGAGATATCCTGTCCTAGGGCTTTCTGGTTTCTAGGGGTCACGTCCTACAGTCAACATGTGCTCTGATATCATTTCTGTAGCGACCCGACCTCAGACGGTCAAGCCTCTGTGTATCCGTGCCATCCCTGGATCAGTATGCTTGCACACACAGTACATCAATGTATATATCAAAGTGCAATCACATGTATAAATAACGTAAAACTGATATATACCTCAATAGTCTCAGCGGAAACAAGTAATCGGGTGTGGAGTCCCATCAACGCCATCGGCAGTTGAGTGTAGATCGTAACCTGCACGTATTCTTACTCGTCGGAAGAAAGTATCGCAACATGATACGTTGCAGCCGTGTAGGTCATTACATTGAATGTACCGCAAGATCACAATAAAAGAACAGATGATAAAACTATACTATATGCAATATGGCTTTGTGGCTCTGTGTCTGGGGTTCTTGCGTAAAAGCTGGTTTTATTTTCCCTACATCAAAGGAATAAATGAAGTCTGTACTATGGAGTTTTCTAATCATGACATGGTTCCGCCAACCGATGTCTCATAGCCCAAAATCATCATAAGTTGCCCACAATTAAGTTATCAATCCGGTGTTGAGAGTTCCGAGATAGATCCAAGTCCAGATGCTCAAATTGTCCGTAACCGGGGACACGGCTAATTGATTAGGTTTAAACCCTCTGCAGAGGTTTGTACACTTTACCCGCAAGATTCGATCCCTCTTTTTACGTTCTCGCACTTCAGAGTGTTTGAGAACAAGATGACCGAAACATGGTCTTCCAAAGAGTTCCTCTGACCACTGTCCGGTACTCATCCCATCCTACCGTAGTTCTACATCTGCTAGTACCGTCCCAGCCAAAGTCACAACTAAGGTCAACCAAGCCAGAGCCCATAATGACTTGCGGTTGCACAGGTAAGCTTCCGGGCATGAAGTATTCTTCCGTCTCTTTGAGTCTGGGTGAAGTTTTCCGCAAGATGTCATGGCGCTTCTCCGTGCATCCCGGCCAACCACTGGTTTCTCCAGGGTGCCCGTCAACCGACCTTCACCCAGTAGTGTGTATTGAATTCTTGTCTTGAGTCTTGAAGTCTTGAGGCCTTGAAGATGCAGTCCTGGCAGATGCCTTTACGGAGTTGTCGTCATTGACGTAGAGTCCTCCTTCTTCACACCACTCTCGAGCACTCATACCAAACCCCGTCTACTATAGCGTAGCAGTAAAATAAATAACGTCCCGGGCTTGGTAACAGGGGGATGGTTTCCTACCTCATGCATACTACTCAACTACAAGGATTCAATAACACTACTGAGGGGTGGTTGCAAAGATGCCACTAAATGCAATAAAACATAGGTATGAAAGCATGGTCAAAGTGAACTTGCCTTGTTGAAGATCTTCGAAAACTAGGGACTCGCGGTAGCAAACTTCGCACTCCGGAAATTCTACCGAGGGAACAAAAATCACAATAAGCATATAGCATATGATCACTTACATAACAGCATAGCAACACACCAGAAACAAACGAATCAAAACTCAAAAGAAAATTCAAATAAATCCAACTCAAAGTTTTCCTATTTCAAGCAACAACTAACATAGTTTTATATAACAAAAAATTTCTTATCATAACCTAAGCATGGGTTTAGGTTAACTTAACAGAAAAGAATGCATTATGCAACTAGGAGCAAAAGGAATTAATTTAAAAGCTATTATGAAACTCCTATTAGGCCTAATTCAATTTCTATAAGAAAAATAAAATAAAAGTTTTATTTATTATAAATAAAAGTTCATGCTCTAAAGTGACAGAAACTATCCTAGAATAATCAATCACATGTGAAAAATAAATTTATTTACTAAGTAAAATAATAGGAAACAGTAGCTAGCTAATTAATTAAGAATAACATGAGTCTGCTAGAAACTAATTTTTATTAATCCTAAAATGCCCAAATTAATTTCTATGGTTAGGAAATGTCAAAATAAAGTTGGGACAAAAAGAATCATATAAAAATAATTTTCCTAACTCATGTTATAACAGATTTACTATTCTGACTAAAACTAAATTAAAGCAATTATAAAAAAATTTAACATAGCTAATAATATTTTCTACAGAAACTATAGAAAATTTGCAAACCAACAAAAAAAGAATCACTTAAAAATATTAAGTAGATAAAAAGATATGAATTTTTCAAATCTGGAACTATTCTGTTAAAACAGAAAAACAAAAAAATAAAGAAAAATGGCCTAATGGGCCTAACTAACGCACTGAGCGTAATATAGCTAAACGGGCCTAGGGTTTAAACGAATCGGGCCGGCTCTAATAATAAAAACCCTAACTTAAACTAAACCGCAACGAACCGGACTGAACCGGTTTATTTTAAAAAGGACGTACCCCTTCGGGGGGGGGGGGTTCTAATCTAGGCTGTTGGACTAGATCGGACAGCGGGGAGGGGTTCCGGCGACGTACCAGTCCGCGAAGGCGACGGCGGCTCGGCCGGCGATGGTTCCGGCGTCGCCGGTGGTCGGGGGTGACGGCGGAGGGGTCCGGTGGGTGCAGCGCGGCGAGGGGAGTCCGGGGGTGGGGTCGGGCGAGCTCGGGGTGGCCGGGGTGGGTCGGGACGGTGGCAATGGCGGCGGCGGCGCTCTCGGGCTCAGCGAGGCCTTGAGGGAGAGGAGAGGTCCGCGAGGGGAAATGGGGTGAGGGGGCTTTATAGGGCGGGGCGTCGGCGGGCGCGGGAAGTGAATCGGGGAGGATCGGGGCGGATCCCGGAGATCACGGGATCTCCGTGGCGGGCGGCGCTCGTCTTGAGGGGCGAGGGGGAGAAGGAGGTGGGGTCCGCTGGCAGTGAGGAGAGGGGTCTGGCGTGGTCGGTCGACCGAGCGGAAGGAGGTTCGGGCGAGGGGGCGCGGGCTGGCTCATTGGCTGGCTCGGCCGTTATTTGGCCAGTTCGATGGGCCGCTGGGTGGGTCGCCAGTCTTGGCTGGGCCGGTCGGCTGGCTGGTGCTGGGCATTTTTTCTTTTTTCTATTTTATTTTTTGAAAAAATAAAACAGAGATATAATTTAAAATATAAATATTTTATATAGGACATATATATACCAAAATGATCAGAGAATATTCCTATCATTTGAACATTTTCCAGGCAAAATCCAAAGTTTATAAAATTCATTTTTTCCAAATTCAAATAAAAGTCAAATTTGAATTCAAAACTTTTGGCATTGTTTTCCTCTGATATTTTTGGAGTGTCATGTTTACTCCTCTCATACTTTTGCTCAAGTATTTATCAGCATAGTTTTTTCTTTTGAAATGATTCCCACTTTTCAAAGTTTGAATTCAAATTCCAAAACTCAAAATGGCACTTTCAAATGACTTTCAATTTGATACTTTTAACTTCCAACTCATATTTCATATAATTGAAGAAGTCATTTTATCTTCCCTCATGAAAATCATTGAGTTGCATAAAGCTTTGAATTTGAAATATTCTCAAATGAAATTCAAATCTTTTCAAAACCCTTTTCATTCCCAATGGAAGAAGTCATGTCATCTTCACTCTAGGGTTTGGTGTTGGAATGAACTTGAATTCATTGGGATCCAAAAAGGCAAAGGGGAAGGTTTGGGAAAGTCATTTCATTCCCTCTCATTCAACTTTCAAAAGTTTTAAATTTCCACTCAATTTCACTCAATCAATCAAACAAGCAATCAGACAACAAGCATAGTTATTTATTTAATATAACATTCCAAAATTTAGAATTTTGGGATGTTACAGTTATTTTACTACGGACTCTTGAATAGATTGAGTAGAAAGAATAACTTTGAGGTGGTTTCGTACCCTACCATAATCTCTTCGTTTGTTCTCCGCTATTAGTGAGTTTGGAGTGACTCTTTGTTGCATGTTGAGGGATAGTTATGTGATCCAATTATGTTATTATTGTTGAGAGAACTTGCACTAGTGAAAGTATGAACCCTAGGCCTTGTTTCCTAGCATTGCAATACCGTTTACGTTCGCTTTTATCATTAGTTACCTTGCTGTTTTTATATTTTCAGATTACAAAAACCTTTATCTACCATCCATATTGCACTTGTATCACCATCTCTTCGCCGAACTTGTGCACCTATAAAATTTATCATTGTATTGGGTGTGTTGGGGACACAAGAGACTCTTTGTTATTTGGTTGCAGGGTTGCTTGAGAGAGACCATCTTCACCCTACGCCTGCCACGGATTGATAAACCTTAGGTCATCCACTTGAGGGAAATTTGCTACTGTCCTACAAACCTCTACACTTGGAGGCCCAACAGCGTCTACAAGAAGAAGGTTGAGAGAGACCATCTTTGTCTCAAAACCTCAGATTGGTACCTGTGGGTTGCTAGTAGTGTTGATTACTCCTTGTAGTTTATGTTAGTTGGTTTATTTGGTGGAAGATCCTATGTTCAGATCCTTTATGCATATTAATACACCACTGATTATGAACATGAATGTGATTTGTGAGTAGTTACGTTTGTTCCAAAGGACATGGGACAAGTCTTGCTATAAGTAGTCATGTGAATTTGGTATTCGTTCGATATTTTGATGAGACGTATGTTGTCTTTCCTCTAGTGGTGTTATGTGAACGTCGACTACATGACACTTCACCATTGTTTGGGCCTAGAGGAAGGCATTGGGAAGTAATAAGTAGATGATGGGTTGCTAGAGTGACAGAAGCTTAAACCCTAGTTTATGCGTTGCTTTGTAAGGGGCTGATTTGGATCCATATGTTTCATGCTATGATTAGGTTTACCTTAATACTTCTTTTGTAGTTGCGGATGCTTGTAATAGGAGTTAATCATAGGTGGGATGCTTGTCCAAGAAAGGACAACACCCAAGCACCGGTCCACCCACATATCAAATTATCAAAGTACCGAACGTGAATCATATGATCGTGATTAAAACTAGCTTGATGATAATTCCCATGTGTTCTCAGGAGGGTTTTCCTTCATATAAGAAATTGTCCAGGCTTGTCCTTTGCTACAAAAAGGATTGTGCCATCTTGCTGCACTTTATTTATACTTGTTACTTGTTACCCGTTACAAATTACCTTGTCACAAAACTATCTGTTGCCGATAATTTCAATGCTTGCAGAGAATACCTTGCTGAAAACCGCTTATCATTTCCTTCTGCTCCTCGTTGGGTTCGACACTCTTACTTATCGAAAATACTACGATAGATCCCCTATACTTGTGGGTCATCAGGTTCCCAAATATAGTTTTCATCTTTTCATAGGTATCTATGGGATCCCCTTCAAGAAAACCCACTTCAAAAATAGAATCTAAAACTTGCTTGAACGAAGCGGGCAACCCAACATAAAAGCTTTTTAGGTATATCTCAATTTGATATTGGGGCACATAACTAGTTCGAATCCTTAAAAGCCTATCCCAAGCATCTTTCAAAGACTCATCAAGTAAATAACAAAAAATTCCGGGATCATCTTCAACAAAATTATTCAAACCCTCATTGATAACACCGATAGGTCTTTCTATAGCATCATTATTTATGAGCTTAGAGAGGATAGAGGGGCTATCCAAAGTATTAAAACCCTGGAGAGAGCCCTTAGCCATTTTTGATTTGGCCATGGCACAAGAAAAGCAACGGGAAAGAGGCGAACGGAAAGAGAGGGAGAATAAAATGCTAAGGTTGAAGTGGGGGAGAAGAAAACGAGAGGCAAATGGCAAATAATGTAATGCGAGGGATAAGAGTTTGTGATGGGTACTTGGTATGTCTTGACTTGTGCGTAGACTCCCCGGCAACGGCACCAGAAATCCTTCTTTCTACCTCTTGAGCACTGTGTTGGTTTTCCCTTGAAGAGGAAAGGGTGATGCAGTAAAGTAGCGTAAGTATTTCCCTCAGTTTTTGAGAACCAAGGTATCAATCCAGTAGGAGACCACGCTCAAGTCCCTCGTACCTACACAAACAAATAAGAACCTTGCAACCAACACGAGAAAGGGGTTGTCAATCCCTTCACGGCCTCTTGCAAAAGTGAGATCTGATAGAGATGATACGATAATATTTTTGGTATTTTTATGATAAAGACTAAAAATAAAGAAAGCAAAATAAACAGTAATAGAAATACGGTAGATTAATATGATAGAGAATAGACCCGGGGGCCATAGGTTTCACTAGTGGCTTCTCTTAAGATAGCATAAGTATTACGGTGGGTAAACAAATTACTGTCGAGCAAGTGATAGAATTGAGCATAGTTATGAGAATATCTAGGTATGATCATGTATATAGGCATCACGTCTGTGACAAGTAGACCGACTCCTGCCTGCATCTACTACTATTACTCCACACATCGACCGCTATCCAGCATTGCATTAGAGCATTAAGTTCATAAGAACGGAGTAACGCTTTAAGCAAGATGACATGATGTAGAGGGATAAACTCATGCAATATGATATAAACCCCATATTTTTATCCTCGATGGAAACAATACAATACGTGTCATTTCCCATACTATCACTGGGATCGAGCACCGCAAGATTGAACCCAAAGCTAAGCACTTCTCCCATTGCAAGAAAGATCAATCTAGTAGGCCAAACCAAACTGATAATTCGAAGAGACTTGCAAAGATAACCTATCATACATAAAAGAATTCAGAAAAGATTCAAATATTGTTCATAGATAATCTTGATCATAAATCCAAAATTCATGGGATCTCGACAAACACACCGCAAAAGAAGATTACATCGAATAGACCATCAAGAGAATCGAGGAGAACTTTGTATTGAGATCCAAAGAGAGAGAAGAAGCCATCTAGCTAATAACTATGGACCCGAAGGTCTGAGGTAAACTACTCACACATCATCGGAGAGGCTATCGTGTTGATGTACAAGCCCTCCGTGATCAATGCCCCCTCCGGTGGAGCGCCGGAAAAGGCCCCAAGATGGGATCTCACGGGTACAGAAGGTTGCAGTAGTGGAAATAGGGTTTTTGCTCCTCTGCTGATGGTTTGGGGGTACGTAGGTATATATAGGAGGAAGAAGTAGGTCGGTGGATCCACGAGGGGCCCACAAGGGTGGAGGGCCCGCCTAGGGTGTAGGCGCACCCTCCTGCCTCGTGGCCTCCTCGTTGATTGCTTGATGTCCACTCCAAGTCCTCTGGATCACGTTTGTTCCAAAAATCACGTTCCCGAAGGTTTCATTCCGTTTGGACTCTGTTTGATATTCTTTTTTTGTGATACAGTGAAATAGGCAAAAAAAAACAACAATTGGGTTGGGCCTCCTGTTAATAGGTTAGTCCCAAAAATAATATAAAAGTGTATAATAAAGCCCATTAATCATCCAAAACAGAGTATATAATAGCATGGAACAATAAAATATTATAGATACGTTGGAGACGTATCACTTCAAACGACATGAAAGGATGTTCTGGCGCCGTTGCCGGGGAGGATCTTCAACATAACCAGGTTCCTAATCACAAATCTCATCTCCTCGCAATTTACATTATTTGCCATTTGCCTCTCGTTTTCCTCTCCCCCACTTCACAAAAATTTGTCGTTTTATTCGCCTCTCTTTCTCCGTCCGCCGTTTTTTTGCCAGATCTGTTTTGAGTGCAATATTGTTGTGTAGTCATCATGACTCCAGAGAACACCAAGTTATGTGATTTCTCAAATACCCACAACAATGATTTTATTGGCACTCCGCTTGCTCCTCCCGCCACTAGTGCGGAGACTTGTGATATTAATACTGCTTTGTTGAATCTTGTTATGAAAGATCAATTTTTTGGTGCTCCTAATGAGGATGTCGCGTCCCATCTTAATACGTTCGTGAAATTATGTGATATGCAAAGAAAAAAGATGTGGACAATGATGTGGTCAAGATGAAATTATTTCCGTTTTCTTTGTGTGATTCTGCAAAAAATTGGTTCTCTTCTTTGCCTCGCAATAGTATCGATTCTTGGAATAAGTGCAAAGATGCTTTTATCACTAAGTATTTTCGTCCCGCAAATATTATTTCCCTTAGAACCCAGATCATGAATTTCAAGCAACTTGAACATGAGCATGTTGCACAATCTTGGGAAAGGATGAAAATGATGCTAAGGAATTGCCCAACTCATGGGTTAAATCTTTTGATGGTCATACAAAAAAATTATGCGGGGTTGAATTTTGTTTCTCGTAATCTTTTAGATTCCGCCGCGGGTGGAACTTTTATGGAAATTAATTTGGGTGAAGCCACCAAATTGCTAGATAATATCATGGCAAATTATTCACAATGGCATACTCAAAGAGCTCCTACTAGTTAAAAAGTTCATTCGGTTGAAGAAATTTCTTCTTTGAGTGATAAAGTTGATGCTCTTATGAATTGGTTGCTAGTAAAAGTGCTCCTATTGATTTTAATGATATGCCTTTGTCTACCTTGATTGAGCAAAATAGTGATGCCATTGATGTGAATTTCGTTTCTCGCAATAATTTCAACAGCAATGCTTATAGAGGTAATTTTAATCCTAAGCCTTTTCCTAGTAATTCCTATAATAATTATGGTAATTCCTATGGAAATAAATCTTATAATAATAATAGGAACACCTCTGATCTTGAGAATAATATTAAAGAAATTATCAACATGCAAAAAGTTTTCAACACTTCCATAGAAGAAAGCTTGAATAAGATTGATGATTTGTCTAGAAGTGTTGATAGAATTGCTCATGATGTGGAAAATCTCAAGTTGAAAATTTGTGTGCCTAAAGTTTATGAATCAATTAAATCTCTTTATGTTTCTATGGATGAAAGTAAGAAACTAACTGCTATGCTTAGAGCTAAAAGAGAATTCTTAGAGAAAGCTTTTTCTAGTGATTATTCTTGCAAAAATGATGAAGATCTTAAAATGATTGGTGTTTCTTCTATTGACTTTTTGTTTAGTAAAGATAAGATTGATGAAAAAGGGACTGGAGAAGAGTCAACTTTAGGTAGAAGGCGAGGGTGAAAATCTTGTTGAGAAAATTGATAAAAGTGGGTTTGGAGAGGTCAAAACTTTAGTTAGTGATGCACCCACTCTTTTGGATTACAAAAACTTTAATTATGATAGTTTACCTTTGATTGATTGTATTTCTTTGTTGCAATCCATGCTAAATTCACCCCATGCTTATGAACAAAATAAAGCTTTTACTAAACATATTGTTGATGCTATGATGAAAGCTTCGGAAGAAAAGTTGGAATTAGAAGTTTCAATTTCTAGAAAATTGCATGATGAATGGGAACCTACTATCAAAGTCAAGATTAAAAATTATGAGTGTTTTTATTTGTGTGACTTGGGTGCTAATGTTTCTACAATTCTGTCTTGAAGAATGTTCCTTGAAGTTGCACTTGGCGGATTCTACTATTAAAAGGCCTATGGGAAGAATTAATGATGTTCTTATTCTTGCAAATAGGAATTATGTGCCCATAGATTTTATTGCTCTTGATATTGATTGCAATCCGTCTTGTCCAATTATTATTGGTAGACCGTTTTTACGCACTATTGGTGCCGTGATTGATATGAAAGAAGGCAATATCAAGTTCCAGTTTCCATTGATGAAGGGTATGGAACACTTTCCTAGGAAAAAATCATGCCACCTTATTAATAAATCATGAAGGCATCTTATGGATCTCGAACCAAAGAAGACAAAACTTAGATCCTTGCCTTACGCCTAGCTAAGGGCATAAAACTATAACGCTTGTTGGGAGGCAACCCAATGAATAAAATCTATTTTTTCTTTTTGCTTTTTATTTTTGTGTGGTTGCACAATTATGCTACTGGTATGATTGTGTTTTTTGTGTTTTAATTAGTGTTTGTGCCAAGTAAAGCCTTTAGGATCTTCTTGGGTGATAGTTGTTTGCTCTTGCTGAAAAAGACAGAAACTTTATGCTCACAAAATTAATTTTCATAAATCACAGAAAAGAGATTTTTCCTTGATTCTTCTTGCATAAGATTAATATACAAATTACCCTGGTCGCCCTAATTTGGTAGAATTTTTTGAGTTCCAGAAGTATTCGCTAAAGTCAGATTACTACATATTGTTCTATTTTGACAGATTCTGTTTTCTTTGTGTTGTGTGCTTATTTTGATGGCTTTATGGTTTTATTTGATGAGTTTTTGCCATAGAAAAGTTGGAATACAGTAGATATAATACAAAAACAAAATATGAATTGGTTTGATACATCACTTATAGTAGTGGTTTGCTTTCTTATACTAACGGATCTCACAAAGGTTTTGTTGAGTTTTGTGTGATTGAAGTTTTCAAGTTTTGGGTTATCTTACGATGGATGAAGGAAGGATGTAAGAGCCTAAGCTTGGAGATGCCCCGGCATCCCAAGATATTATCCAAAAATGAGAAACCAACTAAGCTTGGGGATGCTCGCGAGTGGCATCCCCGCTTTCTTCCAACAACTATCGGTATTTTACTCGAGGCTATATTTTTATTCGTAACATGATATGTGTTTTTCTTGGATCATCTTGTATGATATGAGTCTTTTCTTGTTTTATTTTGTGTTTTAAATCATCAATCCGTGCTGGACACACCTATTTGAGAGAGCCAAAATTATATCATGACTTGTTAGAATTGCTCTCTGTGCTTCACTTAAATCTTTTATGAGCTAGGACTTGCTCTAGTGCTTCACTTATATCTTTTTGAGCATGGTGTGCTTTGTTATTTTTTAAGAAATGATCTCTTGCATCACTTAGATTTATTTGAGAGTTAGTAAAATTTTGAAGAAATTTCTCTTGCTTCACTTAAATTATTTTGAGAGAAAGATAATTTGTTATGATCATGACCTTCACTTATATTTGTTTGAGCTTGTGAAAAGCAACACATGAAAATTAGTCCCGAAGTGATAGATATCCAAGAAGGATAAAGAAAAATAAAATTTCATGAAGATCATTGGACACAATTAACTTGATTCTTAGTAATAGTTTTGAGATATGATGATGTGATATGTAAGTTATGTTGATGAGTAATTATGCTTTAGTAAGAATATTGGTGTTAAGGTTTGTGATTCCCTATGCATTCACGAAAGTCAATGATCATGCAATGAAAATTATATCCTACTTGTGGTGCATTATTCGGTGTTAATTATGCTTAATGCTTGCTTATGAGATTATTCGTTTCTTGGTTGGTCGCTTCTCAATCTCTTTGCTAGCCTTCATTTTGCACCAAGTATGATCTCTACTTGTGCATCCAAAATCCTTTAAACCAGGTTTGCCACATGAGTCCACTATATCTACCTATATGCGGTATTCTTTTGCCATTCTAAGCAAATTTGCATGTGCCATCTCTAATTTTCAAAATAAACTTCTCTTTTGGGTGTTTGTTTCGCTCGCGGAACGGTAACGGGTGGCTAATATTTTCCATGCTAGATGTGTTATTCTCAAGATGAGTGTTTATTCACTTGTCATTGCACGAGAGTAAGGCAAAGGTCTTAGGGATGCCCAGTCCCGAAATGCAAAAAAAATTACTTTATGTTGTCAAATAATAAATTCCTCGGAAAGTGTTGATATGGAGGGCACCCGTGGATATGGCTAGCCATGGAAAGTGAAAGAATGGTGGAAAAAGGAATAAACTTTATTTTCTGTTTGGGAACCTCCTATGGCATATCTAGCATGGAAAGTGTTCATAGCTCTACGTCGTTTTCGTTGGTGGGATGGATACATCTCCCAAAATGTTTTTATCTCTAATTTTTTCGCTTTGAGCTCTGGCACCTCTACAAATCCCTACTTCCCTCTGCGAAGGGCCTTTCTTTTACCTTATGCAATTTTTATTTTGAATTTGAGTCTCCATCTTCTCTCATAAAAAGCACCAACTAGGAGGCAATATGATCATGCTTAAGTATTGGGTGTAGTTAATATTCGGGTGTGTTTCCTGAATGGATCAATGTTTGAGCATGCTGGGCTAGGGATAACTTATTTTAGCATTGATATTTTGAAAGACATGGTTGCTTGTTGATATGCTTGTGTATCTAAATTATTATGTCAAAACTAGACTATTGCTTTGAATCACAAAAAGTCCAAATGTCCATGCTATAAAGAAAAGAATAGGATATGACTTGATAAACAACACTCCACATCAAAAGTTCAAAGTGACAAGGACGCCGACAGAAACATTTGAAAAGTTCAAAGAATTTCAGAGTGAGGTGGAGAATCATCGTAACAAGAAAATAAAGTTTTTACGATCTGATCACTGAGGCGAATATTTGAGTTACGAGTTTGGCCTTCATTTAAAACAATGTGGAATAATTTCACAACTCACGCCACCTGGAACACCACAGCGTAATGGTGTGTCCGAACGTCGTAACCGTACTTTATTAGATATGGTGCAACCTATGATGTCTCTTACCGATTTACCACTATCGTTTTGGGGTTGTGCATTAGACACAACTGCATTCACGTTAAATAGGGCACCATCTAAATCCGTTGAGACGGCACCGTATGAACCGTGGTTTGGCAAGAAACCTAAGTTGTTGTTTCTTAAAGTTTGGGGTTGCGATGCTTATGTGAAAAAGCTTCAGCCTGATAAGCTCAAACCCAAATCTGAGAAGTGCGTCTTCATAGGATACCCAAAAGAATCTGTTGGGTACACCTTCTATCACATATCCGAAGGCAAGATCTTTGTTGCTAAGAATGGATCCTTTCTAGAGAAGGAGTTTCTCTCGAAAGAAGTGAGTGGGAGGAAGTAGAACTTGATGAGGTAATTGTACCTTCTCTCGAATTGGAAAGTAGCTCATCACAGAAAACTGTTCCCATGATGCCTACACCAACTAGAGAGGAAGCTAATAATGATGGTCATGAAACTTCAGATCAAGCTACTACCAAACCTCGTAGGTCAACCAGAGCACGTTCCCCACCAGAGTGGTAACGTAATCCTGTTCTGGAGGTCATGTTACTAGACCATGAACCATGACGAACCTGATGAGCCCAGATTCTGATAAATGACTTGAGGCCATCAAATCTGAGATAGGATCCATGTATGAGAACAAAGTGTGGACTTCGGTTGACTTGCCCAATGATCGGTGAGCCATAGAGAATAAATGGATCTTCAAGAAGAAAAGTGACGCTGATGGTAATGTTACTGTCTATAAAGCTCGACTTTTCGCGAAAGGTTTTCGACAAGTTCAAGGAGTTGACTACGACAAGACTTTCTCACCCGTAGCGATGCTTAAGTCTGTCCGAATCATGTTAGCAATTGTCGCATTTTATGATTATGAAATGTGGCAATTGGGCGTCAAAACTGCATTCCTTAATGTATTTCTTCAAGAAGAGTTGTATATGATGCAACCAGAAGGTTTTGTCGATCCTAAAGGTGCTAGCAAAGTGTGCAAGCTCCAGCAATCCATTTATGGACTAGTGCAAGCATCTCGGAGTTGGAATATATGCTTTGATGAGGTGATCAAAGCATATGGTTTTATACAGACTTTCGGAGAAGCCTGTATTTACAAGAAAGTGAGTGGGGGCTCTGTAGCATTCCTAATATTATATGTGGATGACATATTGTTGATTGGAAATGATATAGAATTTTTGGATAGCATAAAAGGATACTTGAATAAAAGTTTTTCAATGAAAGACCTCGGTGAAGCTGCTTATATATTGGGCATGAAGATCTATAGAGATAGATCAAGATGCTTAATTGGACTTTCACAAAGCATATACCTTGATAAAGTTTTGAAGAAGTTCAAAATGGATTAGTCAAAGAAAGGGTCCTGGCCCGTGTTACAAGGTGTGAAGTTGAGTCAGACTCAATGCCCGACCACTGCAGAAGATAGAGAGAAAATGAAAGTCATTCCCTATGCCTCAGCCATAGGTTCTATCATGTATGCTTTGCTGTGTACCAGACCTGATGTGTGCCTTGCTATAAGTCTAGCAGGGAGGTGCCAAAGTAATCCAGGAGTGGATCACTGGACAGCGGTCAAGAACATCCTGAAGTACCTGAAAAGGACTAAGGATATGTTTCTCGTTTATGGAGGTGACAAAGAGCTCGTTGTAAATGGTTACGTAGATGCTAGCTTTGACACTGATCCGGATGACTCTAAGTCACAAACCTGATACGTATTTATATTGAATGGTGGAGCTGTCAGTTGGTGCAGTTCCAAGCAGAGCGTCGTGGCAGGATCTACTTGTGAAGCGGAGTACATAGCTGCTTCGGAAGCAACAAATAAAGGAGTTTGGATGAAGGATTTCATATCCGATCTAGGTGTAATACCTAGTGCGTCGGGTCCAATGAAAATCTTTTGTGACAATGCTGGAGCAATTGCCTTGGCAAAGGAATCCAGATTTCACAAAATAACCAAACACATCAAGAGACGCTTCAACTCCATCCGTGATCAAGTCAAGGAGGGAGACATAGAGATTTGCAAAATACATACAGATCTGAATGTTGCACACCCGTTGACTAAGCCTCTTCCACAAGAAAAACATGATCAGCACCAAGACTCCATGGGTGTTAGAATTATTACTATGTAATCTAGATTATTGAGTCTAGTGCAAGTGGGAGACTGAAGGAAATATGCCCTAGAGGCAAAAATAAAATTGTTATTTTATTTTTCCTTATATCATGATAAATGTTTATTATTCATGCTAGAATTGTATTAACTGGAAACTTGATACATGTGTGGATACATAGACAAAACACCGTGTCCCTAGTAAGCCTCTACTAGATTAGCTCATTAATCAAAGAGGTTAAGTTTCCTAACCATAGACATGTGTTGTCATTTGATGAACAGGATCACATCATTAGGAGAATGATGTGATGGACAAGACCCATTCGTTAGCTTAGCATATTGATAGTTCAGTTTTATTGCTATTGCTTTCTTAATGTCATATACATATTCCTTTGAATATGAGATTATGCAACTCCCAGACACCGGAGGAATACCTTGTGTGCTATCAAACGTCACAACATAACTGGGTGATTATAAAGATGCTCTATAGGTATCTCCGAAGGTGTTTGTTGGGTTGGCATAGATCGAGATTAGGATTTGTCACTCCGAGTATCGGAGAGGTATCTCTGGGCCCTCTCGGTAATGCACATCATAAGAAGCCTTGCAAGCAATGTAACTAATGAGTTAGTTATAGGATGATGTATTACGGAACAAGTAAAGAGACTTGCCGGTAACGAGATTGAACTAGGTATGAAGATACCGACGATTGAATCTCGGGCAAGTAACATACCGATGACAAGGGGAATAACGTATGTTGTCATTGCGGTTCGACCGATAAAGATCTTCGTAGAATATGTAGGAGCCAATATGAGCATTCAGGTTCCGCTGTTGGTTATTGACCGGAGAGTTGTCTCGGTCATGTCTACATAGTTCTCAAACCCTAGGGTCTGCACACTTAACGTTCGATGACGATTTAGTATTATATGAGTTATGTATGTTGGTGACCGAATGTTGTTTGGAGTCCCGGATGAGATTACAGACATAACGAGGAGCTCCGGAATGGTCTGGAGGTAAAGATTGATATATGGGATAATAGTGTTTGGTCTTCGGAAGGGTTCCAGAATTCACCGGAAGGGGTTCCGGATGTTTCCTGAAATGTTGGGTATGAGAACACTTTATTTGGGCCAAAGGGGAAAGCCCACGAGGCTTTTGGAAAGTGCAAAAAGAATTTTTGCGGAGACCAGAGGCTAGACACCAGGAACCCTGGCGTCTAGGAGCTAGTGTGACACCCGGATAATCAGACTACAGTAATCCCACGTTAACAATGCCACGTCACCCCGGTTACTGTTACTAACCTCTCGTTAGTTCAAAACCGGTTCAAAAGTCAAATTCAAAATATGTCAAACAACAAAAATTTTCAAACTTTAAAACTAAAATGCTCGGAGTGTGTCAATTAATCCATAAGTAGTGGTAGGTGATGAAACCACACTTTTATAAAATATTTATGTGCACTAAAATAATTAAAACAATATTTGAAAATACTTAATAAATGCTTTTATGTATATAGGTAATTGTAAGCTAGTTAAGATAATGTGTGAACATTTTATTACAGTGAGTTATGCTACCTTACTAATTTAGGTATGGGTTTTATAGTTTGATAAAACTGTTTTGATATCAAAATATTTTAAACCGAAGCAAAATAAATAAAAGTAAAAGAGCAAAACAAAAAAAAATAGAAAAGGGGGGGAAAGCCCCCTGCCCCTTGGGCTTCGGCCCACCAGGCCACAACCGACCAGGCCTGGCCCAACCGGCCACCCCCCATTCCCCATATCTCCCACGACCCAAACCCTAGCCCCACCCAGACCGCACACTCACCCCCACGTTGCCCACTCCCCTCCCCCGATCCAGATCGGATCGGGGCTTACCGCGCCTGTACGCTGCCGCCTGGATCGCCGTCGCCGTCCATCACCGCCTCGCCCCCTCCACTCGACGCACTCGCCGGAGCTGCCCCACCGGCCTGCCTCCTCTTCCACGCCGGCCTGCTTCCTCGTTGGACGCCGTCCCCGTCCTCCCCCTCAACAACCGCTGCCCTTGTCCCTGCACACCACCGTGAGCTCCCTCCCTTCCCCTCTGTCGTCGCCGCCTTCCACGGCGCACACACGCACCGCCCCGCACGCGACCGAGCCTCACCTAGCTCCACCTCGCCCCGGAGGCGCCCTGCCGCGCTGGACCGTCCCGCCCCCGCCTCTCCTTCCCCGACCGGCTCCACCACCGGACTCCGTCGAGCTTCACCGCGCCCGGGCCCGCACTCGCCGTGGCCACCAGCCTCCCCTGCCTTGGCGACCTGCCGAGTCCGCCGCGCCAGCCATCACCTCCCGCGCGTGGCCACGCTGGAGCCCCAGCCTCGGCTCCGACCGCGCTCCCACTCGCCTGCCTCGCCTGCAGCCCCTTCCGTCTTGCCTCCTCCATTGCAGCCTCCCCGCCACCATCGCCGCCCGGCCAAGGCCCACCCGGCCGCCTCAGCCACCGCCTCCCCTATTCCGCGCCATGCCGTGGCCATGGCGCCGAAGTCGGTGCTCCCCGTCGGTCACACCAGCGCCCATTTCAAGCTGCGCCTGATGCCCGTGCCTCCAAGACCGCTAGGCCCCACAACCATCGACTAGGGGCCCCGCCTGAAACGGTTTTAGAAAAAAGAGTAAAAAAATAAATAAATGAATAAATAATAATAATAATATATAATAGATAAATAATTAATATTAAAATTAATTAATTACCTAAATAATTAACTTAATTAATCTTGTTTAGTTGAACTAATTAAACTTGATTAACCTAATCACTTAGGTTAGTTAATTAATCATAGGTTATTTAGCACCCAATGACACCGGGACCCACATGTCAGTTGACCACCAACCCCTGTTGATCTGCTGATGTCAAGATGACATCATGTCGATGCCATAAATCCAATTTCAATTAAGTTAAATAATTAATTAAATTCTCGAAATTAATAAAATCTTTAGAAAATCATATCTTTTAATCCGTAACTCGGATTAAATTATTTTCAACATGAAAGTTGCTCAGAACGACGAGACGAATCCGGAAACGCAGCCCGTTCGTCCGCCACGCATGCCTAACCTATCAAACCCGCAACTTTCCCCCGCCGCCTCTCTCGCTCAAAACACGAAACACCGTGAATACTTTCCTGATGTTTTCCCCTTCACCCAGTATCACCTCATACCGCGTTAGAACACGCCTAGCTCTTCCTCGTTATCCCGTTATGCACTTGCTTGCTATGTATTTACTGTTTCTCCCCCCTCTTCTCTTCGGTAGACCCCGTGACGATGTTGATGCCCATGTGGTCGACTACGCCCCCGACGACCCTCTCTCTTGCCGAGCAACCAGCAAGCCCCCCTTGATCACCAGATATCGCCTATTCTTCTCTATACCGCTTGCATTAGAGTAGTGTAGCATGTTATTGCTTTCGCTAATCCTATATCGCTGCATAGCTCTGTCCTTGCTACTCTCGTTGTTACCTTTACCGCTATCCTCTCGCTTAGTATAGGATGCTAGTGTTCCATCGGTGGCCCTACACTCTTGTCCGTCTCGCCATGCTATACTACTACTTTGGGCTGTGATCACTTCGGGAGGTGATCACGGGCATATACTATATACTTTACACTATTACATTACCTGTGATACTGTTCGGAGATGGGGGCTGAAAGGACAGGTGGCTCCATCCCGATAGAGGTGAACCTGGGTTCCCGACGGCCCTCGACTGTTACTTTGTGGCGGAGTGACAGGGCAGGTTGAGACCACCTAGGAGAGAGGTGGGCCTAGCCCTGGTCGGCGTTCGCGAATACTTAACACGCTTAACGAGATCTTGGTATTTGATCTGAGTCTGGCCATTTGGTCTATACGCACTAACCAACAACGCGAACAGCTTATGGGCACTCGACGCCGTGGTATCACCGGCACTTCGTGACGCCGGCGATCGAGTGGCGCGCGCCGGATTGGATCGAACGCCGCTAGGCTCGGTCGCTTCCGCCGCCCTCGCAACATGCAAAAGTGCTATGGGCGATGGGCCTGCACTCGTGGCGCTTAGGTTTAGACCGGCGTCTTGACCTCTCAGTTGTGCCTAGGTGGGGCTGCGGCGTGTTGATCTTCCGCGCCGGGCATGACCCGTAAAAGTGTGTCCGCCAAATGGGATCAAGCGTGTTGGGTTATGTGGTGCACCCTGCAGGAAGTTAATCTATTCAATAGTCGTGATCTTCGTAACAGGACGACTTGGAGTTGTACCTTGACCTTTTGACAACTTGAACCGGATACTTAATAAAACACACCCTTCCAAGTGCGGATACAACCCGTGATCGCTCTCTAACAGTATGACGAGGAGGATCGCCGGGTAGGATTATTGCTATGCGATGCTACTTGGAGGACTTCAGTCTACTCTCTTCTACATTCTGTAAGACGGAGACTACCAGAAGCGTAGTCTTCGATAGGATTAGCTATCCCCCTCTTATTCTGGCATTCTACAGTTCAGTCCACTGATATGGCCCTTTATACATATATCCATGCATATGTAGTGTAGCTCCTTGCTTGCGAGTACTTTGGATGAGTACTCACGGTTGCCTTGTTCCCCCTTTTCCCCCTTTATTTACCCGATTGTTGCAACCATCCGATGGAGCCCAGGAGCCAGACGCCACCGTCGATGACGACTACTACCCCGGAGGTGCCTACTACTACGTTCAGCCCGCTGACGACGACCAGGAGTAGTTAGGAGGATCCCAGGCAGGAGGCATGCGCCTCTTTCGATCTGTATCCCAGTTTTGCTAACCTTCTTAAGGCATACTTGTTTAACTTATGTCTGTACTCAGATATTGTTGCTTCCGCTGACTCGTCTATGATCGAGCACTCGTATTCGAGCCCTCGAGGCCCCTGGCTTGTATTATGATGCTTGTATGACTTATTTTATGTTTTAGAGTTGTGTTGTGATATCTTCCCCTGAGTCCCTGATCTTGATCATACACGTTTGTGTGTATGATTAGTGTACGATTGAATCGGGGGCGTCACAGCTAGATGCCGGGAACCCTGGCATCTAGCCCTGGAGTCCGAGAGGGACTCTTACCTTTCGGGCCATACGGACTTTGAGGAGGCTTTTACTCCAAGTTTCGACCCCAAGGCTCAACATATAAATAGAGGGGCAGGGCTAGCACCCAAGATACATCAAGATTCACCAAGTCGTGTGCCGGCAACCCCGTCCCCTCTAGTTTATCCTCCGTCTAGTTTCTGTACTGCTTGGCGAAGCCCTGCGGAGATTGTTCTTCATCACCAACCGTCACCATGCTATCGTGCTGCCGGAACTCATCTACTACTTCGCTCGTCTTGCTGGATCAAGAAGGCGAGGACGTCATCGAGCTGAACATGAGCTGAACGTGGAGGTGCCGTACGTTCAGTACTTGATCGGGACGGATCGTGAAGGTGTACGACTACAGCAACCGCATTGGTAAATGCTTCCGCTTTGCGATCTTCATGGGTATGAATATGCTCTCCCCCTCTCGTTTCTATGCATATCCTAGATAGATCTTGCGTGAGCGTAGGAATTGTTTTGAAATTGCACGCTATGTATCCCAACAAGGGTGATGCAGCATAGTAGAGATAAATATTTCCCTCAGTTAAGAACCAAGGTATCAATCCAGTAGGAGAAACGCACAAGTCCCCAATAGATGCACCTGCACAAACAATCAAACACTTGCACCCGACGCAATAAAGGGGTTGTCAATCCCTTCACAGTCACTTGCAAAGGTGAGATCTGATAGAGATAGATAAAACTAAATAAAAGATAACTAAATATTTTTGAGTTTTTTGGTTTATAGATCTGAAAATAAAAGATTGCAAAATAGTAGAGCGGAAAGCAAATATGATGGGAAATAGACCCGGGGGCCATAGGTTTCACTAGAGGCTTCTCTCTTGAAGGCAAATATACGGTGGGTGAACAAATTACTATCGAGCAATTGATAGAAAAGCGCAAAGTTATGATGATATCCAAGGCAATGATTATGCATATAGGCATCACGCCCGTGTCAAGTAGACTGACTCATGCCTGCATCTACTACTATTACTCCACACATCGACCACTATCCAGGATGCATCTAGAGTATTAAGTTCATAAAGAACGGAGTAACGCCTTAAGTAAGATGACATGATGCAGAGTGAATTAACTCAAGCAATATGATGAAAACCCCATCTTTTTATCCTAGATGGCAACAATTCAATACGTGTCTCGCTACCCCTACTTTGTCGCTAGGTGAAATCACGCAAGATTGAACCCAAAGCTAAGCACCTCTCACATTGCAAGAAAAACCAATCTAGTTGACCAAACCAAACCGATAATTCGAAGAGAAATACAAAGATATCAAATCATGCATATAAGAATTCAAGAAGATTCAAATAATATTCATAGATAAGTTGATCATAAATCCACAATTCATCGAATCTCGACAAACACATCGCAAAAGAAGATTACATCGGATAGATCTCCAAGAACATCGAAGAGAACATGGTATTGAGAATCAAAGAGAGAGAAGAAGCCATCTATCTACTAGCTATGGACCCGTAGGTCTGAGGTAAACTATTCACGCTTCATTGGAAGGGCAATAGGGTTGATGTAGATGCCCTCCGTGATCGAATCCCCCTCCGGCAGAGTACCAGAAAAGGCCTCCAGATGGGATCTAACGAGGTGAGAGACCTGCGGCGGTGGAAAAGTATTCCCGTGGCTCTCTCTGAGGGTTCTGGAATATATATGAATATATAGGACGAAGAAGTAGGTCACGGGATGCTACCTCTTGAGCACGCGTTGGTTTTCCCTTGAAGAGGAAAGGGTGATGCAACAAAGTAGCGTAAGTATTTCCCTCAGTTTTTGAGAACCAAGGTATCAATCCAGTAGGAGGCCACACGCAAGTCCCTCGTTGTCGGTGTTAAAACCGGCGGATCTCGGGTAGGGGGTCCCGAACTGTGCGTCTAGGCGGATGGTAATAGGAGACAAGGGACACGATGTTTTTACCCAGGTTCGGGCCCTCTCGATGGAGGTAATACCCTACTCCTGCTTGATTAATATTGATGATATGGGTAGTACAAGAGTAGATCTACCACGAGATCAAGGAGGCTAAACCCTAGAAGCTAGCCTATGGTATGATTGTTGTTCGTCCTACGGACTAAAACCCTCCGGTTTATATAGACACCGGATAGGTTAGGGTTACACAGAGTCGATTACAATGGTAGGAGATCTACATATCTCAGACGCCAAGCTTGCCTTCCACGCCAAGGAAAGTCCCATCCGGACACGGGACGAAGTCTTCAATCTTGTATCTTCATAGTCTTGGAGTCCGCCGTGATGATAGTCCGCTATCCGGACACCCCTAGTCCGGACTCCTCAAGAGCCCCTTAACCAGGCTTCAATGACGATGAGTCCGGCGCGTTGATTGTCTTCGGCATTGCGAGGCGGGTTCTTCTCCAAATTCCATATACTTGTCGAATAGTGTCCGGCTTCTGATAAATGCTGCGCTCCTCGGCTTCTACGCCCAATAATGGCCATCTTCCACGTGTTTGAATGAATGCGAAAAGCCAGGGTATTTTTACAATTACCCCCTAGTCGCGCAAATAGCCGCCTATAAAAGGGGCAAGGATCTAGATCTGAGTCACACCATCCCCCCTTTGCGAGCTTTCATCGGAGCGCCTCTGACTAAAGCCCATTCCATCATGGACAGTCGACACGGCTCCTCCTCTCGCGCTCCCAGCCCTCAGCCAGGAAATTGGGAGAGATGCTCAGTCCCGCATAGCGAGCTAGTTATACTCCAAGCCAAGGGATTTCTTCCCCCGGCCTTCATGGTCCCGGTTCGAGCCGGACTTGCCACCTACAAGGGCAGAAAGCAAGCGGAGAGCGTCCCCGATCCCTCTAAAGGAGAGCGGGTATGCTTCATCTCTTATCTAGTAAGAGGACTCGGATTTCCCATCCATCCGTTTCTCCGGGGGCTCTTAGAGTTCTACGGCCTCCAGTTGCACCATCTTACTCCTGCCTCCATCTTGCACATCGTGGGCTTCGTGGCCCTGTGCGAACTATTCTTGGTCGTCGAGGCTCATTTCGGGCTGTGGAAGAGAATATTCTGCCTAGTACCCCGTTCTCATGAGGGGTCAATATATCAAGTGGGCGGAGCCGAGCTATGGCGCATCGCCGAGACCGAATACCTATCCGGAACCCCAAAGAAGGCGTCTGAAGACTGGCCTTCGGAATGGTTTTACATGGAGGACGTCCCGCTGCCGGATCCTGTTCGGATCGACCTTCCAGAGTTCAGCAATGCTCCTCTGAAGAAGCGCCTAAGATGGCGTCCTCGGAGCCCCTGGAGAGAAGATGACCGGGATGTATGTTATTTGATGAGCCGAATAAGGTTACTGGCTCATGCCGGATTGACCATGACAGGAGTCATGGCAATCTGCATTATGAGGGGAGTGCAGCCGCTCCAATACAGGGGCCACCCCATGTGGGACTTCAACGGGGAGGATGATGCCACCCGCCATGGCCGCAAAGGGCCAGGATCGGTCACCGAACTGGTGAAAATCTTGTCCGCCATGTATAAAGGGAGGAGGAGGATTTCTCCGTGTCAATCCATCAAGGAGTTTTCTTTGAATAATCCTCGGCTGGGTAAGCAAACATCTTTGTGACTGTCCGATCCATGTTCCCATGGTTAAATATCTCATTTCAGGTTTCTGCGCAGAACTGCGCCGGATATGGGAGAAGATATACGGCCCGCCCACAACCCGAGGATCCGAACGGTCCTCGATCCGACCTCCAAGAGGATCCGGATATAAAGGTGGAGTTGATCGACGGGTATTCCACCAACTTAGCATCGATAATGTGTTGGTTGCCATTACGGCTGATTACCCCGAATACTTCCACCTCACACGTAAATGAGACCGAGATCCCAAAACCCCGATAACGACCCATCCATGCTTATTTTTATCACCAGATACTAATGGTGCTTCGCAGGGGTACCTTCGAGGCAGGAAGCCGAGCCAGCGCGCGCCGACCAACAAAGGGCGATCGCGCCCAGAGGGCTAAAAAGAAGTGCGGTCCGGATCGAAACTCCGCCGCAACGGTATGGCATGTCACCATAGTCCCAGGATTGATTCCTGGAAGGCGTATTAACGCTGATGCTCTTTTCAGGAAAAGAGCGCTCACGGATCGAGTCCGAGAGGTTGCCGATCGAACCTTCACCGACAAGCTTCAAAGCCGGGTCCGGGCTGAGGCGAAGCACGAGACGTCGCGCCGGATGCTCCTCCGACAGAGGATGCCGACAGGTTGTCCGCCACCAACTCCGAGGTGGAGAGAGCCTTGAATCAAAGGCGCCGCCGGACAGTTCTTCGTGACGCATGTTCCTCCCAAGAGGCCTTGAATGCCTTTGATTCGGGAGATGCCCACCTCCGTGCCGCTCAAGATGGTCTAGCCAGAGCCACGGAGCGGTATGTGAAGGACATACGGGTAAGGAAATTTGACAGTTATATATGCCAGTAGCCCCCGAGACTTAAAATAGTTAGAATAACTGATTTAAGGATCATTTGTTATGCAGGATCGCATGTAAAAGAATACCCGATCGTCCCAAGAGCTGGAAGAGTGCAGGCCCAACTTGAGGCCGACTAGCCGCCACGGGGAGCCACAGAGACCCCTCCGTAATATATGCTTCAAGATAAATAATTTATGAAGTGCGGCGGTGTGTAACTCGACAAAAACATTGCAGATGGCGCCAGACTAGATCCGGACAAGCAACAGCTCTTACGCCGCTTAAAGGTCAAGAGAGCGTGCTTACGAGGGTGCGGCAGAGAAGAATAACCTCCAAGACGCCAACACCAAGCTGGGTGAGGAACTAAAGGACGTTCGTGCCCAGTTATCCGACCAGAAGGAGAATCGGCGGCTTGCCGCGGCATTTTCAAGAGTGCTTGAGCGAACTTTGAAAGAGTTCGCGAGGAAGGCGACTAACATAAACATGTATGTAGGTTTACTCACGTGTCGCCCCGAGGAGGAGATGCCCAATTCTTCGGTGATCTTCTTCCCAAATCGCGCTACCGCACTAACGAGTCCGCAGGTGATGAAAAGCATCGCCGTGCCTTGTGGCTATCTATTTCCCCGCCGAAGGCATTGGGGAGCTGGCAGAGCGGCTTCAAGGAGCACGGCGGCGCTCCGCTGTGGAAGATATCGGCCTGCCGTCAAGGCGCCAGGAGGCCTAGGCCATGGTAAAGACGCTGCACACGGTTGTTGACCCAAACCACATGGCCGAGGTCGGACCTGTGGGGCCGGATGGGATGGAGATCCTCAGAAGTTAGTATACGCCAAGTAGAATTGGCCGCCAAGTATTCCCAAAGAAGATTGTAAATTAGATAGCCTATTAGATGGCATTGAGGAGGAATACAATGAGTCAAGTTGACTATGTAAAATATGACATGAAAAATGTCTTCTAGCCGGATTGTAGATCGCTTGTCATAGCGGACCTTTTAACTCGACCTCCGGACCCAATAGTCCGGAGTGTGTCCGAATACCTTCGTGGTTATATAAGAACCGTGGTATGCATGGAGACAAGGCGAGGGGTCATTGTTGATGTATCGCACAAGTGCCCAACTAGTTATGTTATATTACATGGGTAGTAAGAAACATCTTCCAGGAGAATAGTTCCGCTAAGGGTTCCTTTCGCTGGGATGCATGCCCTAAAGTGCATGTCAAAGCTGCTAGGAAAGCAGAAAATCATCCGGGGCAGATGGATAAATAGTTAAAAATCATCTTTCAGTTCACCGATCAATATTCCCTTAAGAACGCTTAGCTTTCGCTTCACCCACCTGAGGTACACATCCGCTGACCCGGCAAGAATAATCGCAGAGGTGCTCCTTTACCACCTAGCCGAACAATCGGGAACGAGGGGTAAGCACAGAGCCAGCAACCCAGCTTGGCCAAAACTTAAGTCATATCGATGCATATAATGGTGAATAAAAGGTACATGCGAAGTTTAACGCATGTGCTGGGCATGAAAGCTCAGATAAATAGGCTTCGTTAAAGAAGCCCCTGTGTATAATGAGCGCGACAGCGGTCAAGTGTGTGCAATAAAGCGCAAACGAGCCTCTAGAGGCTACAAGAAGAAGAAGGAGGAAGGAGAGAAATAAAAGACAGCAAAAGCAAAAAATAAAAAATGCGGACGGAGGAAGGAGACGAACTTGGAGTCCGCACTTAGGCGAGAATCTTCGAGACGGGCTGCGCTCCATGGGTTCGCTCGAGTCGGTTATCCGATGCGCGCTTGCAGACGGTATGCCCCGCCGTCAGACCTGGTCGATGATGAAGGGACCTTCCCATTTGGGCTTGAGTTTTCCTTTTTCTTGTCCGGCAGCGAGAACTAGTTCGCCAACGTTATAAGCTTTGGCCCGCATTTCCTGCTTTGATATCTTCGAGCCTGCTGTTGATAGAATGCGAACGAGCTTTTGCCACGCCGCGCCCTCCTCCAATGCGCCCAGGCTGTCCCGCCGATCAAGCTCGGCTTCTCTTTCTTCGCATATGCGCACGCCGAGGTGAGTCATGTATTATGTCGCAGGCAAGACTGCCTCGCGCCGCACACCATGAACAATGGTGTGAATCCGTAGTACGATTCGCGTGGTCCGCAGCCCCGTGAGTACGGAGTCTAGCTCCTCGACCCAAAGGCGTGTTAGATTCCTTGAGGGACCGCACTAGTCCGGGTTTAATGCCGCCATGATTAGACCATTTGCCCGCTCGACTTGGCCGCTGGTTTGAGGGTGATAGACTGAGGCGTAATCGAGCTTGATGCCCATGTTTTGCACCATCATTTGACCTCATCGGCCGTGAAGTTGGTGCCATTATCGTGATGATATCGTGGGGACACCGTAACGGTGCACTACCCCGATATGAAGTCTATCACTGGTCCGGATTCGCCGCTTTAATGTGCTTGGCCTCTATGCATTTGGTGAATTTATCCACCATGACCAATAGGTATTTTTTCTTGTGGGTTCCTCCCTTGAGGGGTCCAACCATGTCAAGCCCCGAGACCGCGAACGGCCAGGTGATGGGTATAGTTTTAAGGGCGGTGGGTGGCATGTGGCTTTGGTTAGCAAAAGCTGGCAACCGACGATCATTGACTAAGTCCTCAAGATTCGCCCGGGCCGTCGGCCAATAAAATCCTGTACGCAAGGCCTTGCCTACAAGGGCCCGGGCTGCGGCGTGGTGCCCACCTAGTCCGGCATGAATTTTAGCCAGGAGGTTTCGCCCTTCCTCTTCGGAGATACACCTTTGAAGGACTCTGGTAGTGCTTTTCTCATAAAGCTCTCCCTCATGGACTTTATAGGCTTTAGAGCGCCGTACTATGCAGCGAGCCTCATTTTGGTCTTCGAGGAGTTCCTGCCTAGTTAGGTAGGCTGGGAATGGTTCCGTACACGGGGCGATAACCGCCATTATTTCGTGAGCAGAGGGTGTTATCTCGGGGGCCGAGCCTCCGGTTATGTCAGAGTGTTCGGCGCCGCCAAGGCGGTTGGGTCCGGATTGATATTGCCGACTCCCTTCCCATAGTACGGATGGCTTGAACAGCCGCCCAGAAAGATATTGGGTGGGACGGCATCGCTTTTGCACCGATGCGCGCCAATATATCCGCCGCTGGTTGTTGTCCCGGCTATATGATGAAATTCGAGCCCTTCAACTGCGGCCGACATTCTTAGGACCGCATTGCGGTATGCTGCCATCTTCGGATCTTTGGCATCAAAGTCTTCGCTTATTTGAGATATTGCAAGGTTCAATCTCCGCACCTCTAGGCATTGAATGCCCATGAAGATCGCCATCCGGAGGCCGTGCGTATGGGCCTCGATTCGCCGCGTTGTTGGAGTCTCAGATACATTATCTCAAGGACATATTGACTGTGTCCCGGTTGGGGACGCCAGACGACGCCAGCCCCTGTGCCAGCCAACATTTTGGAGCTGTCAAAGTGCATGATACAATTGAGTATGCACCGCATTTTTAGGGAGTTCGCTTATCCATTCGCCACGAAGTCGGCCAAAACCTGCGACTTAATAGCTCGTCGTGGCTTATAAGTTATATCGAATGGAAGGAGCTCTATGGCCCATTTAGCAATCCGCCCGTCGCGTCGCGGTTGTTTATAATGTCGTTAAGAGGTACTTCGAGGCTACCGCTATCGAACACTCTTGAAAGTAGTGTCGCAGCTTCCGGATGCCATGAACACCGTGATATGCTATCTTTTGATAGTGTGGGTACCGGACTTGCATGGAGTTAGGACAGTGGACACATAATAAACCGGTTTTGAACAGGAACCGTGTCCGTCCGCTTTCGCTTGACAACGAGCACCGCTACCGACAACTTGATGTGTTGCGCGATATATAATAGCATTGGTTCGCCCACGCTGGCGCTGCCAGACCGGATTTGTTGCCAAATGGCCTTTATTTCTTCGAGTCCGCCAGTATGCATCCGCCCACTCAAGTGTTCGTGCGGCGGAGGAGGCGTAAAGGGTAACGCTTTTCCCCAATCGGGAAATAAAGCGGCTTAGAGCCGCCACGCATCCCGCCAATTTTGTATTTGTTTGAGGTCTTTGAATATCCAATTGTGATAGAGCTCGGATCTTGGCTGGGTTTGCTTCGATTCCTCTACCGGACACAATGAAGCCCAGGAGCTTTCTGGCTGGAACGCCGAAGATGCATTTTTCCGGATTGAGCTTGATGTCATATTTTCGAAGATTGTCGAATGTGAGCCTCAAGTCGTCTACTAGAGTTTCGACGTGCTTGGTTTTGAAGACCACGTCATCTACATATGCTTCCACTATTTTGCCGATCTGGTTTGACAGACATGTCTGGATCATGCGCTGATATGTTGCGCCGGTGTTTTTGAGCCCAAAGGGCATTGTGTTGAAGCAGAACGGGCCGTATGGAGTGATGAATGCTGTTCCAGCTTGGTCTGGCTCCGCCATCTTGATTTGGTGGTAGCCGAGTACGCTACGAGGAAGCACAATGAGTCGTGTCCTGCAGAAGGCCAATGATTTGATCAATTCAAGGGAGGGGAAGGGATCCTTGGGCAAGCCTTATTAAGGTCCTTGAAATCAACACACAGCGCCAGATTTATCCTTCTTGGTACCATCACCAGATTTGCTAGCCAGTCCGGATGTTTTATATCTCCGATGAACTGACTTCCAAAAGTTTGGCTAGCTCCTTCCCATGGCCTGTCTCTTGGGTTCGAAAAGCGCCAAGAGCCTGTTTGATCGGCTTGAATCCTTTTAGGATATTTAGGCTGTGCTCGCCACCGACGGGGATTCTTGGCATGTCTCAAGGATGCCAGCAAAGATGTCCCGCTTTTCTTGTAGAAATTTCATAGTGCGCGCCTACATCAGGTTTAATTATGCCCCAATGGAGGCCGCCTTTGCGTGGTCCGCTGGGTGAACTTGGAATTTGACTATTTCATCCGCTGGTTTAAAAGAGGTGGACTTGGATCTTTTATCAAGTATCACATCGTCCCTGTTCACCGTGGAGCGATCACGGTGAGTTCCTCGCCGCTAGGGCTTTGGATAGTGCCTCGAGGGCTAGTGCGGCTGTCTTGTTTTCGCGCTGAGTGCTATGTTCGGATCACTAGCGAGAGTGATGGTTCCGTTAGGCCCGGCATTTTAAGCTTCATGTACCCATAATGGGGTATAGCTTGAAAAATTGTGAATGCCTCTCGCCCTAATAAAGCATGATATCCGCTGTTGAACGGGCCACTTGAAATGTGACCTCCTCGACCTGTAATTGTCCGGCGAGCGAACACTACGCCCAGCGTGATTTTTCCTGTGCAGCATGCTTCCGGCCGGGGATTATTCCTCTAAAGGTTGTGCTGCTTCGCCAATGCGGTTCCACTATTTCCATTTTTGGAGGGTTTCATAGATGAGGTTTAGTCCGCCGCCATCCATGAGTACCTTAGTAAGGCGAAAGCCGCCTACTATCGGGCCGAGGACCAATGCGATCGGTGCCCGGCAGTTCGAATTTAGGTTCGCATCGGCATTAAAGGTAATAGCCGTGTTACCCATGGATTTATTGTTGCTACTTGGTAGACTTCGCAAGGTTATGGAGTGTTCGTTGCATGTTATTTGATGCGAAAGCCTCAAGACTGTTAACATCGTCTTCGGTGTTGCTGGGCTGGGATTCCGGCTAGAAGATCTTCGCCACTTTTGGCCACCGCCGTAGTATTCAACATGCTCAAGGCTATGAGTTGGAGTGGCACCTCTGTGCTATGAATTTTGCAGGTCCGCTTAGCCAACCCTCCAAGACGGTTCCGCACTTTAGGGGTTTTGGTTTTTAGTATTCAACCCAGGTGCTTGATAATGATGCACCCTTTTGTTCCGGACTAGGGATGTATTCGGGCCGGATTATCCCAAAATTTACTTTCGGTTTTCCAGCGCTTCCATCGCACAAGATTTTTGTACTATGGTCACCAAGTCAGCAAAGCGTGTAATTTCGCGACGACTTATGGCGCTTAGGATTCCCTTGTCCGCAATTGTTGCAGAAAATTGGGATTGCGCCCTCCTATCGGCAGTCCTTTATCTTGTTCATAACCAGGAGGAATCGCCCAAGAATGATGTACTCGCTTCAGCGGCTCTTGCCGAATTCGAGAGAGATCGCTAATGTTTGGGTGGGCGGTGGAACTAGATCCCAACCCCGCCCAATTTAGGACTCAAGGGCCGAAGTTTCCAACTCGGAAGTTTGGATTTTGAGTGTTATCCAATGAGTCCACCCGCCACCGACTTTAAGTTCGTGGCTTGATCGACATCCGCCCCTCCGCCGAATCCGCATGGAGGATCGAACCGGACGTAGCTAGTCCTTAAGATAGAAGAAGAATCGCCGCATTGCTCCTCTATCACGCAACATGATGGGTAGCCCGGGAGAGTTGATCTCTCAGATCGGTTTTAGGCCCGATCCGGTCGTAGTCCGTGGCGACTCCTGTGGCGGCGATTCGATCCAAGAGCTCGCTTACGGAGGAGAGCTCGATCGATCTAATTGTTCGGCAAGTTCAATTGACACGGAGATTGGTTTCGGCGACTCGAGAGGTCATCGCCGGCGCGTGGCCGGACTGGTGGTCATAAGAAACCACCTAGTCAAGAGTTCGCCAGCGCCAAGGCTCCTTTGGCGATGGTATCGCCTTTAAAGACGAGATGAGGCATCCTACCGATGGCGACGACACGCAGGAACTTTCAATGAAAGCACCAATGTCGGTGTCAAACCGCGGATCTCGGTAGGGGGTCCCGAATGTGCGCCTAGGAGGATGGTAACAGGAGACAAGGGACACGATGTTTTTACCCAGTGTTCGGGCCCTCTCGATGGAGGTAATACCCTACCCCGCTTGATTAATATTGATGATATGGGTAGTACAAGAGTAGATCTACCACGAGATCAAGGAGGCTAAACCCTAGAAGCTAGCCTATGGTATGATTGTTGTTCGCCCCACGGACTAAAACCTCCGGTTTATATAGACACCGGATAGGTTAGGGTTACACAGAGTCGGTTACAATGGTAGGAGATCTACATATCCAGATCGCCAAGCTTGCCTTCCACGCCAAGGAAAGTCCCATCCGGACACGGACGAAGTCTTCAATCTTGTATCTTCATAGTCTTGGAGTCCGCCGTGACGATAGTCCGCTATCCGGACACCCCTAGTCCGGACTCCTCACTGCACTCTACACAAACAAATAAGAACCTTCCAACCAACGCGATAAAGGGGTTGACAATCCCTTCACGGCCACGTGCAAAAGTCAGATCTGACAGTGATGATAAGACAATATTTTTGGTATTTTTATGATAAAGATTAAAAGTAAAGATTGCAAGCCAGAAATAGCTAGTTGACGGGAGATTAATATGATGGAAAATAGACCCGGGGGCCATAGGTTTCACTAGTGGCTTCTCTCAAGATAGCATAAGTATTACGGTGGGTGAACAAATTACTGTCGAGCAATTGATAGAAAAGTGCATAATTATGAGAATATCTAGGCCTGATCATGTATATAGGCATCACGTCCGTGACAAGTAGACCGACTCCTGCCTCGCATCTACTACTATTACTCCACACATCGATCGCTATCCAGCATGCATCTAGAGTATTAAGTTCATAAGAACAGAGTAACGATTAGGCAAGATGACATGATGTAGAGGGATAAACTCAAGCAATATGATATAAACCCCATCTTTTATCCTCGATGGCAACAATTACAATACGTGTCGTTCCCTTTCTGTTCACTAGGATCGAGCAACGCAAGATTGAACCCAAAGCTAAGCACTTCTCCCATTGCAAGAAAGATCAATCTAGTAGGCCAAACCAAACTGATAATTCGAAGAGACTTGCAAAGATAACCAATCATACATAAAAGAATTCAGAGAAGATTCAAATATTGTTCATAGATAATCTTGATCATAAACCCACAATTCATCGGATCTCACTTAACGCACCGCAAAAAAGAGTTACATCAAATAGATCTCCAAGAAGATCGAGGAGAACTTTGTATTGAGATCCAAAGAGAGAGAAGAAGCCATCTAGCTAATAATCAGGACCCAAGTTCTGTGGTAAACTACTCACACATCATCGGATAGGCTATGGTGTTGATGTAGAAGCCCTCCGTGATCGAATCCTTTCCCATGGAGCGCTGTAAAAGGCCCCAAGATGGGATCTCACGGGCATGTAAGGTTGCGGCGGTGGAAATAGGGTTTCATGGTGCTCCTCGATGGTTTCGGGCACGAGGTATATATAGGAGGAAGAAGTAGGTCGGTGGAGCTGCGAGGCCCACGAGGTGGGGCGCGCCTGGGGGCAAGGCCCCCGCCTCGTGGCCTCCTCGTTGATCTCTTGACGTCCACTCCAAGTCCTCTGGATCTTGTTTGTTCCAAAAATCACGCTCCCGAAGGTTTCATTCTGTTTGGACTCCGTTTGATATTCCTTTTCTGCGAAACACTGAAATAGGCAAAAAAACAGCAATACATGAGCGTGAGCCGTGGACATAGCACTATGGGTGGAATAGAATATGATGATGGGGGTTGTGTGGAGAAGACAAAAAAGGAGAAACTCTCACATTGACGCGGCTAATCAATGGGCTAGGGAGATGCCCATCAATTGATGTCAATGCAAGGAGTAGGGATTGCCATGCAACGGATGCACTAGAGCTACAAATGTATGAAAGCTCAACAAAAGAAACTAAGTGGGTGTGCATCCAACTTGCTTGATCATGAAGACCTAGGGCATTTGAGGAAGCCCATTGTTGGAATATACAAGCCAAGTTCTATAATGAAAAATCCCCACTAGTATATGAAAGTGACAAAACAAGAGACTCTCTATCATAAAGATCATGGTGCTACTTTGAAGCACAAGTGTGGAAAAAGGATAGTAGCATTGTCCCTTTTTATTTCTTCTTTCTGTTTTTTGGGCCTTCCTTTTTTTATTTGGCCTTTCTCTTTTTTTTTTGGGGGGACAATGCTCTATTAATGATGATCATCACACTACAATTTATTTACAACTCGATGATTACAACTCAAAGTATGACTCTATATGAATGCCTCTGGCGGTGTACCGGGATGGGCAATGAATCAAGAGTGACATGTATGAAATAATACGCATGGTGGCTTTGCCACAAAATACGATGTCAACTACATGATCATGCAAGGCAATATGACAATGATGAAGCGTGTCATAATAAACAGAACGGTGGAAAGTTGCATGGAAATATATCTCGGAATGGCTATGGAAATGCCATAATAGGTAGGTATGGTGGCTGTTTTGAGGAAGATATAACGAGGTTTATGTGTGATAGAGCATATCATATCATGGGTTTGATGCACCGCTAAGTTTGCACCAACTCTCAAGGTGTGAGAAAGGGCAATGCACGGCATCAAGAGGCTAGCAATGATGGAAGGTTGAGAGTGCGATAATCCATGGACTCAACATTAGTCATAAAGAACTAACATACTTATTGAAAAATCTACAAGTCATCAAAACCAAGCACTACGCCGCATGCTCCTGGGGGATAGAATGGTAGGAAAAGACCATCGCCGTCCCCGACCGCCACTCATAAGGAAGACAATCAAAGAACACCTCATGTTTCAAATTTGTTACACAACGTTTACCATACGTGCATGCTGCGGGACTTGAAAACTTCAACACAAGTATTTCTCAAATTCACAATTACTCAACTAGCATAACTTTAATATCACTATCTCCATATCTCAAAACAATCATCAAGTATCAAACTTCTCTTAGTATTCAATGCACTTATATGAACGTTTTTATTATATCCATCTTGGATGCCTATCATATTATGACTAATTTTATAGCCAAAGAAAATTACCATGCTTTTCTAAAGGACTCTCAAAATAATATAAGTGAAGCATGAGAGATCAAAAATTTCTATAAAATAAAACCACACCCGTGCTCTAAAAGATATAAGTGAAGAACTAGAGGAAATCTGTTTAGCTCAAAAGATATAAGTGAAGCACATAGGGTATTCTAATAAATTCCGATTAATGTGTGTGTCTCCCAAAAGGTGTGTACAGCAAGGATGATTGTGGTGAACTAAAAAGCAAAGACTCAAATCATACAAGACGCTCCAAGAAAAACACATATCATGTGGTGAATAAAAATATAGCTCGAAGTAAAGTTACCGATGGACGAAGACAAAAGAGGGGATGCCTTCTGGGGCATCCCCAAGCTTAGGATTTTTTGTTGTTCTTGGATTTTAACTTGGGGTTCCTTGCGAATCCCCAAGTTTAGGCTCTTGCCACTCCTTGTTCCATAATCCATCAAATCTTTACCCAAAACTTGAAAACTTCACAACACAAAACTTAACAGAAAATCTCGTGAGCTCCGTTAGCGAAAGAAAACAAAACACCACTTCAAGGTACTGTAATGAACTCATTATTTATTTATATTGGTGTTAAACCTACTGTACTCCAACTTCTCTATGGTTCATAACCTCCGATACTAGCCATAGATTCATTAAAATAAGCAAACAACACACGAAAAACAGAATCTGTCAAAAACATAACAGTCTGTAGTAATCTGTATCAAACGCATACTTCTGGAACTCCAAAAATTCTAAAATAAATTTCTGGACGTGAGGAATTTATCTATTAAGCATCTTCAAAAAGAATAAACTAAATATCACTCTCCAATAAAAAGTTGTAGCTAATCTCGTGAGCGCTAAAGTTTCTGTTTTTTACAGCACGATCAAAAAGACTTCACCCAAGTCTTCCCAAAGGTTCTACTTGGCACAAACACTAATTAAAACATAAAAACACATCTAACCAGAGGCTAGATCAAAGATTTATTAATAAACATAACCAAAAAGAAATAAACGAAAATAAAATTGGGTTGCCTCCCAACAAGCGCTATCGTTTAACGCCCCTAGCTAGGCATAAAGGCAAGAATAGATCTAGGTATTATCATCTTTGGCATGCAATCCATAATTAGCTCTCATAATAGATTCATATGATAATTTAATTTTCTTTCTAGGAAGTTGTTCCATGCCTTTACTTAACGTAAATTGGAATCTAATATTCCCTTCTTTCATATCAATAATTGCATTGATCGTTCTAAGGAAAGGTCTACCAAGAATAATAGGACATGAAGGATTGCAATCTATATCAAGGACAATGAAATCTATGGGCACATAATTCCTATTTGAAACAATAAGAACATCATTAATTCTTCCCATAAGTTTCTCAATGGTAAAATCCGCAAGGTGCAAGTTTAAAGAACAATCATCAAATTCACGGAATCCTAACATATCACACAAAGTTTTTGGAATCGTGGAACCACTACCACCCAAATCACACAAAGCATAGCATTCATGATCTTTAATTTTAATTTTAATAGTAGTTTACCACTCATCATACGTTTTCTAGGGATAGAAACTTCGAATTCAAACTTTTCTTCATAAGATTGCATTAAAGCATCAACGATATGTTTGGTAAAAGCCTTATTTTGACTATAAGCATGTGGAGAATTTAGCACGGATTGCAACAAGGAAATACAATCTATTAAAGAACAATTATCATAATTAAATTCCTTGAAATCCAACATAGTGGGTTCATTGCTATGTAAAGTTTTGACCTCTTCAATCCCACTTTTACCAATTTTTGCATCAAGATCTAAAAACTCCGAAACATTGGAACGCCTTTTAACTAAAGTTGACTCATATCCAGTCCCATCATTATCAAGATTCACATTGAAAAACAAAGATTTAATAGGAGATACATCAATCACTTTTAGATCTTCATCCTTATTATCATGAAAACTAGAAGAACACGCTTTCACAAAGAAAACTTTTTTAGCACGCATCCTAGCGGTTCTTTCTTTGCACTCATCAATGGAAATTCTCATGGATTCGAGAGACTCATTAATATCATGCTTAGGTGGAATAGATCTAAGTTTCAAAGAATCAACATCAAGAGAAATTCTATCCACGTTCCTAGCCAACTCATCAATCTTAGACAATTTTTCTTCAAGCAAAGCATTGAAATTCTTTTGAGAAATCATAAATTCTTTAACACTAGTCTCAAAATCAGAGCGCATCTTATTATAATTTCCATAAGAGTTGTTGTAGGAATTACCATAATTATTAGAGGAATTACTAGGATACGGCCTAGGATTAAAGTTTCCTCTATAAGCGTTGTTACCAAAATTGTTCCTACCAACAAAATTCACATCCATAGATTCATTATTATTCTCAATCAAAGTAGATAAAGGAATATCATTGAGATCAGAAGAAACACTCTTATTAGCAAACAATTTCATAAGTTCATCCATCTTTCCACTCAAAACATTAATTTCTTCAATTGCATGCACATTTTTACTAGTAGATCTTTCAGTGTGCCATTGAGAATAATTAACAATAATATTATCTAGGAGTTTAGTAGCTTCTCCTAAAGTGATTTCCATAAAAGCGCCTCCCGCTGCCGAATCCAAAAGATTTCTAGAAGTAAAATTCAATCCGGCATAATTTTTTTGTATAATCATCCATAAGTTCAAATCATGTGTAGGGCAATTACGTATCATTAATTTCATTCTCTCCCAAGATTGTGCAACATGTTCATGATCAAGTTGCTTAAAATTCATAATATCGTTTCTAAGAGAGATGATCTTAGCGGGAGGAAAATACTTAGAGATAAAAGCATCTTTGCACTTATTCCAAGAATCAATACTATTTTTAGGCAAAGATGAAAACCAAGTTTTAGCACGATCTCTAAGAGAAAAAGGAAATAGCTTAAATTTAACAATATCATTGTCCACATCTTTCTTCTTTTGCATATCACACAAATCAACAAAGATGTTTAGATGGGTAGCGGCATCTTCACTAGGAAGGTCGGTGAATTGATCTTTCATGACAAGATTCAGCAAAGCAGCATTAATTTCACAAGATTCAGTATCGGTAAGAGGAGCAATCAGAGTGCTAAGAAAATCATAGTTGTTGGTATTGGCAAAGTCACACAATTTAGTATTACCTTGAGCCATCATGACAAGCAAGCAATCCAACACACAAGAAAACAAGAAGCAAGCGAAAAAGAGGCGAATGGAAAGAGAGGGCGAATAAAACGGCAAGGGTGAAGTGGGGGAGAGGAAAACGAGAGGCAAATGGCAAAAAACGTAATGCGAGGGATAAGAGTTTGTGATGGGTACTTGGTACGTCTTGACTTGTGCGTAGACTCCCCGTCAACGGCGCCAGAAGTCCTTCTTGCTACCTCTTGAGCATGCGTTGGTTTTCCCTTGAAGAGGAAAGGGTGATGCAGCAAAGTAGCGTAAGTATTTCCCTCAGTTTTTGAGAACCAAGGTATCAATCCAGTAGGAGGCCACACACAAGTCCCTCGTACCTACACAACCAAATAAGAACCTTGCAACCAACGCGATAAAGGGGTTGTAAATCCCTTCACGGCCACTTGCAAAAGTGAGATCTGATAGAGATGATAAGATTATATTTTTGGTATTTTTATGATAAAGATTAAAAGTAAAGATTGCAAAGTAAACGGCGTCAAAAATAGCTAGTTGACGGGAGATTAATATGATGGAACATAGACCCGGGGGCCATAGGTTTCACTAGTGGCTTCTCTCAAGATAGCATAAGTATTACGGTGGGTGAACAAATTACTGTCGAGCAATTGATAGAAAAGTGCATAATTATGAGAATATCTAGGCATGATCATGTATATAGGCATCATGTCCGTGACAAGTAGACCGACTCCTGCCTGCATCTACTACTATTACTCCACACATCGACCGCTATCCAGCATGCATCTAGAGTATTAAGTTCATAAGAATAGAGTAACGCATTAGGCAAGATGACATGATGTAGAGGGATAAACTCAAGCAATATGATATAAACCCCATCTTTTTATCTTCGATGGCAACAATACAATACGTGTCGTTTCCCTTTCTTTCACTGGGATCGAGCAACACAAGATTGAACCCAAAGCTAAGCACTTCTCCCATTGCAAGAAAGATCAATCTAGTAGGCCAAACCAAACTGATAATTCGAAGAGACTTGCAAAGATAACCAATCATACATAAAAGAATTCAGAGAAGATTCAAATATTGTTCATAGATAATCTTGATCATAAACCCACAATTCATCAGATCTCGACAAACACACCGCAAAAAAGAGTTACATCAAATAGATCTCCAAGAAGATCGAGGAGAACTTTGTATTGAGATCCAAAGAGAGAGAAGAAGCCATCTAGCTAATAACTGTGGACCCGAAGGTCTGTGGTAAACTACTCACACATCATCGGAGAGGCTATGGTGTTGATGTAGAAGCCCTTCAGGATCGACTCCCCCCATGGAGCACCGTAAAAGGCCCCAAGATGGGATGTCACGGCATGTAAGGTTGCGGCGGTGGAAATAGGGTTTCGTGGTGCTCTCGATGGTTTCGGGCACGTAAGTTTATATAGGAGGAAGAAGTAGGTCGGTGGAGCTGCGAGGGCCCACAAGGGTGGGGCGCGCCCGAGCGGGGGGCAGGCGCCCTCCTGCCCGTGGCCTCCTCGTTGATTTCTTGACGCCCACCCAAGTCCTCTCGATCACGCTTGTTCCAAAAATCACGCCCCAAGGTTTCATTCCGCTTGGACTCCGCTTGATATTCCTTTTCGTGAAACACTAAAATAGGCAAAAAACAACAATTTGCACGGGCCTTGGGTTAATAGGTTAGTCCCAAAAATAATATAAAAGTGTATAATAAAGCCCATTAAACATCCAAAACAGAATATATAATAGCATGGAACAATCAAAAATTATAGATACGTTGGAGACGTATCAGGGGATCCCTGAGGGGGCCACAAAGTAGGGGGCGTGTCCTCCACCCTTGCCACCGCCTCGTGGCTCTTCTGGCTTGGACTCCAAGTCCTTTGGGTGTCTTCGGGTCCATGAAAAATCATCATCGTGTTTTATTCTGTTTGGACTCCGTTTGATATTCCTTTTATGCGAAACTCAAAAACAAGGAAAAAAACAAAAACTGGCACTGGGCTCTAGGTTAATAAGTTAGTCCCAAAAATAATATAAAATAGCATAATAATGCATATAAAACATCCAAAACAGATAATATAATAGCATGGAACAATCAAAAATTATAGATACGTTGGAGACGTATCAACGGGTGATTAATCCACTCTTCCTCCTTTTGTTCTTCGCTCTCCTCCTCATCTTTTTCATCCAATGAGCTCACGATTTCAGCAATTTATTCTTTCATAGACTCCTGCAAAATATTAATCTCTTCTTGGACAGCGGAGAAGTCCTCAATAAATGCATTAATATCGGCATTATATTCATAATTCTCATAGCAATATTTAAGTATAGCAAAATTTTCAGGTCTGTAAACAACATCATCATAATCTTCATACTTTTCAAAGAAAGATTCAATTTCATAAGAACCCTTAAAGCAACAAATTCTTCTATTCGTTCCACATCATAGTAACTGTATCCACCATTATAAGAAGCCAAGGTTTCATATTCATTAAATTTGCATGAAAAGGGAAGGTGTGGAGCCTTCATCCTAGAGCAACAAGTATAATTATTTCTCAAGCATAGATCCTGAGCATACCAATGCAACATATGAATTTGATCCCATAACAGTTTCCATTTTTGAGTCAAGCGAAAATCCCTAAAGTATTAACATTGATCCAACATGTCTCCCATTATCAAGTTGAATGGGGTTTTCTCAGGATTATCAAAGTAGTGATTAATATTTTTCACTTAATGAGCATCGAGGGTTTTAGGAGGTTCCCCATCTGCATGAGTAGCAAGTACAACTAATTTTTTTGGTATTTTTTGTTTCATATCCATAACTAAAGATAAAGAGCAACTTAGAACAAAAAATAAAAACTACTCGGTGATAAAGCAAACAATCACACACGAGAATATTCACCCCACGCTATTGCTCCCGGCAATGGCGCCACAAAAAGGTCTTGATAACCCACAAGTATAGGGATCGTTTGTAGCCCTTTTCGATAAATAAGAGTGTCGAACCCAACGAGGAGCTAAAGGTAGAACGAATATTCCCTCAGGTTCTCTCGACCACTGATACAACTCTACGCACACTTAACGTTTGCTTTACCTAGAACAAGAATAAAACTAGAAGTACTTTGAAGCATAGGTTTGCAAGATAATAAAGAATGTGAAAATAAAAGTTAGATGCTATTTTAATAAAAGTACAATTTAATAAAGTGAGTGTGGAAAAGTGGTGATAGGATTTGCGGAATTGTCCCTAGGCAATCGATAACTAGACCGGTAATCATTCTTGCAATTTTATATGAGGGAGAGGCATGAACTAACATACTTTCCTTATTTGGATCATATGCACTTATGGTTGTAACTCTAGCAAGCATCCCCAACTACCAAAGATCATTAAAGTAAAACCCAACCATAGCATTAAGTATCAGGTCCTCTTTACTCCCATATGCCATAACACCCAAACTCGGGTCTGTGCTTCTGTCACTCACGCCACCCACCATAAGAGAACCATGAACATATTGCAACACCCTACAGCGGGGACCCCTCACGTTTGCGCGAGACGGAGGGCACCGTAGGACAGCACCATAATAGAAGATACACTCATACCAACCAAGATCACGATTAACCCGTAGGACAAACTAGATCTACTCAAACATCATAGGATGGCAACATAGTATTGGATAATAATATGAAGCATGAAGCACCATGTTCAAGTAGAGGGTACAACGGGTTGCGGGAGAGTGGACCGCTGAATATAGATGGGGGGAGGTGATGGATTTGTTGGTGAAGATGCCGGAGTTGTTGGAGTAGATCGCTGTCATACGATATTGCCCCGGCGGCATTCCAGTGCCATCGGGAGAGAGGGGGAGAGAGCCCCACTCCTCCTTCTTCCTTGGCCTGCCCCATAGATGGGAGGAGAGTTCCCTCTCTGGTCCATGGCTGCCATGGAGGCGGAGGGGCAGGAGCCCCTCCGAGATTGGATCTCCCTCTTTGTTCTCTTTTATTTCGCATTCCTGTTTTCTAGCCGAAAACCGTTTCTTATATTACGGGAGATCTGTAACTCCGATTGCGCTAAGATTTTAACATGATTTTTTTCGGATATAAGCTTCCTTACGCCCGAAGTAGAGCTCCAACCGACTTACGAGGGGGGCACAACCCACCACCATGCGCCTAGGCCGCCTAGCGCGCCCATGTGTCTTGTGGTGGATGTGGGCCCCCGTTTGCGATGATTGCACCTCGCAAAAATCACAAATATTCCAAAATAATTCGCCGTAAATTTTTATCACGTTTGGACTTCGTTTGATATGGATATTCTATGAAACAAAAAACATGCAACAAAGAGGAATTGGCACTGGGCACTGGATCAATAGGTTAGTCCAATAAATCATATAAAATGTTGCCAAAAATATGTGAAAATTCTATAATATTGGCATGAAACAATCAATAATTATAGATACGATGGAGACGTATCAAGGATTATTACGGACAACCCTCGTTCTCTGCAAAGCAGAAGCACACGGTTTCTATGAGGATGCTTGCACTAGGTACCACCGTCGATGCTGTTGGTGAGATGGTCCTTATTGGGGAGAGCACATGACTAAAGACCACTATGGGATTTGCCTGTTCCGTGGTGCGTGTGTTTGGAGAAGAGTATTTGAGAGAACCAAATGTCCAGGATAAAGGAAGTTAATGGCTATTAGAGTGGCAAGAGGCTTTCCTGGTATGCTCGGTATAATTGATTGCATGCACTGGCAATGGAAGAACTGTTCCAAAGGTTCGCGCGGAATGTACCAAAGCCACACCAAAGAGGCCACCATCGTACTCGAAGCAATGACATCGAAGGATTTGTGGATTTGGCATGCCTAGTTCTCGCAATGACACGAATGTACTCCAGCGTTCTCCCGTATTCAAGAGAATTTGAAATAGGGAAGTGCCGCCATGTAACTACACTTTAAACGAGCAAGACTACAACATGGGGTACTACCTTGCAGATGGTATCTATGATCTATCCTTAATTGGAGGCATTAGTGAAGACCATATCTGATCCCCATGGAAACAAACAAAGCCAATTTGCAGCAATGCAAGAAGCAGCTAGGAAGGATGTGGAAAGGGCATTCAAAGTGCTCCAAGCTCGCCGGGAAATAGTTCGTGGATCTGCAATGATGTTGGATTCAGAGACTTCATGGCAGGTGATGACATGTTGTGTCATTCTGCACAATATGATTATCGAGGACGAGGACGAAGGGGCAGCCTGAACCCATATTTTTGAGAAACCTGGCGAACAAGTCCACATCCTAGATCAAGATGCAAAGCAGGTAGTGATTTTTTGTAGATGCACCAATATTTCCAAGATGAACAGGTGCATGCGCAAACTACTCAATGATCTTGTGGAGCATATATGGACTCGCAGTGAAAACCAATGAGGCAACCAGGGAGTTTATTAATGTTTGAATTGTGCACCTCAAATAAATTTTATATATGAACTATGTTTGAATTATGAAACTAGTCAACTCTCTTTGTGATATTCACGTGTATGTCGGACATGCATGGATTTGCATAGATTTGAGGGTTTATATATGAGGAGTGTGGTTGTCCGACAAGAGTTTTGAGGTGTCGCCTGGCACTGTCCGCAAACATGCCATGGTGCGTCCACGGACGTTCAGGGGGGCAAATGTGTGAAGTCCAACTATAGATGCTATAACCGCATGCCGGGGGGTGGTTCTCGCCACTCAACTACCTTTCGAATGGTCTGAAAGCCACTAGAAAGAAGATGGCATAGTAGGTCCACGTCCACCAGGATGTCATGCGATACATGCTTACCTGTACTAATTAGTGGATCTTAGCACGGCGAGTCTGCTTCTCTTCCAGCCAGGTACCTAGCTCCGACGAGGGGAGAAGTGGCAACTTCTGGTCATCCTCTACCAAGAGAAGGCTATGGTCTCACGAGCGTGGCGTGATGGAGATTCGTTCACAACAAGTACTTTGGTTTCGTTCCCATGAGTACGATTAAAGTAAGCAGTTCTTGGATCATTAATTCTCCATTTTGCAACTAAGGGGGGACAAAAGGTGTTGGTGCCGGGGGCAAAAGTAACAGAACAAGTAGCAAGTGCAGTGTCCCGAGCATCAAGTGGTTAGAGACCTGGAGTTCTTTGAATTGGTGGCTAACATGTTCTTATGATTGGAACCATTAGCAAGCATATGAAAATATTAAATATCCATGAAGGTAAACCCAACCATAGCATTAAGGTTTAGGGGTCCTCTTTATCGCATGTACATCAACTCCTATACTCAGGCACGATAATATCTATCACTCCAACCCTCTTTGCATATTCATCTCAAAATACTGCTAACCCTAAAGTGTGATCCAACATGCGCACACGCTCATACATCATGTATCGAGGGATAGCAACATATGATAGCATATAGTTCATATAAATCAAAGTAGATCACAAATAAACCACATGGCAAAAGAAAACTACTCAGAAATAATAGTACTACAACAAATCATTGGATAATAATTTATAGCATGAAACACCATTTTTCATGTAGGGAAGGGGATTACAGAGGTTTATGAATGTGTGTACCACCGTACAGAGGGAGGAGATGGTGCCGGACGCGATGGAGACGATGGCGGTCATGATGGTTCCCTGGGGACACTATGACGCTGTTGGAAGAGAGGGGAAGAGAGGCCTCCTCCCTCTTATTCTTCCTTGCCCTCCTCATAGGTGGGAAAAGGTTTTCCCCTGGTCCATGTCACTCATTGCCCCCGAAGGGCGAGAGCCCCCTTCCGAGATTGGATCTCTCCTTGACAAGATTTTATTCTGGATGCTAACATCTGAATCTCGTCACCTTTTTATTCACCATAGGAATTCCAAAAAATTCACGCATATTCGGAGTTAGGGTTTGGGGATATATATAAAAGCCCCAGGACAAAGATCTTCCAATGGGAGCCCTCTGGGCCCCACCCAATGACGTGGCACGACCAGACCCTTCGTCGCTGGGTGGGCCGTGTGGGCCCCTGGCTCACACTCCCTAGTCTATTTTGGCCCAACTAATCTCATGGTGCTTCTTTTAGGTAGCATATGTTTACTTTTTTGGTCCTGGAATATATAATTTTTCTGATGCACAAAAACAAAAACAACAATTATATACAAATGACCCGAATATAGCAAGAACTTAACAAAAATTATAGACATGTTGAATATTTATTAACGGAGACCTCAAATCATAGAATATGGTCCTAGTCACAGTGAGATCACCAAGTCTAGTACCAAAATGGTCACTAGCTTGGTTACTAGGGTGTTGGGTTGGAGCTGTGGTAGTAGTCGTGGTCAACACGTGGGTGTGGCTTCTGTTTACGACACATCTTGAATAGTTGTGTGTATCACGATAGCAGCAAGGGATAGAGGAGAGAGACAATGAGGTGGCGAGATAAACTCAACTTGCATGATTGTATAGATCAACAGGGAGGGCTTATAAAGCCAATTACAATATTGACTAAAAAACAACTCTAACATAATTTGGAGATAGCAGGAAAACATTCAACCTGTCCATATCTAAACTCTTGCTCCAAACTAATATTGTCTAGGATAACTAGAGATATAGAACACATCTCAAATTGGTTGTTTACCTAGAGCGGACTAAATTCCTAGTGTGGTCGGATTGCGCCTATTCCATCACTGGTATGTTCCAGCCCCTCTCCCACATTACATCAAGTTCATCACATATCACATCAAGAAGGGTTCCTCTTCTTCTCCTTCTTGGTAAATGACCTTCCATCATGTATACTCGATAACACTGTCCTTGTGTAGAAATTCAAGCCTATCACTTGCCAGCGTGAATATTAGCCCCCACTCTACCCCGGTGGCGCCCTACAAATATAAGAGAAAATGCAGACTAGGACAACTTCAAATATCCTTATATGATTATTGCACCCATTTACTGAATTCCTTTGAAATTATTCTAAAAGAAATTATTTTCTATTTATATGAGAAACTAAAATTGCTTCAAGAATGTTAGTGATGATGTTCAAAGACAATACAAATAACTCATAAATACATAGAGAAATATTATCATTGTCTAATTTATATAAGAAACTAAAATTGCTTCAAGAATCTTAGTGATGATGTTCAAAGACAATAAAAATAACTCGTAAATACATAGAGAAATATTATCATCACAATATCGCATGTAAGGAATATTTCAAACAGTAGTTGTGGTGAACTGGTGGACGAGGCTAGATAGGCGCCTAGGGCATAATAATAACAAGGGGCACATGAGAGAGAAGACACGGTAGGAAAAAGTATTCAACTTGCCTGGTCGTATTGATTAACTCTGGAGGGCTTATAAAGCAAATTACAACTTGGAGGAAAAGAAAAAACTCTAGTTGAATTTGGAGATAGTAGGAAAACCTTCTTCGGGACGAACCTTTCCATATCCAAACCCTTACTCTAAACTAGTACTCCCTCCATCCCAAAATAAATGTCTTAACTTTGTACTAACTTTTATATAAAGTAGTATTAGAGTTAAGACACTTATTTTGAGATGGAGGGGGTATTAAATACGGTAACTAGAGATACAATATGTATTTCAAATTTGGTGGTTGCCTGCAGTGGCATCGACTCCTGGTGTGGACGAATTGGGCCTTCTCCATCGCTTGTATGTGGGTCCCACATTACATCAAGTTCATCATATATCACTTTGAGAAGGGTGCCATTTCTTCTCCAACTTGGTAAACACGCTTCCATCGTATATACCTCTAACACTGTCCTTGTGAAGAAATCCAAGCCAATCGCTTGCAAGCGTGAATAATAGCCCCCACTCTATCTCGGGTGGCGCCCTGCAGAATATAAGAGAAAATGTAGACTCAAGCAACTTCAAAGAGTCTTAATAGATCATTGTACCCTTTACTGAATTCGTAGTTATTTTGAAGGAAACTATAATCAAATTTATATGTGATATTCTATTTCGAGAATGCAATTTTCACAAACAATTGGTAGGCTAAAAACTTACCATGATATCGGGTCTAGATCTCGTTTAGCAAAGAGCATCGCATGCATCTCTGCAAGTGTCAACGCATCTGGTCGGAGTATTGCATATGTTTTGAATAATTCCTCAAACTTTTGGGGAAGAAACCTGCAGCTTGTGATGTTAGAACATGTATGAACTTGAATCAAATTCAAAACAAACAAAAAATATTTAGCATTTCATCACTAGAGTAACATAATAAAAAGGAAGTATATCATAAAACCAAATGACAAAAGCCAACTCATATTTTTTTGACGAAACCAACTCATGTAAGTAAGAAACAACGGTAGGTGTTACTTGAGAATGGCGTTTTGGAGGCCGAGCTCCATGGAGGCCTTTATTTTTCAAAAATTCAAATTCAAACTTTTATGTTTCAAAAAATTCTGAAAAAAATATACGTGTATGTAAGGATGCAACCCACATGTGTGTGAAATTTCATGATGAAATACGTTGAAATGCGACCTGTACAAAAAAGATAAATTCATGGCCTGGGAGGATGAATAGTATCATGTGTTAAACAACCACGATTTGTCCTTTTTGCACAGCCCTCATTTCAACGTGTTTTGCCCTGAAAATTTACACACATGTGTGTTATGCCTTCATGTATATCTGTACTTTTTCTCGGAATTTTTTGAAATGTAAAAATATGAAATTTGATGAAATTTGAATTTTGAATCTGGAGGCCTCCAGTGAGCTCGGTCACCAAAGGCAATTTCCGTTACTTATACTACTATGCATGTCTATATATGTTTCTAAAGGACTCCATGGCTATATAGCCGTATAATTCCTTTGATTTTGTAATATAAGTAGCTTTAGGCATTGATGCATGTGGTCTCTAAAGCATCAATTTGACCATTGTTATTTTCTAGAAAAAATGTGTTGTTCCAAATAAAATAATTTACACCCCATAAAATGAGGAGGTCGATGTTGCGAGGAGAAGGAAGGGGTCGGGGTGGCGGCAGCTAGGGTTCCGCCTAGCCTCCCGCGAGGAGCAATGCGAGCGGTCCATCTCGTTATTTTTGGGTTGACAGATGGTCATAAATATCGCAAATATATGTAATTTCATATGGTTTATGAGATGATGAACTTTTATAAAATTTGACTATAGTTAAACTCCATACAGATTAGCAAAAGCCAAAGAAATTCGAGTTACTGCCACCACTGTTTTTCCTTCAATTTTCAGCATGCGTGGCTGATTTTACTAGATATGAAACCGGACATGCACCCAGGTAAAGCAAGTGATTTTAACTACCTTCCTTTAGGATCGTATACACCCGAATCACTTCCATGCATAGCTTTGTGGATATTCTCCACGTATATTGTCAAGTGAGGCAGTGGTGTACCAGCCTGAATTGAATAAGACATCATAACACATCGAATTAGTTATCTGCAGGCCCACATGTTTCTGTATGTGCAAGACAGATGGGCTACCGGGGTTGTTTGAGGAGCAAGGGCACCATGAATGGAGGCTGAGGCAGCAGTAGCAAATGCATACTCGCAACCGATTGCAACAAACCCTGCAACCTCAAAGATTTGTTTAATATATACAAATAAAAAATAAATTATTATACGTAGGATTCCATGTGAAATTGTAGACAAGCTTTATCATTTGTTGCTACTCCGAAAGCTACCAGAAAATGGTCTTGCATGTAATTTTGGCATTTTGCTTGAGATCAATTAATCACTTTTGAACATTGGCAAAGTTACCTAACATATTGACTGAAATTGTGGCAAAAGAAAAAGAGGGTAATGTTTCACTTAATTAAAAAAATGTAATACGGTAATATAAAGAAGTTGTGAACACACATAGTAAATCAAATACTACTATAATAAAAGGTGTATTATTCTTCACATGTACCTCAATCTAAGATTAGAAGCTTCAGATGCATCATTGAAAAAACAGTGCATATGCATGACATTCTACTGAAGTAATAAGCACAGTCACCTTGGATGGTTTCCACAGGAGTGATGAAGCCATCCTTGTTGCGGTCGAAAAAAGAGACATGTTTCTGCAGTTCCGTCATGTTTGCAGGATCAAAGTGCGCGACGGCATCCCCCCCTTACAAAGATAACAGTAACAGCATGCATCAACTCCTGGAAGTTCTCATGATAACTCTGTACGAAACAAATCTCCTTAGCTGCAGCCCGCAGGCAGGTGCATCGGGGACTTACAGTTCAAGCTAAAGATCCACAGAAGCAGGAGAGCTGGGAGCTTCAGAGCAGGCGCTGCCAACGATTGTCGATGACCGGCCATCGTCGCCTGCAACGATGATCGTGAGTGTACTGCTCTGAAATGCATCGCATGGCCCTGCTTAAATAGATCCGGGAAGAGCTGCCTGCCAACTTGCGGAGCGTGGAACACACCAGCGCCAAGACACTCCGGAAGAAAACGAAGCAGAGCTTGTCGAGCACTACAACGTGGATGGTCATGAGCGTCTGACGCTGGACCGCAGATGCAGACTACCAACTTGTATTGCACCTTGGAATGTGGGCCTCGGACCTGTTCGAGAAATCGAGGGTGCAGACAAAACTCTGTAAATTGCACGCATTCTTGGTGTGAATGGACATGACTGTGTAAAGGTTACAGATTGGTTTCCGTGAGTGGCTCCACATTGCACACTCGGAATCTACAGTATGTGATATGTTTTTACCAAAATCGGGGATACTGCTAATGCTATAATTGGCAGTGCTCATAAACTCGATTGCAATCTGAATCGACTGCCTGTTAAGTCGCAAGAACCATTTTGACCCTGAGCTAGCTACCGCTATTGCTAAAGCCCATCGTGGTGTTTCGTCCTGGGGGCGCAGCTAGCGGCGGCACCGGCGGGACTCTCTCTTCCATCGGCGCGAGAGCGCGCAGGATTCCGAGGGAGCGACGCCTTCTCCGCCGCGGCGTAGTGGGAAGATGCGTGGAGGCGGAGCTAGCGGCGGCGATCCGGCTGCCGGTTGCCTCGCCCAGTCGACATGATGGTCGCTGCATGGCGTGGCCGCGTGTGGGCGACGTGGATAGTTTTTTTTTTTCCTAGAGGAGAGGTGTGGATTGATGTGAACTGGACGTGGGTTTTGTTGGATAGCCCACGCATCCCACATAAATTTGTCGTAATTCCACATGTGTCCAAGAACACAGTATTTTTAGACGCGCCACGGACATCTCACATCATGATACTCCTGTTCTGGACTAAATGTCTAGTATTTTCTGAAAGAAAGGAAAACTAAATGTCTAGTACTCCTTCCGTTCGGAAAAGTTTGTCCCTTAAATGAATGTATCTATCATTAAGTTAGTGTTAGATACATTAATTGATAATTACGTGTGCATAACTAAGTTTGCTTGCATTCAAGATTGTCAGAAATGCGATTATCTTGTACGATTTCACGACTTAACGATCCAAACTAACCACTCAGATTCTACAATTTTGGTTAGTAGAATATACGTTTTTTATGATTCTGATTGTTAAGATTCTATGATTTGCGATCCTACCATCGGAATTCTGATCCAATTCAAAATCACGATTCTAACCACCTTGCTTGCATTTGATTTCAAATAAATTGAGCATGTTTTCCATACGTAGATAATTTGGTACCCGTCATCTCATATGTATCAATCCCTATACTCAGCCACGGTAACATCTGAAACTTCGACCGGCCTATGCATAGTTTTCTCAACATACAACTAATCCTAAGGTGTGACCCACATACGTGAGTGCTCATATGATGGGCATCAAAGGACGGCAACAAAATAAAACATGCAATTCATACGAATCACGATTACCAAATAACTATCGTACAAAAGGGATCTACTCAAACAAATAGAAGATGTTGATGAAGACGGTGGAGTTGATGGAGATGATGGTGGTGATTATGATCCCCCAGCGACATGACGACAACACCGAAAGAGAGGCGATGAGCGCCCCCCCACCCCCACACCCCTTCTTCTTCCTTGGCCTCTTCCCTAGATGGGTAGAGGTTTCTCCCTTTGGTCCTTAGCCTCCATGGCGCCCGGAGGACTCTCTCTCTCTCTCTCTCTCTCTCTCTCTCTCTCTCTCTCTCTCTCTCTCTCTCTCTCTCTTTTCTGAGGTAGATCACCATTTCTAAAATATGTGGAGATCCATAACTCTCATCGGGCTAAATTTTAAACATTATTTTAGGACCTTTCTTGAAGTAAAAGTAGAGCCCCAAACGACTTACATGGGCCCCATGCCCCATCATCACGCCCCGGGGGGTTCGTGGCCCTGCAGCATGCCCAACTAGTGGGCCCCTCGCCTTCACCTTTTGGCTTAAAAGAATTTATGGTATTTTTAAAGATTTTTCGGCTCCATAAAATTTTGACCTAAAGAGCCAGAAACACTAGAAAGCAGAAATTGGCCTCTGGCACTAGATTAATAGGTTAGTCCAAATAAAAATAATATAGATTTTTGCCAAAATTATGCAAAAAATGATATAACTATAGAATGCATATAAAAATATAAATGCATCGAAGACGTATCACATGCACAGCTTGTCGTGACCGAACCAGCCTGGCAAGGTCCGAAGACGCTAACAGACGGCCCGGCCACGCCGCCCCTCGCGGGCGAGGCAACACGCGAGAGGGTTGTCATGGGTGCGGCCGAAACCGACCCATGATGGTGGCCCCGGGGGCGCCCACGATTCACCCATCATTGACCCTCGAGGCTTGTCAACCGGGTGCACGTCGTTCAAGCAGATCAGACGACATGGAGATTCTCTGAGAGGCCCCCACGGCACGTCGCCGGCAAACGGACGGCACGAAGGGCACTCTTGCCCGTGAAGCTCCTCAGGAGGCGGGTACTCCAGCGTAATTTCAAGCGGCAAGTGCCTATCGTAGTTTATAAACCTGATATGATGAGGAGGTTTGTAAGTGTTTCTTTTATTTATTGTTAATTTAGTGCAATTTTCAATCTCGTGCGGGCTGCATTCAATTGGAAAAAGGAGACTAGTATAATCGCCTTTTCATTGTACTGGCCATTATTTGATAATTATCAGATTAAGATAACTTTGGGTGTCTTCCTTAAAAAGGTTTTTTTGGAATGAGTTACAACATCTTCAATGCAACACTCAAATCGCCTGCAACCGTCTAGGCCGAGCGGTCTAGACGCAATTTGTCATTTAACGTGGTACCCCATTTGTACGTGGACCGGCCTGAAATTCACATAAGTAAAATTGTCTTGAAATGTACTATATTACTATGTAAGTTACTTCCAAAAAGAGTCCAAAGAAACCTTAAACTTGTAGACTAAATCTAAATCAAGCGCTAAATTTTCAAGTCCGGAAATCAGCATACCGAACTCTCTGATCCTAATCTATTTTAAACCTTGAGAGGGTTCACAAATAGGGATTGTCAAAGTGGCAGGTCAAATCCTGGAATTGTTGACTACGGTCATGAATGGGCCGGCCCAACAGATGCGAAGCTTTTGTTTAAACAGGCGAAGTAAAAAGTACTATAAAAGAGGAACTCTGCGACTGGGCCGGCCCCACAGATGCGAAGTTTTAACTTTTACTTAACAGGCAAAGTAATAAAAATACTGAAAAGTTGTCTCAAAAAAAATACTGAAAAAAGAGAAACTCTGCTGGATTCAAACTTTTGATCTTGAGATGCAAAACTCCTCCCGCCAGCCACTAGAAACATTGGATGTTACAGCAATAAAACGAGGCCCGAACTGTTTAACCACAAACTGCAGCGTCGAGATTTGAATTTTTTGTAAGGCCAAACAAATGAAACAGTGCAGGCCCGAACTATTTTTTTCAATTATACTATTTTTTAAAAGTGCATACACTTCTGAAAATTCTGAATGCTTTTTCTAATATAAAAATGAACATTTTTTTGAAAACACAATCAATTTGAATCATTTTTTTAAGGGAACAAATATTGAAACCTGAATAATTTTTTTTACAATGTGAAGAAAATGTTCGTATAGTTTTGTAAAATGTAAATCATGTATTTGGCAAAATATTACTGTGTCATATTTTTCAAAAAAAAAATTTATAATTTCATAAATTATTATTACAAATTTTTCAAAAAAAATCAAGAACTGATTTCATATATGAACGCTTCTATATGTTCTTATATACAACGCATGATATATAATCACTAGCAGCCTTCGGGGCGATTGGCTAGTTCCGGCCGCTGCGAGTGTGCGGTTAGGATTTCGACATTTCATGTCTTCTTTTTTTGAGGCCCTGACCGTAGAACAATTGTTCTACGGTATTTTAATTAATATAAAATATTTACAAAGTACAGCAAGAATAAAAGTTCATCCAATGCCTGTTCTATGAGTTAACATGGTTAAATTACAAGAAACGAGTGATCCAGTCTTCAATCTGATCTGCCTTGGCTTGCTTTGCTGAGTTTGGTAACTTGAAGTCCTTCTGTGAGGTAGTATTTTCATGAGTTCAGATGTGCCGCTGCTGTTCTCAAAATTTTATCGTTTCTGGCCATCTATGTGCTTCAACATCCCATAATGATGATTTCTAGAGCTATGTCTTTAGGGAGCTGGTGTTTAGCTAGAAGGATTTCATCATAATTTGAGATGCCACGTTGCTTGTTTGGGATGATAGAGAGAACCAACAGTTGAGAGTGAAAGGGCAGTTCCAGAACATGTGGTTCAAAGTTTTTTTTTAAACGGAGGCAAAAGTTTTGCCTCATCTCATTAATTAAAAAGAAGAGACATAGTTTTAAAGATTCCAGGACCACCCAGGTCCGAGAGAAAAACTGGGATCACTATCCGAAATTAAGTTTCCCAACAATCTAGCCCCGGCGATAACCCAAGTCTTCGCCTCATCCTTAATCGCCGCGACCACCTTAGAAGGAAGTGATGCTTTGGAGCGGAAGACCCTACCGTTCCTTTGGTTCCAAATTTCCCAACATATGAGCATCTGCAACGAGTTGTTGGCCTTCCTGGAGTTCCTTTGCATGCCATTATTTGAGGTCCACCATTGCTTTAAAGTCTGGAGATTACTCCAGCCAAAGTTTCTTCTGTGGCATCATTGCATAAGGCACAACTGTAGTCTTCCAGATACATAGTGCGGCGATGGAGGATGTTTCTTGTGCTCAATCGATCATGCAGAAGGAACCAGAAGAAAATTTTATGCCTAAGTCGACATGCAGTTTTTCAAAGGTCCTTGAATATATTGTGCGCACTGCCCTTCCCATTGATGGCCTTGTACATCTTAATGGAGGAATATTGAGGGGATGTCCATGAGTAGCTCCATCTGTCAAGTGCATTAGAAGGTTCTCTGGTTTGTATGATCTCTAGCATTGATGTATATTGAGCATAAGCTTGTTGGGACAATGGTCTATGAAACAATTGACTGAAATCTGCATGTTCCTCCACCTCTGCCAATGTAATATCTCTGTTGATGGTAAAAGAGAACAGCTCTGGAAATTGCAGTTGTAGTGTCTGATCTTTCCATCTATCTATCCAGAACAAAGTGGTGTCTCCAATACCAGGGTTGCATTTCGTGTCTTCTCAAACTCTGGGATATATAATCACTAGTAGTTTTTGCCTGCTCCTAATAGAGGACAGCTCAGGGATATATAATCACTAGTACTTTTTGTCGCTCCTAATAGAAGATAAATGGGTTCTTGTAATTTAAAAAATATTTATTTTTATTCCAAAATTTAAAAACAAAGAAAACAAAAAGGAAATGAAAAGGAAAAACAGAACTGAGCGAGGGCACGAGCGACTGCTCTAATGGGCCCTGCTGATTAGTCCTAATGTCCAAGCTAAATTCCTTCAAGCTTCAAAATTGACCGGGATTAAAGAGTTTGATGTGTTGATTTTCAGGACTGAAAGTTCAGGGTTCAATTTAGCTTTCAACTATAAGTTTAAGGTTTGTTTTGGACTTTTTTCCTGTTAACGTGAAAGTGTTGTACCGTTGTATTTATGTACCGTTGTAACTCTTGTACCTGATTCCTACAATTTAGGATCTTAACCTCCACTCCTAGCTTATGGCATGCGTGCCTGATATTGTGGGAGGCCGGCTATATGTAACCATACCCTTGAGTAATACAAAGAGAAAAATTCATTGTACGTTACTAAATTTGAGTCGGTTGATAGTTTGGTACCACTACTTCAAAATACCCGAACTACGGTTAGTACTTGGCCGAGTTGTTGGGGAACGTAGTAATTTCAAAAAAATTCCTATGCACACGCAAGATTATGGTGATGCATAGCAACGAGAAGGGAGAATGTGTGCACGTACCTTCGTAGACCGAAAGCGGAAGCGTTAGCACAACGCGGTTGATGTAGTCGTACGTCCTCACGATCCGACCGATCAAGTATTGAACGCACAGCACCTCCGAGTTCAGCACACGTTCAGCCCGATGACGTCCCTCGAACTCCGATCCAGCCGAGTGTTGAGGGAGAGTTTCATCAGCACGACGGCGTGGTGATGATGATGATGTTCTACCGATGCAGGGCTTCGCCTAAGCACCGCTACTATATTATCGAGGTGGACTATGGTGGAGGGGGGCACCGCACACGGCTAAAAGATCAGTGACCAATTGTTGTGTCTATGGGGTGCCCCTGCCCCCGTATATAAAGGAGTAAGGGGGGAGAGGCGGCCAGCCAGGAGGAGGCGCGCCAGGAGGAGTCCTACTCCCACCGGGAGTAGGACTCCCTCCCTTCCTTGTTGGATTAGGAGAAGGGTGAAAGAGGAGGAGGAGAAGAAGGAAAGGGGGGCGCTGATAACCCACAAGTCTAGGGGATCGCAACAGTTTTCGAGGGTAGAGTATTCAACCCAAATTTATTGATTCGACACAAGGGGAGCCAAAGAATATTCTCAAGTATTAGCAGCTGAGTTGTCAATTCAACCACACCTGGATAACTTAATATCTTCAACAAAGTATTTAGTAGCAAAGTAATATGATAGTAGTGGTAACGGTAACAAAAGTAACGGAAGCAAAAGTAATATTTTTGGTGTTTTGCAATGATTGTAACAGCAACAGCGGAAAAGTAAATAAGCAAGAACCAATATAGGAAAAGCTCGTACGCATTGGATCAGTGATGGATAATTATGTCGGATGCGGTTCATCATGTAACAATCATAACATAAGGTGACACAGAACTAGCTCTAATTCATCGATGTAATGTAGGCATGTATTCCGAATATAGTCATACGTGCTTATGGAAAAGAACTTGCATGACATCTTTTGTCCTACCCTCCCGTGGCAGCGGGGTCCTAATGGAAACTAAGGGATATTAAGGCCTCCTTTTAATAGAGTACCGGACCAAAGCATTAACACATAGTGAATACATGAACTCCTCAAACTATGGTCATCACCGGGAGTGGTCCCGATTATTGTCACTTTGGGGTTGCCGGATCATAACACATAGTAGGTGACTATAGACTTGCAAGATAGGATCAAGAACACACATATATTCATGAAAACATAATAGGTTCAGATCTGAAATCATGGCACTCGGGCCCTAGTGACAAGCATTAAGCATAGCAAAGTCATAGCAACATCAATCTCAGAACATAGTGGATACTAGGGATCAAACTCTAACAAAACTAACTCGATTACATGATAGATCTCATCCAACCCATCACCGTCCAGCAAGCCTACAATGGAATTACTCACGCACGGCAGTGAGCATCATGAAATTGATGATGGAGGATGGTTGATGATGACGACGGCGACGAATCCCCCTCTCCGGAGCCCCAAACGGACTCCAGATCAGCCATCCCGAGAGGTTTTAGGGCTTGGCGACGGCTCCGTATCGTAAAACGCGATGATTTCTTCTCCTTTATTTTGTTCTCCCCGAAAGCAAATATATAGAGTTGGAGTTGGCGTCGGAGGAGCTCCAGGGGGCCCACGAGGTAGGGGGTGCGCCCTACGGGGAGGGCGCGCTCCCCACCCTCGTGGACAGGGTGTGGGCCCCCTGGTCTTCATCTTTTGCAAGGATTTTTTATTATTTCCAAATAGGCGTCCCATGGAGTTTCAGGTCATTCCGAGAACTTTTGTTTCTGCACATAAATAACACCATGGAAAGTCTGTTGAAAACAGCGTCAGTCCGGGTTAGTTCCATTCAAATCATGGAAGTTAGAGTCCAAAACAAGGGCAAAAGTGTTTGAAAAAGTAGATACGTCGGAGACGTATCAACTCCCCCAAGCTTAAACTGTTTGTCCTCAAGCAATTCAGTTGATAAACTGAAAGTGATAAAGAAAAACTTTTACAAACTCTGTTTGCTCTTGTTGTTGTAGATATGTAAAGCCAAGATTCAAGTTTTCAAAGAAAGATTATGACTAACCACATTTGCAATAACTCTCGTGTCTCATGTTTACTCATATCAATAGCATAATCAACTAGCGAGCAATAATAATAAATCTCGGATGACAACACTTTCTCAAAACAATCATGATATAATATAACAAGATGGTATCTCGCTAGCCCTTTCTGAGACCGCAAAACATAAATGCAGAGCACCTTTAAAGATCAAGGACTGACTAGACATAGTAATTCATGGTAAAAGAGATCCAATCATAGTCATACCCAATATAAATTAATAGTAATGGATGCAAATGACAGATGTGCTCTCCAGCTAGTGCTTTTTAATAAGAGGGTGATGACTCAACATAAAAGTAAATAGATAAGCCCTTCGCAGAGGGAAGCAGAGATTTGTAGAGGTGCCAGAGCTTGGTTTTGGAATAGAGATAAATAATATTTTGAGCGGTATACTTTCATTGTCAACCTAACAACCAAGAGATGGCGATATCTTCCATGCTACACACATTATAGGCGGTTCCCAAACAGAATGGTAAAGTTTATACTCCCCCTCCACCAACAAGCATCAATCCATGACTTGCTCGAAACAACGAGTGTCTCCAACTAGCAACAGTCCCAGGGGGAGTTTTGTTTGCAATTATTTTGATTTATTTGCATAAAGCATGGGACTGGGCATCTCGGTGACCAGCCATTTTCTCGTGAGTGAGGAGTGGAGTCCACTCCTCTTGAGAATAACCCGCCTAACATGGAAGATAAGGGCAGCCCTAGTTGATACATGAGCTATTCGAGCATACAAAACAGAATGTTTATTTGAAGGCTTAGAGTTTGGCACATACAAATTTACTTGGAACGCAGTAAATACCGTATATAGGAAGGTATAGTGGACTCATATGGAATAACTTTGGGGTTTATGGGATTGGATGCACAAGCAGTATTCCGCTTAGTACAAGTGAAGGCTAGCAAAAGACCGGAAGCGACCAACAAGAGAGCGACAACAGTCATGAACATGCATTAAAATTAATAAACATTGGATGCAAGCATGAGTAGGATATAATCCATCATGAACATAAATATCATGAAGGCTATGTTGATTCATTTCAACTACATGTGTGAACATGTGCCAAGTCAAGTCACTTAAATCACTCAAAGGAGGATACCACCCCATCATACCACATGACAACCATTTTAATAGCATGTTGGCACGCAAGGTAAACCATTATAACTCATAGCTAATAAAACATGGCACGAGCAACTATGATCTCTAATTGTCATTGCAAACATGTTTATTCATAATAGGCTGAATCAGGAACGATGAACTCATCATATTTACAAAAACAAGAGAGGTCGAGTTCATACCAGCTTTTCTCATCTCAGCCAGTCCATCATATATCATCATAATTGCCTTTCACTTGCACGACCGAACGAAGTGAATAATAATAAGAGTGCACGTGCATTAGACTAAGCTGGAATCTGCGAGCATTCAATAAACAGGAGAAGACAAGGCAATATGGGCTCTTGGTTAAATCAACAATAATGCATAAAAGTGCCACTTCAACAATTTAATAATGGTCTTATCCTATCGACCCATAAAGAAAAGAAAAGAAATAAAACTATTTACACGGGAAAGCTCCCAACAAGCAAAAGAAGAACGGCAGATCTTTTTTGGGTTTTCTTTTTAATTATTACTACTACAGCAAGAAAAGTAAACTAGCTAAAGCTACAACTATTTTTTTTTGTTTTTCTTAAAGTTTAACAAACACACAAGAAGAAAGCAAGAAAAAGAAAATAAACTAGCATGGATATTACAGTGAAAGAGTATGAGCACCGACATCTAGCAATGAGTGTGTGTGAACATAAATGTAATGTCGGTGAGATATACGTACCCCCCCCCCCCAAGGTTAGGCTTTTGGCCTAAGTTGGTTCATTGTCAGGAATGGCCTGGCGGATATCCATAGGTGTAGCTGGGGTCGTACTGAGATGCAGCGGTTATCGCCTCCTGAGCTGCATCGTGGCGGCGAGCTGCCTCCGCCCTCCTCCCGTATTCATCAGCCTCCTCTCTAGTAATAAAAATGTCTTCCTTTTGCCTGATAATCAAAGAAGGCAGGAACAGGGAGAGTAATACGGACAGCACGCCGTTTGTCAAAGATTAATCGATACTGGAGAGGTGATTCATTCCTCTCGACAAACTGGTGGTAGACCATAGAGTTGTAGTCTAAATAAGTCGGAGGCAACTCAGTGTCATCCTCACGAACGTCCACATCAAGAAAACCAGCTAAGCGGGTTGCATAAATTCCTCCAAAGAAATCTCCATTAAATCTATTATGATGCAACGTACGTGCAACAATGGCTCCCAAATTATAAGATTGGTCTCCTAACACAACACTCCTAAGAATGCTAAGGTCAGGCACACACATATGACATGCTTCATCCTTATCATTTATGCACCTACCTATGAAGAGAGAAAAATAATGTATAGCAGGAAAGTGAGTGCTCCCTATGGTAGCTTGTGCTATATCTCTAGATTCCCCCATAGTTATACCAGCAAGAAAGTTTCTAAATACAGATTTACGGGGTCACTAACACTACCCCATTGTGGAAGTTTGCAAGCAGAAGTAAAATCATCTAAGTCCATGGTATAAGATTTTCCATAAAGATCAAACATGACAGTCGGAGAATTACGTGAAGATGAAAATTCAAACCTCCTCACAAATGTACTAGTGAGATAGTGGTACTGGGGGCATTTATCTGCCTCAAAGCTCATAAGATCAGTGTTACGCAAATATGCGTTAAATTCCTCCTTGATCCCTGCTCGATCCATAAAATTTTCTGAAGGCCATTCACAGGGTCGCACTGGAGCGTCCCTTGGTGGCTCCTCATCAGCATCACGCGTTGCAAGCCTGGGTCCTTGCTTCCTTGAAGAACCACCTTGGAATATTTTCCTAAGCATATTTCTTTCTCTGAATTTTTTTTGAAATTTTTAGTAACTTCAAACAAAAGTGGACCAAACTCAATAAAACTGATAGCAACTACTCCTACAAGTGCGTAGAGCCTATATCAAGCATTATAACTACTTGGAACCATATAAATTTGACATGCAAGATCAACAACATGGTCACCTAGGCAGCACAAATTTGCAATGAATAAAGCTCTAGAGCAAAAACTAATTGGACCAATGGAGGAGTCACATACCAAGGAACAATCTCCCCAAGCAGTTTTGTGAGAGGTGCTTTGAGCAAGGAGATCAAAAATCACAGCAAAATGAGCTAGAACTCGTGCTTGAGCTGGATATTGGTGTTTGTGGGAGGAAGAAGGAGTGTATGGGTGCAGGAATAAGTGGAGGAGGGCCACCGTGGGCCCACGAGGCGGGCGTGCCACAGGGGTAGGGCGCGCCTCCACCTCGTGGCCGGTGGTTGACCCCCTGTTGTGTCCTCAGCCCAGAAATCCTCAAATATTCTAGAAAAATCATATTTCATTTTCAAGGCATTTGGAGAACTTTTATTTTCGGGTATTTTATATTGCACGGATAAATCGAAAATGACATGCATAAATACTATTTTACTTTATTTCAACTAAATAACAGAAAGTAGAAAGAGGGTACAAAAGGTTGTGCCTTCTAGTTTCATCCATCTCATGCTCTTCAAAGGAATCCACTAACAAGGTTGATCGTGTCTTGTTAACTAACTCATTCGAATAACATGGAACCGAGAAATTTCAATAACACTATAGTTACCTCAACGGGATATGCACATCCCTATAATAAGAATATCATATTTCTTCTTAACAGAGGAAGAGGAAATTCAAAACCTCCAAATATAATCGATGGAATTTTTCCAATAGAGTTGATACTATGAACTTGAGGTTGTTTCCTCGGAAAGTGTACCGTATGCTCATTACCATTAACATGAAAAGTGACATTGCCTTTGGTGCAATCAATAACAGCCCTCGCAGTATTCAAAAAGGTCTTCCAGAATAATAGACATACTATCGCCCTTGGGAATATCAAGAATAACAAAGTCCGTTAAAATAGTAACATTTGCAACCACAACAGCACATCCTCACAAATACCGGCAGTATAGCAGTTGATTTATCAGCCATTTGCAAAGATATTTGCGTGAGGTGTCAACTTATTCAAATCAAGTCTACGATATAAAGAGAGAGGCATAACACTAACTCGGCTCCAAGATCACATAAAGCAGTTTTAACATAGTTTCTTTTAATGGAGCATGGTATAGTGGGTACTCCTGGATCTCCAAGTTTCTTTGGTATTCCACCCTTAAAAGTATAATTAGCACGCATGGTGGAAATCTCAGCTTCCGGTATCTTTCTTTTATTAGTGACAATTTCTTTCATATACTTAGCATAAGGATTCATTTTGAGCATATCGCTTAATCGCATACGCAAAAAAGATAGGTCTAATCATTTCAAAGAAAGCGCCAAAATCCTCATCATCCTTTTTCTTGGATGGTTTGGGAGGAAAAGGCATGGGTTTCTGAACCCAAGGCTCCCTTTCTTTACCATGTTTCCTAGCAACAAAGTCTCTTTTATCATAACATTGATTCTTTGGTTGTGGGTTATCAAGATCAAAACTGGTTCAATTTCTACATCATTATCATTACTAGGTTGAGCATCATCATGAACATCATCATTAGAATTTTCATTAGGTTCATGTTCATTACCAGATTGTGTTTCAGCATCAGAAATAGAGATATCATTTGGATTCTCAGGTGGTTCAGTAATATGTTCACTAGAAGCATGCAAAGTCCTATCATTTTTCTTTTTCTTCTTTTTAGAAGAACTAGGTGCATCAATTTTATTTCTCTGAGAATCTTCCTCAATTCTCTTAGAGTGGCCTTCAGGATACAAAGGTGAAAGGATCGATAAAGTTGACTAGAGGGGGGGTGAATAGGCAACTAACAATTTTTAGCTTTTCTTGATCAAATTAAACTTTGCAACAAAGTAAGTTGTCTAGATATGCAACTAAGTGGACAACCTATATGATGCAATCAACACAAGCACACGAGCAAGCAAAGATATAAACACAAATAAGCTTGCACAAGTAAAGGGATAGGATAACCAAGAGTGGAGCCGGTGGAGACGAGGATGTGTTACCGAAGTTCCTTCCTTTTGAGGGGAAGTACGTCTCCGTTAGAGCGGTGTGGAGGCACAATGCTCCCCAAGAAGCCACTAGGGCCACCGAATCTCCTCACGCCCTCGACAATGCAAGATGCCGTGATTCCACTATTGGTGCCCTTGAAGGCGGCAACCGAACCTTTACAAACAAGGTTGGGGCAATCTCCACAACTTAATTGCAGGCTCCCAACGACACCACGAAGCTTCACCACAATGGAATATGGCTCCGCGGTGACCTTAACCGTCTAAGGTGCTCAAACACCCAAGAGTAACAAGATCCGCAAGGGATAAGTGGGGGGAATCAAATGTCTCTTGGTGGAAGTGTAGATCGGGCCCTTGTCACTCAATCCCGAGCAAATCAACAAGTTTGATTGGCTAGGGAGAGAGATCGGGCCAAAATGGAGCTTGGAGCAACAATCGAGCTTGGAGATGGAAGAGGTAGTCAACTAGAGGTAGGAGACACCCCTTTTATAGTCATGGAAAAGATCCAACCGTTATCCTCAAGTTCAGCCCGCGACACGCGGTACTACCGCTCCAGAAGCGCGGTACTACATCACATGCCATCTGGTACTACCGTGGAGGACCACGGTACTACCGCGCAAAGCAGCAGAGGCGGACTAGCCAGATCGAAGCGCAGATTACCGTCGCGCGGTACTATCGCTCCCCTTGCGGTACTACCGCAAGGCGTAAGCCACAACCTACGAAGAGCGCGCATGAAATAAACTACATCCGTGCCTACTTCCGCTGAAAAAGAAACAGTGCAAAAACCCGACGCGGTACTACCGTTGAGGTGCGGATGTAAAAATTACATCCGCTCCTACTACCGCGGCGCAATGGTACTGGGTATGAGGGCCACGGTACTACGGCTCCAGGAGAGCGGTACTACCGTGGCCTCCCGTGGTACTACCGCGCATGACGTGCGGTACTACCGTGTGGGCGCGGATGTAAAAAATTACATCCGCTCCTACTACCGTACCGGAGCAGCACTAGGCCTGGGAGTCGCGGTACTAAGGCTCCAGGGGAGCGGTACTACCGTGACCCCAGCGGTACTATCAAGAGGTGCTTATGGTACTACCGCTCCTTAGAGCAATATTACCGCAAGTACAGCGATGAGCCGTCTGATTATGCACAACTAGGATAACGGATAGACGCTCCAAAGTGCAAGGAAAGGTAGGACAAGTGTACGTGTTGATTCCACCCAGACCTTTCCGACGCGGACCCCCTCTTAATAGTACGGCTCTCCTACGACTCAAATCCACCAAAGAGAAACGTAGAACAACACCGTCTTCAATAGTCTCCGAGGGGCACCGAATCGTCTCGTGCCTAGTGATGAAGCATCTGAGAAACTCAAGGCACACGATTAGTATGCAAAAGCATCGTCATCAATCACCAAAACACCTAAGGGATAAATATGCCCTTACAATCTCCCCCTTTTTGGTGGATTGATGACAATACGGGATTTGCACATAGGTAAGATAATATTGAGCAAGGGCAAACCCCTCCTCTCCAAAATATAGACGGGCTCCCCCTAGATGTGTGCACCCTGGATGAATGCTTTGGACTGCATAGCACACACACTAGGATCACCACTCCCCCTTTATTTTAGAGACAAAGGCACGATGATTAACATCTAAGCAAATCATAGCACAATATAACACAAGATCGCTAAGATAGATAGAGTGCATATGTCTTACACCATATGAAGGAAAAGCAACTGAAACGAGGTTCAAACGAAGTTCAACGAGAAAGCAACAAACACACCAAACACGAACACGACACACGACTCGCAAATCACTACACTCTCTCCCCCTTTGGCATTGAGACGCCAAAAAGGCAGAGAGGACACCTACACACAAGTGGTGGCTCAAGCAGCAGGGAACTCATCCCAACCCTCTCCATCGGACTCCTCGGCAGCAGGAATGGACTCCTCGACGTCCTCCTCAGAATCAGTCCACCTGTAGCCTTGCTTCTCCATCCACTCGGCCTATGGAGTGATGCGCCCTCGACCCGCTGAGACATCCTCACCATAGAGCTGCAAGATCTTCCTATCCCGCGACGACTCTCCTTGGACGCCACGTGAGTCTTGTACTGCCCTTGGCTTGCATGCGAAAAAGAGTCTTCATCTTGTCCTTCAGCTTCTTGGCTCATGAAGGCATAGAGGAGCTCGGGAAGGCCTAGCAGACGCCCCTCAAGAACATTCTCGGCGCCAAAGATCCTTCCCATCAACAAAGCAGCCCTAGTAGCGACGCCTCGGCACGAGTAGTAGTATTGGCCCGGCTTGGGTTTGATACGCAGATGATGGGATCATGGCGAATCCAATCGAGGGCAAGGAACTCCTCACCAGGAACATCTTCTCCCAAGTCTTCGAGATCGCAGAAACAGATAGGGCCCATAGATAGGCACTTTATGTTGAACACCGCAAACCGAAGCTCACACCACATGATGTGTGAGACATCAAGTGGCTGAGTCTGAGACAAACGAGCCTCCTCGCAGATGAGCATCATATCCACCATATAGGCATGAACCTTGTCCTTGTCACCAATGCGAGGGAACAAGGAGTTGCGGAAGATGCGATACATGATATCCAGAAAAGAGTTGAGCACCAACCCTATCTTGCCACTTGGGAGCGTCTTCTCAACATAGTATGGTGTAAGCTTGTCCTTGTTGGCAGAATCAGAGTTGGCATGGGGGCGAACACCCACGGGAGTGTCGAGACCGTCATCAGGTACCTGGAGCAAATCCATGAACTCCTTCCAGGTAGCAGTCAGCTTACGGCCATTGGACATCCAGGTCATCCTCCGCCTCCTCATCGAGTGAAAGTATACTTGAGGCAAAGAACCGACAGATAAGCTCAGGGTCATAGTCAAGGTGAAAGGATATCACATGCTCAATACCAAACTGCTCCACCAAGTCCAGAGCCTCTCCAAAGTAGGCACGGAACTTGTCCTTCCTCATGTGATGCATGTCAATCCATTTCACATCCACGTAGGTATTCTGCTTGTTCTTGATGACATCCAGATAGATGTTGGTCTGTTGCTTGTTCCAAAATAGCTCACAACCTCTGACAGAGGAACGAGGGGTCACGTACGGGTGAAGCTGCCTGAGACGGACGTACTCAGATTGTGGCATCTCATCCATGCCCTTGGCGGGCTCCTTGTACTTGCTAGCTGATGTCTTGACATTGCGCTTGGGGGCAGAGGAGCCCTCTGGTGCTTCACCTGGGTTGCGCAGACGCTTGGAGCCAGTGTCACGACTGGGATTGGAACGGCGAGAGCCACCACCTGAGACACACACGCAAAACACCAACGAACGCGAAGAGGATCAATGCAAAGACCACGGCAAAGCACAAGAAACACATAGGAAATATACGTGAAAGTTGGCAAGCGATAGATGTGAGCCACGGTAGTACTGCCAGTGCCTGCGGTACTAAAATATTAGTACTGCTCCAAGTCGTGGTAGTACCGTGCGATGTCACGGTAGTACCGTGGTTGGAGCGGTAGTAAAGTTTCAGTGCCGCAATGAGCGCGGTAGTACCGTGCCAGAGGGGCGGTAGTACCTTGCTCGCGGTAGTAGCGCGCCCGATGGGCGGTAGTACCGCATCGCGTCAGATCCAAACATCAGTTCGAATCTGAAAAGAACCGCGAAACAACGGCAGTGCTACGATGATCAAATCTATCGCAAGACAAAATACAGGTATAATCCCTCATAAAGCACTCTCCTTCATCCTACTCTTACAAAGAAATAGCCTATGAATCTCTAGAACACACAAGTCTCCCCAACAACCTAGAGGCAAAGAACTCAATAAAGCGAGGAAAGATGGGGAAAACCGGGTCCATAGCAAGAGCACGTGGTGGGAAGGATCCCACCAGACGGAATCACGGAGGGCAGCGGAGGAGGAGATCCGGCATTAACGCCGGCTCCGATCTTGAGGAGAGAGAGAGAGAGACGTGGGGGAATCATGAATGGGTATGGGGAGTTAGAATTCCCCTGCCGTCCTTATCCCCACGCGCCCAAGTCGGGCGCGGTAGTACCAGATGTCATCGCGGTAGTACCGCCGGGCGGAGGTACCGCACCAAGCGGTAGTACCGCTCACCAGCGGCAAGAAAAATTACTGCCGCGTGGGGGCAGTAGTACCGTGCTCCCACACGCGGTAGTACCGTGGTTGGCCGCGGTAGTACCGTAGCTGGCCGCGGTAGTACTGTAAGCTCAAGACACCGCCGGGTTCAACACAAGAAGAAGGTCTTTGCACGGAAACTTTTCACACAAAAGAAACCACAAGAACACGCACAAACCAGAGGCAGAAAGACAACAAGAGAACACCAAGCGACACAACCTCTCAAAGGAGAGGGCGGTGGAAAGCCACCTATGTTTGAGTTAGATGGTATGGCACCGCCAAGAGTTATCCTTGGGCCCATGACCGAACTCGCCTTTGAAGCACAAGTACCATCAAAATGGCTAATGTGAAAGAGTTGATCTATTTATGCATGATGGGGGAGGAGAGTTCATTGAGATAACAACACTCCCCCTATGTCCATGCCTACACCTAAACTAGACAACAAGTTGAGTGTGGTGGGGGGTGCACGGGTTCAAGTCACATTGCTCAAATCAATGATATTTAGCTCATGCCTTAACTCGCGAAATATTGCTTCATCCAAGGGCTTGGTGAAAATATCTGCAAGGTTATCATGAGTGTTGACATACTTGAGCTCGATCTCCCCTCGCCTAATGTGATCCCGGATGAAGTGATACCGAATCTCAATGTGCTTCGTCTTGAAGTGTTGCACCGGGTTGAGAGAAATCTTGATGGCACTTTCATTATCACACCAAAGAGGCACTTTGTCACAAATGACACCGTACTCCTTTAAAGTTTGCCTCATCCATAGGAGTTGAGCACAACAACTACCGGCCGCCACATATTCCGCTTCGGTGGACGAGAGAGACACACAACTTTGCTTCTTGGAAGACCAACTTACCAAAGAGCAACCAAGAAATTGGCACCCTCCGGAGGTGGACTTCCTATCCACTTTGTCTCCCGCCCAATCGGAATCCGTAAATCCTTCAAGCTTGAAGTTTGCCCCTCTTGGGTACCATAAGCCAAAGTTTGGGGTATGAGCCAAATATCAAAAGATTCTCTTGACCGCCACATAGTGGCTTTCCTTCATCTTGACTTGAAACCGTGCACACATTCCCACACTCAACATGATATCCGGTCTAGATGCACAAAGGTAAAGCAAGGAGCCAATCATGGAGCGATATACCTTTTGATCCACCGCTTACCATTGGGATCAATGTCAAGTTGGCACTTGGTAGGCATTGGTGTAGTAGCCGGCTTGACATCACTTAGCTTGAATCTTTTGAGCATGTCTTGAGTGTATTTGGCTTGGTTGATGAAGGTTCCTTCTCTTCTTTGTTTGATATCAAAACCAAGGAAGAACTTCAACTCTCCCATAGAAGACATCTTGAACTTGGAGGTCATGAGAGCGGCAAATTCCTCATTGAAAGCTTTGTTAGGGGAGCCAAAGATAATATCATCAACATATAGTTGGCATACAAACAACTCCCCATTGACCTTCTTAGTAAAAAGAGTGGGATCGATTTGCCCCACTTCAAATCCACGATCTTGTAACAACTCGGTAAGGTGGTCATACCACGCACGTGGGGCTTGTTTAAGGCCATAGAGTGCCTTATCGAGTTGATACACATGATCCGGGAAGTAGGGGTCCTCGAACCCGGGGGGTTGCTTGACATAGACCAACTCATTAATAGGACCATTAAGAAAATCACTTTTCACATCCATTTGTTGCAACTTAAAGTTGTGATGGGCAGCATAAGCAATCAACAAACGAATGGATTCAAGGTGAGCAACGGGAGCAAAGGTTTCACCGTAGTCGATACCCTCGACTTGGGAGTAGCCTTGTGCTACCAATCTTGCCTTGTTGCGAATGATGTTCCCATGAGCATCTTGCTTGTTCTTGAAGATCCACTTGGTTCCAATGATGTTGTGGTTCCCCGATGGCCTTGGCACCAATCTCCACACCTTGTTGTACTCGAAATTGTTGAGTTCTTCATGCATGGCATTGAGCCAATCCAGTCTTGGCGCCTCATAGACCTTTTGGGGTTCAACACAAGAGACAAACGCGTGATGTTCACAATAGTTTGCCAATTGTCTACGAGTGCTTACCCCTTTTCTTAGGCTTCCAACCACATTCTCCATGAGATGTCCTTTGGTGGTAAGTTTGGACGCAATCTTGGCGGCACGATGCTCTAATTCTTCCTCGGAGGTGAGATGAGGAGGGGTCACTTGATCATCTTGAGCGCCATCTTGAGCATGTTCTTGATCTTGAGCATGCTCGGGGAAGATAACTTGACCTTGGGCATCATTTGGTGTGTCACCATCGTCTTGAGCATGATCTTGCCCTTGGCCTTGTTCATTAGGTTGAGGGCCTTCACTTTGTTCTTCGGAAGCGTGTGGGCCTTGAGTTGGTGATGGCTCCACTTGAGTGGAGCATTGTCCTTCTCCTTCGGCCACAAGGGGTTCCTCAACGGGTAGGATAAAACCAACACCCATTCTTCTTATGGCTTGAGGAGGAATTTCATCACCTACATCACAAGTGCCACTCTGCTCCAATCAGAACACCCCAAAGGTCCTGCCACAATCCCACATTAATGGTGCCAGTCACCATGCTTACTGAGCTAATTATCACTTGATGAAAAATCAAAGTCAAATTCAAATTCAAATTCTGAGTAGAATTCAAATTTTCTCAAACCTGAAAACTAAAATGTTCTTCATGTGCCAAATAATCCATAACTAATGTTGGTGGTGAACCAATATTTTTGCAAAATTTCTAAATGTCCTAAAATAGCCAAAACAGCAAGTTGTTAAAAGAAAAGGCAAAAGCTTAAAAAAAGAAAAGGAAAAGCCCCCCCCCCCCTCAACTGGCCCAGCTGGCCACCGTGCCCCCCCATGGGCCTCAGCCCACATGGCAGCCCAACATGCCATGTGGCCCACACCCCCCACCACCGGTCGCCTTCCCTCCATCGCTCCTCCGATCACACACACAGGTTGCAGCGCCCGCCAAGACCACCTGCCCGTCGAGGACGATGAGGATAAAACCGCCACGCGCGCCTCGGGCTCACTCCCCCGCTCCCCACTTGCCCCGCTCCACCTCTCCCTCTCCCCACCAGATTCCTCCTCGCCTTTCCCCTCGTTCCCCGTCCACCACCGAGCGCCACCGTCGCCATGGCTGCGCCATAGCCGCGGCCACCCGCCACCCCGCGCCTCGCCAGCACGTCCACGAGACGCGCCGACGACCTCTACCTCGACTACGCGTCGCCATCGAGCTCGAGGAGCACCGCAGGCCACGGATCGAGTCGTCTTCTTCCTCGACGGCTGCAGGCGATCCCCTTCCTCCCCGGCGAGCTCTGCTGCTCCTAAGCCACCAAGGGTCTTTCTTGACCGCTCGGTGAGCTCCACTCCGTCTTCTCCCCTCTCCTTCCTTGCCTCACCGCGCCCCTAGCCATAGCTACCGTCCTGGCCGTAAAGCACCTCCGCCGCCGTGCTCATCACCGTCGTCCTCGTCGATGTCGTGCTCACCCGACCTCTCCACCGTGCTCTGGGACTCGCCAGACCCGTGAGAGCCTCCCGGTAGTCCTCCTGCCCTCCACCGCGATTCGCGCGAGGGCGAACTCCGCGTCCGCTCCGCCGCTTCGCCGCCAGAAGCTTCCGGCCGCTTACGATCGCACCGCCTCCGTAGATGGATGCGGCGTTGAACGCCGCGTCAAACGAGCCTAAGCACGCCCGAACGGAGCGCCAGAGCGTTCTTCCGCCAAGTCCGCGACTCCTGCTGCTTTTTGGTCGCCGGAGTTGTCTCCGCGCCGACGCCGACGTGGCGCGATGGGCCCCGCCTTTGTGTCACTGCCAGTGGGGCCTAGGGACCCTAGTTGACTGGGTTGACCAGTCCAACCTGCCGACCGGGCAACCCCAACCACCGACCAATGCCCCCCCCTAATTAATAGGAATTAATTAAATTGGTTTAGTTAACCTAAATTAGACACCGGCATGTGGGCCCAAAGAGTTTTACTAACTAATTTTGATTAGTTTGAACCTGTTTAACCCATCGTCTATGACAGGTGGGTCCCCCATGTCAGTTTGACCAGTCAACCGAACTGTTGGCTGCTGACGTCATTCATACGCCATGCTGACCGTCATATTCCTTTTCTGTTAAATTAAGTAATTCCAGAAAATTGTTTAAATCTTTAGAAATTCATAGAAATTAAACCGTAACTCGGATGGAAATGTTTTCTATATGAAAGTTACTCAGAAAAACCCAACGAATCCGAATACGCGGTCCGTTCATCTGTCACATGCCCCTAGCATCCTGAACATGGAACATTCCCCCTCCGGTCATCTCGTCGACATTAGTCCTAACCGGAAAACATTCCTGCTGACTTCCCCTTCGCCGGTATCGTAGCACCGCGTTAGAACACGCCTAGCTCGCTCGCTGTCCTCTGTTATGCTCTTGCTTGCTATGTATTTACTGTTTCTTCCCACTCTTCTCTCCAAGAGACCCGAGACCGCCACCGATGCCATTTGTGATCGATTACGCCGACGACGACCCTTCTTCTTCTTGTCTCGAGCAACCGTGCAAGCCCCCTTTGATCATCCCGATATCGCCAATTCCATTCTCTCATGCTTGCATTAGATTTTTCTCTGTTATTGTTTGCTCCTATTCATTGTATAGCCCGCTTTTGTATCTGTTGTTGTACCTTACCGCTTATCCTAAATCGCTTAGTATAGGTTGGTTAGTGATCCATCATTGACCCCGCCTTGTCCCGACCGCCTTGTTGATTATCGAAGACCGATCAACGGGATCAAGACCAGCCCCGCACCGCACATCACTTTACCCTTAGTTGCTCGACTCTCCGGGTTACTATCGAGTGCCGAGGGTGAGACCTCGATGTTAACCTGTAGTGTAGCTATTCGGTCGTGGTCATCGAGGGTGATTTCCTCTTTAACCACTTCGACACGACTGTCGTGCAACCCTCAAGTGTGGACCTCGAGGGTGAATCCTCTTCGCTCACCTTGATGATTACATCGAGTGGAATTCACCGGGGTGATTCCTCGGGTTTCTCCTTGATGTTTAGACACACGCTTACTATGATTACTATGACTTTACACCGAGCCATGTTACTAAAGACGGTCGACCACGAGGGGTACCCGCGAGCTTAATTGCAGTGATGTGGAGTCGGGTTGACCGGAGGGTGCCCGCGAGATAAATCGGGCGTGGCGGGCATTCCTAGCCCTTGCCGCAAGTCCTCGAGATGGGGCAACGGGTCACATCTTCGTGAGTCTCTGCTTGTTACCGCTGCCCTAATCCACTACGATTTGGATATTTGATCCGAGGGCCTCGGCCCGATAGCACTAACCATCACGTGGGCATAGTATGGGCATTCTGCGTCGTATACATCAGCGAAGCTTAATAGACGCCGGCGAATCGAAGCGGCGCTACCGGTTGGACTGTAAGCGCCTACCTTGTTGAAGGAGGTAGCTAGGTCTGCTCACCGCCGCCCTCGCAACGCAGCAGGAGTTCCCGGGGAGATGGCCCATGACCCCTGGGGGCATAGGTTTAGTCCGGCGTGCTGGCCTCTCTATTAAGCCTAGGTCGGGTTGCGGCGTATTGTTTGGGCGAGGCCGGCATGACCCAGAAAGTGTGTCCGCCGGAGTTAAGCGGCGTGGTGGGTAAGTTGGTGCACCCTGCAGGAAGAAAACATCTATCGATAGCCTGTCCCACGATAACGGACACTTGGAGTTGTATCCCATCGATACAACTAGAACTGGATACTTGTGATGAGAATTGGATGGTGATGAGTAATGGATTGTGATGGTAATCGGATAGTATGGCTCGGGATTTCTTTCTGCAAGGAGTCGAGAAAGGATCTCGGCGAGGTTGATAACACTACTACTACTTTACTTTATGCTACTCTACTCCTTCCGATTGCTGCAAGATGGTGGTTTCGAGAAGATGCTAGTCTTTGATAGGACTAGGCCTTCTCTCTATTCCGCATTTCTGCAGAGCCCACCACATATACAGCCTTCCTTTGATAATGTTGCATATGTAGTGTAGATCCTTGCTTGCAGTACTTTGATGAGTACTCACGGTTGCTTTGCTTCCCTTTTCCCCTTCTTTCTTCTTTACGGTTGTCGCAACCAGATGGTGGAGCCAGGATCCGAGACGACACCACCGGCGACTACTACTACCCCGAGGGTACCTACTACTGTGGAGGCCGTCGACGACCGGGAGTAGTTAGGAGGCTCCTGCAGGAGGCCTTGCCTTTTCGATCGTAGATGCTTTTGGTGCTAGCCTTCTTAAGGCAAACTTGTCTAACTTATGTCCGTACTCAGATATGGTTACTCACGACTCTTGTGTATTCGAGCTTATGTATTCGAGCCCTCGAGGCCCCGGCTTGTAATATAAAGCTTGTATTATTTTAATTTGTGTCTAGAGTTGTGTTGTGATATCTTCCCGTGAGTCCTTGATCTTGATCGTACACATTTGCGTGCATGATTAGTGTACGATTGAATCGAGGGCGTCACAAGTTGGTATCAGAGCCGACTGCCTGTAGGTAGCCCCCTTTCCAACTCCTTGGCCGAAGTTGAGTCTAGTCGTCCAAAACTGTTTTACTAACTTGGGCTGTGTGGCTTACGGGCCCACGTCGCCATTGGGTGGTTTTAGGATCTTGTATTCCTCGTGTTTACTCTGGGATTCTGATCTCTCTTCTATTCGGGTTAAAGATTTTACTAACTCCAACTTTAGGTTCTCGTAACCACTTCCTACCGGAGAGCCCCTTCATTCCAGATGATCGCCTGCTTCATCAAAAGTTTTTGAAGATACTCTTTGATGTTTTCCCGAGGCCCTTGTGCCCACCGCCTTTGCAATTCCCTGCCACCGATATATCCTTATGGATAAGTGCATACAGTTGTCGTTCATACCGTTGTCCCTAGTTGCTCTTGTTTCTAAAAGATGCCCTGAATACTCCCCGTTGTCCTGAGAACTGCAATTGCCTTGAAGTTCTTTGCCACATAAATGCCCCCCTATGAATAATTCCTCTCAATTACCGAAGATTCTTCATCCCCAGTTGTTTGAGTGTTTCACAAAAGTCTTCGAAATACTATTCAACCTTTCGAAAATCCTCAGTAGCTTATTGCTCTTTTGAAATTTTTGCTTGCTTGCATTATGGATAACCCCATAAGTATGGTAATCTTATTAGCATCCCTTGTCACTATCATCTTGAGTCTGTTGATTCAATATGTAGTGAATGCCAGCAATCCTCAAGCAGATCCTAGAATTCATCCTTCCGGCTCAGACGTCACTCTGAACTTGAGCTTGTTCTTGGCAAATCGAACCTTCATCGATTGTCGATTTATATCGATTCAACTCAATTATCTGAGCCTTTGCTTCTGACCTTCTGATTCAAAAATTGTAATTCCTTTGTATTTAAGCTTTGAAGTTATCCAGATATATCTATAACCCGAAGCCTTTGCATTCTTTCTTCTTCTGGTTGAGTACCGATACTCACATCGGATCCTATGTGGACCGCCAGATCCTTTGTTGGATCTTATCTAACAACGTCCTTCATATTCAATAACCTTTGGAGCCTTTCCTCAGATACATAATGCCTTTGGTAAATTGTATCCTCTGCCTTCTCAACCATGCTCTGCCTTTGAGCTTGTGATATTTTAATCCTGAAGTTAGTGGTATATGTTCCTAAGATACCCCTATGGGTTGAACTTATGCCTTCCATAATCCGTATGAAGCCGAGAGTTCTCACGAGTCTTTCTCTTCTGGTACTTCGCAAGATAAATCTTCTGCCCTACAATTTCTTCGAAAACGAGGAGTGAATGAAAGGTTATGCATTGAAGAAGTGGGAGTCGACCTTGAACTCTGTGCTCATGCCCAGGGACCCGATGTGGAACTTATCATGGAAGCTTCTTGTAACAATAACTATTTCCTTGATATAATATCATCTGGTATCGGTGAATTGATCCTTCGCAACCGTGGTTCCAACCATGATTGTTCTTCTTTGGTCCCATTTCTTGGACAAGTTAAATCACTTGTCTTCTACAGGTCAATACGCCTGCTCAACCTCTATTGTGATCTACCTTCGAGTATTACCCCTGGTATTTCGAGGATATCATGCCATTGCACTACATCTTGTGAACTTTTGATGGAGTACTACCTTACCCCTGTCTTTGTCACTTCATGGGTTCTGGGTTGTTTGTCAACCGAGAACACCGGTAAGTGAATCGATTCTGCACTCTGATTCAATAACTCTAAGTAATTTTTGTTGCTTACGAGTTTAATAATCCTTCAAGTCATTCCTAGCCTGATCAACAATATTTTTATCATGCCAACTTTTAACTGTGCTACCTGGTCCTTATGCCAGGAGCAACTTCCGACGACGAGCGAAGCTTACGTCGATCTTCTTATTCTTATCATTTCACCTCGAAGAACGAGCTTGATTTTGAACTTGTGTCGTATCCGTGGTTCCAATAGCCTTTCGCTTCATCCTTCGTGTTGCTTGATATCGTCGCTCCTCGATGGCATCTTCATAGAGCCTCTCGACAAAATTTGTCGTGATCACCATCAATATACTGCCTTGTTGTAAGATATCAATCAAATTCTTGAGGAGAAATACCATCCTTGCCCGTCGATGATTCGTGTTGTCATTGACACCATCCTTGACTTCCTGCCGATACAGACTTGGTCATGTTTTGGTTATATCTTACATTCCTTGACATTCTTGGAATTGTTCCTTTGTACTTCTTGTGACCTCCAGATTCAATCTTTCTTGAAACACCCTCTTAATGTTACCTCTAAGCATGAATGTGGTACGCCGAGCAACAACAAGAACATTGGAAGTGCATTGCCAAATGTTTCTTGCTCTATTATCCAAACGTCGTTGTATGGATAACATCATGAATTCCCTTGCCCCTTTATCCAAATGGTGATGTACTTGTTGATCTAACATGTATATCATGCTCTACTTTTCCTTGGGAAAAGTTACACTCCTAAATCTTGTGTATAAACATATTTTCCTTTCCATTGGTTTGCTTAACCTTTCTTGTGACCTATATATGTTATAAGCAGTAATAATTCCCTGCTTATGGAAACACCTCGGTTTACAACTCTGTCAGTGTGACCCTGTTACTATTGCTGACGACATCCCGGTAACCCCCGGTGGACGAGAACTTTGCCTATTGGTCCGCCTCGTTCAAACGAGCAGGAAAATGGTTCTCTTCATCCCTCGCCCTTGGTACCAATGATGTTGCCAACATAACTGACATGCTATCCTCTGACATGCCTTGCTACCATGACCTTGCAATATGTCAGCGTCCTTCCTACTTTTGAACCACATGGTGGGCCCATAACCCACAGTTCCATAGGATCAAAACCTGACTCTTGTACATCCTTGATTCCAAAGTATCCTTTTTCACTTGCCTTCGTATGTAATTCATGAGCCACCTTGCTAGTGATCTATTCTAGTAAGAGATGCAATAATTTTGTTGTTGTTGCTCTGAACCCCTTTCACCTTTTGATTAGGCATCAAATGATAGCCTGCCCGTTAAAACTTCTCATGGTACCTTCATATTTTACTCTCGATGTTTTCTTAAGTCTCAACTCGAGAGATATTTCTGCCACTTTCCCTGAATTGTTCACCAGATAATTAACCCTAAAGGGTCAGTTCTCTCGAAGTTACTCTTTACTTCACGCTTAAATCTCGGACGAGATTTCTTGTAGTGGAGGAGATTTGTAACACCCCCAGTGTCCTGCTACAGTAATCCCCTGTTAATGGTGCCAGGTCACCATGCTTACTGAGCTAATTATCACTTGATGAAAAATCAAAGTCAAATTCAAATTCAAATTCTGAGTAGAATTCAAATTTTCTCAAACCTGAAAACTAAAATGTTCTTCATGTGCCAAATAATCCATAACTAATGTTGGTGGTGAACCAATATTTTTGCAAAATTTCTAAATGTCCTAAAATAGCTATAACAGCAAGTTGTTAAAAGAAAAGGCAAAAGCCTAAAAAAAGAAAAGGAAAAGCCCCCCTCAATCGCCCAGCTGCCACCACGCCCCATGGGCCTCGGCCCACATGGCAGCCCAACAGCCATGTGGCCCACACCCCCCACCGGTCGCCTTCCCTCCATCGCTCCTCCGATCACGCCCATGACACAAGGCAGCGCCCCAAGACCACCTCGCCGTCGAGGACGATGAGGATAAGACCGCCACGAGCGCGCCTCGGGCTCACTCCACCGCTCCCCACTTGCCCCGCTCCACCTCTCCCTCTCCCCACCAGATTCCTCCTCGCCTTTCCCCTCGTTCCCCGTCCACCACCGAGCGCCACCGTCGCCATGGCTGCGCCATAGCCGCTGCCATCGGCCACCCCGCGCCTCGCCAGCACGTCCACGAGACGCGCCGACGACCTCTACCTCGACTACGCCTCGCCATCGAGCTCGAAGAGCACCGCAGGCCACGGATCGAGTCGTCTTCTTCCTCGACGGCCGCCGGCGATCCCCTTCCTCCCCGGCGAGCTCTGCTGCTCCTAAGCCACCAAGGGTCTTTCTTGACCGCTCGGTGAGCTCCACTCCGTCCTCTCCCCTCTCCTTCCTCGCCTCACCGCGCCCCTAGCCATAGCTACCGTCCTGGCCGTATCGCACCTCCGCCGCCGTGCTCGTCACCGTCGTCCTCGTCGATGTCGTGCTCACCCGACCTCTCCATCGTGCTCTGGGACTCGCCAGGACCCCGTAGAGCCTCCCCAGTAGTCCTCCCGTGCCCTCCAGCCGCAGTTCGCGCGAGGGCCGAACTCCGGCGTCCGCTCCGCCGCTCGCCGCCGTAGCTTCCGGCCGTTTACGGTCGCACCGCTCCCGTAGATGGATGCGGCGTTGAACGCTCGTCCAAACGAGCCTAAGCACGCCCCTAACAGAGCGCCGTAGCGTTCTTCCGGCCAAGTCCGGCGAGCTCCGCCACGTTTTTGGTCGCCGGAGTTGTCTCCGGCGCCGACACCGACGTGGCGCAATGGGCCCCGCCTTTGTGTCACTGCCAGTGGGGCCTAGGGACCCTAGTTGACTGGGTTGACCAGTCAACCCTGCTGACTGGCAACCCCACCACCGACGATGCCCCCCTAATTAACAGGAATTAATTAAATTGGTTTAGTTAACCTAAATTAGACACTGACAGGTGGGCCCAGTAGTTTTACTAACTAATTTTTGATTAGTTTGAACCCTGTTTAACCCAGTGTCTATGACAGGTGGGTCCCCCATGTCAGTTTGACCAGTCAACCGAACTGTTGGCTGCTGACGTCAGTCATACGCCATGCTGACGTCATATTCCTTTTCTGTTAAATTAAGTAATTCCAGAAAATTGTTTAAATCTTTAGAAATTCATAGAAATTAAACCGTAACTCGGATGGAAATGTTTTCTATATGAAAGTTGCTCAGAAAAACCCAACGAATCCGAATACGCGGTCCGTTCATATGTCACATGCCCCTAGCATGCTGAACATGGAACATTCCCCCTCCGGTCATCTCGTCGACGACAGTCCTAACCGGAAAACATTCGGCTGACTTCCCCTTGCGGTGTCGTGAAGCACCGCGTTAGAACACGTCTAGCTCTGTCTGTTGTCCTGTTATGCTCTTGCTTGCTATGTATTTACTGTTTCTTCCCACTCTTCTCTCCGGTAGACCCCGAGATTGGCGTTGATGCCACTGTGATCGACTACGTCGACGACGACCCCTTCTTCTTGTCTGAGCAACCAGGCAAGCCCCCCCTTTGATCATCCCGATATCGCCAATTCCATTCTCTCATGCTTGCATTAGATTTTGCTACTGTTATTGTTTGCTCCTATTCATTGCATAGCCTGCTTTTGTATCTCGCCGTTGTACCTTACCGCTTATCCTAAACGCTTAGTATAGGTTGGTTAGTGATCCATCGCTGACCCCGCCTTGTCCCGATCGCCTACTGGATTATCGAAGACCCGATCAACGGGATCAAGACCAGGCCCCGCACCGCACATCACTTTACCCTTAGTTGCTCGACTCTCTGTGGTTACTATCGAGTGCCGAGGGTGAGACCTCTACATCACTTCGTGTTAACCCTGTAGTGTAGCTATTCGGTCATGGTCATCGAGGGTGATTTCCTCTTTAACCACTTCGACACGACTCAGTCGTGCAACCCTCAAGTGTGGACCTCGAGGGTGAATTCTCTTACGCTCACCTTGATGATTACATCGAGTGGAATTCACCGGGGTGATTCCTCGGGTTTCTCCTTGATGTTTAGACACACGCTTACTATGATTACTATGACTTTACACCGAGCCATGTTACTAAAGACGGGTCGACCACGAGGGTACCAGCGAGCTTAATTGCGAGTGATGTGGAGTCGGGTTGACTCGGAGGGTGCCCGCGAGATAAATACGAGGCGTGGCGGGCATTCCTAGCCCTTGCCGCAAGTCCTCGAGACGGGCAACGGGTCACATCTTCGTGAGTCTCGCTTGTTACCGCGCTCCTAATCCACTCGATTTGGATATTTGATCCGAGGGGCCTCGGCCGATAGCACTAACCATCACGTGGGCATAGTATGGGCATTCTGCGTCGTATACATCAGCCGAAGCTTAATAGACGTCAGCGACTGAGCGGCGCGCGCCGGGTTGGACTGCGTGAGCGCCTACCTTGTTGAAGGAGGTAGCTAGGTCTGCTCACCGGCCGCCCTCGCAACTTCTGTGAGTTCCCGGAGATGGCCCATGACCCCGGGGCATAGGTTTAGTCCGCGTCTGGCCTCTCTATTAAGCCTAGGTCGGGTTGCAGCGTATTGTTTGGCCGAGGCCGGGCATGACCCAGAAAGTGTGTCCTACGAGTTAAGCGGCGTGGTGGGTAAGTTGGTGCACCCTGCAGGAAGAAAACATCTATCGATAGCCTGTCCTACTGAACGGACACTTGGAGTTGTATCCCATCGATACAACTAGAACTGGATACTTGTGATGAGAATTGGATGGTGATGAGTAATGGATTGTGATGGTAATGGATAGTATGGCTCGGGATTTATTTCTCGCAGGAGTCGAGAAAGGATCTCTGCCGAGGTTGATAACACTACTACTACTTTACTTTATGCTACTCTACTCCTTCCGGTTGCTGCAAGATGGTGGTTTCGAAGATGCTAGTCTTCGATAGGACTAGGCCTTCTCTCTATTCTCGGCATTTCGCAGCCCACCCACATATACAGCCTTCCTTTGATAATGTTGCATATGTAGTGTAGATCCTTGCTTGCGAGTACTTTGGATGAGTACTCACGGTTTCTTTGCTTCCCCTTTTCCCCCTTCTTTCTTCTTTCTGGTTGTCGCAACCAGATGGTGGAGCCCAGGATCCAGACGACACCACCGGCGACTACTACTACCCCGAGGGTACCTACTACTTCGTGGAGGCCGTCGACGACCAGGAGTAGTTAGGAGGCTCCCAGGCAGGAGGCCTTGCCTTTTCGATCGTAGATGCTTTTGGTGCTAGCCTTCTTAAGGCAAACTTGTCTAACTTATGTCTGTACTCAGATATGGTTACTTCCGCTGACTCTTGTGTATTCGACCTTATGTATTCGAGCCCTCGAGGCCCCTGGCTTGTAATATAAAGCTTGTATTATTTTAATTTGTGTCTAGAGTTGTGTTGTGATATCTTCCCGTGAGTCCTTGATCTTGATCGTACACATTTGTGTGCATGATTAGTGTACGATTGAATCGAGGGCGTCACATCCACTTGGGAGCCGTTATTCTCATCAAACTCCACGTTACACGTCTCCTCAATAAGTCTCGTGGATTTATTGAGGACACGGTAAGCATGGGAGTTTGTAGCATAACCAACAAATATGCCCTCATGAGCTCTAGCTTCAAATTTAGACAAACGAACACCTTCTTGAGAATGAAACACTTACACCCGAACACCCGGAAGTACTTGAGATTGGGCTTGTTGCTGGTGAGTATCTCATAAGGAGTCTTGTTCAAGCCTTTGCGGAGATAGAGCCGATTGGATGCATGACATGCGGTGTTGATGGCTTTGGCCCAAAAGTTGTATGGAGACTTGAACTCCGCCATCATGGTCCTTGCCGCATCCATCAACGTCCAGTTCTTCCTCTCTGCAACACCATTTTGTTGAGGGGTATATGGTGCAGAATATTGATGCTTGATCCCCTCATCACTAAGAAACTCATCCAAGGTGTAGTTCTTGAACTCGGTGCCGTTGGCACTTCTTATTGTCAAGATCTTTGCATTATGTTGATGTTGAGCTTCATTTGCAAAGTCGATGACAGTTTGTTGAGTCTCACTCTTCCTCTTGAAGAAGTATACCCAAGTGTATCTTGAATAATCATCCACAATCACCAAGCAATACTTTCTACCCCCAAGACTATCAAAGGATGGAGGTCCAAAGAGGTCCATGTGCAGGAGCTCCAAGGGTCTCTTCAAGTAGATGATAGTCGTGGGAGGGTGAGCCGTTTCATGAAGCTTTCCTTCGATACAAGCACTGCAAGCACGATCTTTGGCAAAACTAACATTTGTTAGTCCACGGACATGGTCCCCCTTGAGAAGACTTTGCAAAGATCTCATATTGACGTGGGCTAAACGGCGATGCCAAAGCCATCCCACGTCAACTTTAGCCATTAGGCATGTCGCGGTCTTAGTGGGTCGCTCCGAAAAGTTTATCACATAAAGACCGTTCTCGACATGCCCAACAAAGGCCACTTTAAGAGTCTTGCTCCACAAGAGGGCCACGGTATCAATGTCAAAGAAGGTGGCAAAGCCCATGAGTGCAAGTTGACAAACGGAAAGCAAATTGTATGCAAGGGACTCAACAAGCATGACTTTCTCGATCGTTAGATCATGAGAAACGACAACCTTGCCAAGACCCAATACCTTAGAATGTGAGGCATCACCCCACTCGACATTTGTGGGCATAGATGGGATCCTTTGCACGTCCACCACCAAGTCCTTGCTCCCGGTCATATGATTTGTTGCTCCACTATCGAGCAACCATGATCCCTCACCGGAAGCAAACACCTACAAGAGATCAATGCTTGGTTTTAGGTACCCATTTAGTAATGGGTCCTTTGATGTTAGTAACGAGGGTCTTAGGAACCCAAATAGACCATTCAATGTACTCATAAGAAGAACCAACAAATTTAGCATAGACATGCCCATCACTAGCACGGCACAACACATAAGAGGGGTTAAAGTCGTCGGCTATGTTCGGAGGGGTGGCGTTGGCCTTCTTGGCATTGCCACCCTTTGCATGGTTCTTCTTCTTCTTGGAAGCACCCTCTCCCTCCCTCACAAAAGTTTGCTTGAGAGGAGGAGGTTGCTTGGTCTTGTCATTCTTCTTCTTGCTCTTGGGCTTGGGCGCGAACCCAATCCCCTCCTTGGCCACAACTTCCTTTTGATTACTCAAAAGGTCGTTAAGGTTCTTCTCACCTTGTATGCATGTGACAAGGCCTTTTTCAAGTTGCTCCTTCAACTTAGCATTCTCCTCAACAAGATGCACATGCTCACAACAAGGGTTAGTAGCATTTGCATTATCAATCAATACTATATGAGGAAAGGTGGCTTTCTCCTTGGTTAGCTTCACTTGGAGTTGATCATGAGACTCTTTGAGACTAGCATGAGCACCCTTCAAGACTTTGTGAGCCTTGTCGTGAATGTCAAACTCCTCATTGAGTCTAGCAAGATCAACTCCAAGCTTTGCCTTCTCGGAGCTTAGCACATGAGACACAACAAGAACATGATCAAGATCTTTTTTTAATTTAGCATGATCATCGTTGTATGACTCCTCAAGAGCCAAACGAAGACCACGCTCTTCCTCAAGAGCATTGGAAAGATCCGAAATCTCATCGGCATAGTCACGACTATGCCCTTCCATCTTAGAGATGGTTTCTTCATGAGCCTCGATCATGTCATTGGCTTCACTAAGTTGTTCCAAGAGAGCAACGGCGCTTCTTGGATTTGCCTTTGAGTTTACCCATAAAGGTCTCAAACTCATTCTCCTCCACATTAGTCCCCTCATGTTCATCAATGCAATCCATCAAAGAAGAATGATTGATGATGGTAGTTTTGATGTTGGGGGTTACCTTGTTGGTGGCTTTAGCCATGAGGCACTTGGCGGTGATGCTTTCATTTGGTGAATCGAAGAGAGACACCCGAGGAGTCGTCGCAATGGCAACGGAGGCCATGGCAACCGACTCACCATCTTCATCATCATCATCATCCTCATTATACTCTTCTTGAACCACCAAAGCTTTGTGAGGAGCCTTCTTGGTGAAGTTGCTCTTGTTGGGGAAAGACTTGGTCTTGTCCTTACGGATGAGCTTGCCACCATTGTCTTCCCTCTTCTCATATGGGCACTCCGCAACAAAGTGACTTACATTGCCACAACTGAAGCAAGTCCTCACTCGTTGCTTGCCCTTTGCGCCACTTGAGTTGCTCTTTTTGAAGTTGGGCCTTGAGTTCTTCTTGCTCCAAAATTGCCTTGAAGCAAGGGCCATGTGTTCATGATAGTCATATCAGTATCTTCGAGGTTGCTCTCTTCTTCTTCCTCCTCTCCATCTTCTTCGACACAAATCTTGGCCTTCAAAGCGAGGTTGGGCTTCTTTGCTCTTTGGGAGCGAAGCACCGCATTGTCGGCGGTCTTGTCCAATATGCTCATAGCCACAAACTCATCCAACACATCACTTGAGGACAGGGTGTGGAAGTCCGCCATTGACGGATGACGGAGGACATGGCTTTGTGGTAGGGCATCATTGCCTTGAGGAATTTGCGCTTGATCCAGCTTGTCATCCGTGTCCTTGCTTCCATGATCCCGAGGATATCATGAGCTTGGTTACTCTCGATAGAGCTCACGAGGTTCTTCATCTTCTTTCATTGCAAACTCATCGGCTTCATCTTGCACCACTTCATAGTTGAAGCGTTGAATGCTTGCGCTTCCTCGATAAAGAGAAACCACCTTGTGCCAAGCATCTTTGGCAAGGGAGTAGGGCCGGAGATGAGGGAGGTATTCGGGAAGGATTGCTTCTTGGATGATGAAGAGAGCATTCTCATTGAATTGATGGTCCACGACTTCTCTAGGAGAGAAGTTGCTCGGGTCATGCGGATAGAAACCTTCTTCAATGATTCTCCAAAGGTTAGTGTTCACATGATTTAAATGACGCTTAAAACGATAAACCCAAGAATCAAAATCCTCCTTTTTATCAATCTTAGGAGGTGGACCGGCATGATTCAAATGAGTGGAAGGAATCGATCCACCATAAACGGGAGGAGGTTGCACATGGGCGAAGATGCCGGTGCCATTCTTACCACTAGACGATGGGGCTTTCTCACTAGTAGCTTCCCCCTTGTCGGAGTTAGCATCCGCTCCGTGTTGGCGGATCACCCACTTTCACGGTGCGGTGGAAAGTTTAAGCCCTTCTAGGAATTCCTTAAACATGTCCTTGACCTCGGTCGTCATGGAGGTTTTCAATGTGTCCAACGCCACATTGAATTCCTCACGAGAGATCGAGTTATCCCCATCTCCCGTAGATGATATCGGATTCGCACCGGAGTGCTCTCCCACATCATCTACGACGTCAACCATACTCTTCGGACGGTAAAGTCCTTAAAAAGAGACGAGGCTCTGATACCAATTGAAAGGATCGATAAAGTTGACTAGAGGGGGGTGAATAGGCAACTAACAATTTTTAGCTTTTCTTGATCAAATTAAACTTTGCAACAAAGTAAGTTGTCTAGATATGCAACTAAGTGGACAACCTATATGATGCAATCAACACAAGCACACGAGCAAGCAAAGATAGAAACACAAATAAGCTTGCACAAGTAAAGGGATAGGATAACCAAGAGTGGAGCCGGTGGAGACGAGGATGTGTTACCGAAGTTCCTTCCTTTTGAGGGGAAGTACGTCTCCGTTAGAGCGGTGTGGAGGCACAATGCTCCCCAAGAAGCCACTAGGGCCACCGTAATCTCCTCACGCCCTCGCACAATGCAAGATGCCGTGATTCCACTATTGGTGCCCTTGAAGGCGGCAACCGAACCTTTACAAACAAGGTTGGGGCAATCTCCACAACTTAATTGGAGGCTCCCAACGACACCATGAAGCTTCACCACAATGGAATATGGCTCCGCGGTGACATCAACCGTCTAGGGTGCTCAAACACCCAAGAGTAACAAGATCCGCAAGGGATAAGTGGGGGAAATCAAATGTCTCTTGGTGGAAGTGTAGATCGGGCCCTTGTCACTCAATCCCGAGCAAATCAACAAGTTTGATTGGCTAGGGAGAGAGGTTGGGCCAAAATGGAGCTTGGAGCAACAATGGAGCTTGGAGATGGAAGAGGTAGTCAACTAGAGGTAGGAGACACCCCTTTTATAGTCGTGGAAAAGATCCAACCGTTATCCTCAAGTTCAGCCCGCGACACGCGGTACTACCGCGCGGCCACGCGGTACTACCGTGGAGGACCACGGTACTACCGCGGCAGCAGCAGAGGCTGGGACTAGCCAGACTGAGCGCAGTACTACCGCTCGCGTGGTACTACCGCAAGGCAGGTAAGCCACAGCCTACGAAGAGCGCGGATGAAATAAACTACATCCGTGCCTACTTCGCTGAAAAAGAAACGATTAAAACCCGACAGGTACTACCGCACACGAGTCGGTATTACTACCGTTGAGGCGCGGATGTAAAAAATTTACATCCGCTCCTACTAGCGCGGCGCAACGGTACTGGGTATGAGGGCCACGGTACTACGGCTCCAGGAGAGCGGTACTACCGTGGCCTCCCGCGGTACTACCGCGCATGACGTGCGGTACTATCATGTGGGCACGGATGTAAAAAATTACATCCGCTCCTACTACCGTACCGGAGCAGCACTAGGCCTGGGAGTCGCGGTACTAAGGCTCCAGGGGAGCGGTACTACCGTGACCCCCAGCGGTACTACCGCAGGTGCTTGCGGTACTACCGCTCCTTAGAGCAGTACTACCGCAAGTACAGCAGTAGTCGTCTTATTATGCACAACTAGGATAACGGATAGACGCTCCAAAGTGCAAGGAAAGGTAGGACAAGTGTACGTGTTGATTCCACCCAGACCTTTCCGACGCAGACCCCCTCTTAATAGTACGGCTCTCCTACGACTCAAATCCACCAAAGAGAAACGTAGAACAACGCCGTCTTCAATAGTCTCCGAGGGGCACCGAATCGTCTCGTGCCTAGTGATGAAGCATCTGAGAAACTCAAGGCACACGATTAGTCCGCAAAAGCATCGTCATCAATCACCAAAACACCTAAGGGATAAATATGCCCTTACAAAAGGTTCCTGAGTCATTCTACCAGTTCTAGTAGCCACTCTAACAGCATAATCATTTTTCTTACTATTCATTTCATTGAGCAAATCATTTTGAGCCTTAAGTACTTGTTCTACTTGAGTGGTAACCATAGAAGCATGTTTAGTAATGAGTTTAATTTCAACTCTAACATCAGCCATGTAATTGCCCAAGTGTTTAAGCACATCGGAATTGTATTTCAATTTTCTACCAAAATAAGCATTAAAATTTTCTTGTTTGACAATAAAGTTATCAAACTCATCTAGGCATTGGCTAGCAAACTTAGTAAGAGGGATTTCAGCTCTATCATATCTATAGAGAGAATTTACCTTTACTACCTGTGTCGGGTTATCAAGACCAGGAGGTTCTTCAATAGGTAATGGATTAAGATCATATGTTTCTTCAACAGGCGGTAAATTAAGACCATGTATTTCTTCAATAGGAGGTAAATTCTTAACATCTTCAGATTTAATACCTTTTTCTTTCATAGATTTCTTTGCCTCTTGCATATCTTCAGATCGAGAAATAGAACACCTCTCTTCTTGGAGTTGGTTTAGGAATAGGCTCGAGAACTGCTCGGTCTGGCTCGAAGTGTCCAATTATTTTCATTTGTCAACATATTATTCAATAGAATTTCAGCTTCATCTGGTGTTCTTTCCCGAAAATGAACCAGCACAACTATCCGTAATCTCTGAAGCATCGGTTAGTCCATTATAAAAGATATCAAGTATTTCATTCTTCTTAAGAGGATGATCAGGCAAAGCATTAAGTAACTTGAGAAGCCTCCCCCAAGCTTGTGGGAGACTCTCTTCTTCAATTTGCACAAAGTTGTATATTTCCCTCAAAGCAGCTTGTTTCTTATGAGCAGGGAAATATTTAGCAGAGAAGTAATAAATCATATCCTGGGTACTACGCACACAACCAGGATCAAGAGAATTAAACCATATCTTAGCATCACCCTTTAATGAGAACGGAAATATTTTAAGGATATAGAGGTAGAGATCTCTCATCATTAGTGAATATGGTGGCTATATCATTTAATTTAGTAAGATGTGCCACAACAGTTTCAGATTCATAGCCATGAAAAGGATCAGATTCAACCAAAGTAATTATATCAGGATCAACAGAGAATTCATAATCCTTATCGGTAACACAAATAGGTGAAGTAGCAAAAACAGGGTCAGGTCTCATTCTATCATTAAGAGATTGCTTATTCCATTTAGCTAATAACCTCTTGAGTTCATATCTATCTTTGCAGGCTAAAATAGCTAAAGAAGCTTCTTTATCAAAAACATAACCCTCAGGAATAGCAGGCAAGTTTTCATCATCACTTTCATCAATATAATCAGTTTCAATAATTTATTTCTCTCTAGCCCTAGCAAATTGTTCATCAAGAAATTCACCAAGGCACGATAGTATCAAGCATAGAAGTAGTTTCATCATAAGTATCATGCATAGCGTATGGCATCATCAATAACATGCGACATATCGTAATCGAATAGCGTAAGAAGGTTTAGGTGTCGCAAGCTTACTCAAAATGAAGGTGAATCAAGTGCAGAGCTAGATGGCAGTTCCTTACCTTCCCTCGTAGTTGAGGAATAAATTGTTGTCTTAGCGTCTTTCAAGTTCTTCATAGTAACCAGCAGATATAAATCCCAAGTGACTCAAAGAATAGAGCTATGCTCCCCGGCAACGGTGCCATAAAATAGTCTTGATAACCCACAAGTATAGGGGATCGCAACAGTTTTCGAGGGTAGAGTATTCAACCCAAATTTATTGATTCGACACAAGGGGAGCCAAAGAATATTCTCAAGTATTAGCAGTTGAGTTGTCAATTCAACCACACCTGGATAACTTAATATCTGCAACAAAGTATTTAGTAGCAAAGTAATATGATAGTAGTGGTAACGGTAACAAAAGTAACGGAAGCAAAAGTAATATTTTTGGTGTTTTGCAGTGATTGTAACAACAACAACGGAAAAGTAAATAAGCAAGAACCAATATAGGAAAAGCTCGTACGCATTGGATCAGTGATGGATAATTATGCCGGATGCGGTTCATCATGTAACAATCATAACATAGGGTGACACAGAACTAACTCCAATTCATCGATGTAATGTAGGCATGTATTCCGAATGTAGTCATACATGCTTATGGAAAAGACCTTGCATGACCTCTTTTGTCCTACCCTCCCGTGGCAGCGGGGTCCTAATGGAAACTAAGGGATATTAAGGCCTCCTTTTAATAGAGTACCGGACCAAAGCATTAACACATAGTGAATACATGAACTCCTCGAACAATGGTCATCACCGGGAGTGGTCCCGATTATTGTCACTTCGGGGTTGCCGAATCATAACACATAGTAGGTTACTATAAACTTGCAAGATAGGATCAAGAACACACATATAGTCATGAAAACATAATAGGTTCAGATCTGAAATCATGGCACTCGGGCCCTAGTGACAAGCATTAAGCATAGCAAAGTCATAGCAACATCAATCTCAGAACATAGTGGATACTAGGGATCAAACCATAACAAAACTAACTTGATTACATGATAGATCTCATCCAACCCATCACCGTCCAGCAAGCCTATGATGGAATTACTCACACACGGCGGTGAGCATCATGAAATTGGTGATGGAGGATGGTTGATGATGACGACGGCGACGAATCCCCCTCTCTGGAGCCCCGAACGGACTCCAGATCAGCCCTCCCGAGAGGTTTTAGGGCTTGGCGGCGGCTCCATATCGTAAAACACGATGATTTCTTCTCCTTTATTTTTTTCTCCCCGAAAGCAAATATATAGAGTTGGAGTTGGCGTCGGAGGAGTTCCAGGGGGCCCACGAGGTAGGGGGCGTGCCCTAGGGGGAGGGCGCGCCCACCACCCTCGTGGACAGGGTGTGGGCCCCTGGTCTTCATCTTTTGCAAGGATTTTTTATTATTTCCAAATAGACGTTCCGTGGAGTTCCAGGTCATTCCGAGAACTTATGTTTCTGCACATAAATAACACCATGGAAAGTCTGCTGAAAGCAGCGCCAGTCCGGGTTAGTTCCATTCAAATCATGCAAGTTAGAGTCCAAAACAAGGGCAAAAGTGTTTGAAAAAGTAGATACGACGGAGACGTATCAGGCGCCCCCCCCCCTTGTCCAACTTGGACTAGAGGGGGAGGGGGCGTGCAGCCTGCCCTGCCCGCCCCTCCTCTTCTCCACTAAGGCCCATGTAGGCCCATTAAACCCCCGGGGGGGGTTCCCATAACACCCAGTACTCCGGTATATATCCGATAACCCCCGGAACCATTCCGGTGTCCGAATATAGTCGTCCAATATATCAATCTTCATGTCTCGACCATTTCGAGACTCCTCGTCATGTCCGTGATCACATCCGGGACTCCGAACTACCTTCAGCACATCAACACATATAAACTCATAATATAACTGTCATCGAAACTTTAAGCGTGCGGACCCTACGGGTTCGAGAACTATGTAGACATGACCGAGACATGTCTCCGGTCAATAACCAATAGCGGAACCTGGATGCTCATATTGGCTCCCACATATTCTACGAAGATCTTTATCGGTCGACCGCATAACAACATACGTTGTTCCCTTTGTCATCGGTATGTTACTTGCCCGAGATTCGATCGCTCGGTATCTCAATACCAAGTTCAATCTAGCATCGGCAAGTCTCTTTACTGGTTCCGTGATACATCATCCCGCAACTAACTCATTAGTTACAATGATTGCAAGGCTTATAGTGATGTGCATTACCGAGTGGGCCCAGAGATACCTCTCCGACAATCGGAGTGACAAATCCTAATCTCGAAATACGCCAACCCAACAAGTACCTTCGGAGACACCTGTAGAGCACATTTATAATCACCCAGTTACGTTGTGACGTTTGGTAGCACACAAAGTGTTCCTCCGATAAACGGGAGTTGCATAATCTCATAGTCATAGGAATATATATAAGTCATGAAGAAAGCAATAGCAAAATACTAAACGATCGTGTGCTAAGCTAACGGAATGGGTCAAGTCAATCACATTATTCTCCTAATGATGTGATCCTGTTAATCAAATGACAACTCATGTCCATGGCTATAAAACTCAACCATCTTCGATTAACGAGCTAGTCAAGTAGAGACATACTAGTGACACTCTGTTTGTCTATGTATTCACACATATATTATGTTTTCGGTTAATACAATTCTAGCATGAATAATAAACATTTATCATGATATAAGAAAATAAATAATAACTTTATTATTGCCTCTAGGACATATTTCCTTCACGAGTCAGTGGCCGCCAGCCAGGTTTGACCGCCACCTGGTCGTGCCTAGGGTGAATACTAGTCCATCTTGGGGGTTGCAAAATCGCCGTGACCATTAAACCAGCCCACCTGGTCGGACCGCACCAGCTCGTTGTCTCCTCTGCTCCCACACCCTCTCTACTCGTCGTCGCTGCCGAGGTCATCCTCTGAGCTCGTCGGCGTCGACGACGGCTCCATGAGCACGTCGTAGGACACTGACCCGCCGTTGTCCGTGCCGTTCGGGTCATTGTGATGATGCCTCGTCGCCCCTGTACGGTACGTCGCCGTCGCCAGCAGCTCCGGTGCTCGATCTGTACATTTTAGCTCCAGTAAAGAGTTCTTGGTCAGCTCCGTCGCCGTCACCGTCCATCACGCACTCGTCGTCGTCCACGTACGCGACTCTCGCCGCCGTCGGGGTCCACGACGACGAGGGCTGCGTCTTGTCCGGCCACTCGCTACACTTCCTCGACGACTTCTTCCCGCCGTCGCTGTCGACATCGGCGAGCTGGTCGCCTGCGCCAGCGACTGCAGCATCTGTTGCCTCGCCAGTCACTACCATTGCTCTCTTTCCTGTCAGCTTTGCAGTACTCCTTGGCACACAGAAGAAAGACGCGGCTCTGCTCCCATGATTCGCAACTGCTGATCCCCATCATTCAGAAACCGCATGCCCTCCTGTTCACACATACAATAAATTACCAAATCATTCCTCAAATCTAATGCTAATGTGTAATCCTTTTGGAGCAAATGCTAGCATAACAAAAAATCAGAAAGATTATTATGATGCAACTGGTGCAGTTGATAAAGTGCAGCTACTAGCAATCAATTGTGTTACCTTGAGAGATAGGAAAGAAGTGGACTGAGCAGCCACATGCCCCTCCAGCCTGGTGTTTTTCTCAAGCATTGCCTCATACTTCTCCTGCACAACAGATTCAGTGTCAACTCCACATCAGGCACATGATTAACTCATCGTGAAATGCAGCTAAAGTTGATCTGTACTGTATAATGAGAGCAGGAGCTGGGCAAAGATTGGTTAAAATTCAGACGTACCTTGAGGAACAGAACCTCCTCCTCCAGCTTGCCATTCGCTCGTGTTGCGTTCGCGTACTTCTCCTGAAAACATATCCACAACAATGGCTTCGGCATGATCAACAATGTGGAGAAAACAATTCAACCAGGAAGACACATTTGAATATTCAAATTTAACATGGCAGCCATTTCTTGCAAGATAACTAAATAGACAAGTATGATGAATTTAAGTTGAGGAGGAGTTGGCCCAATTATTGTACCTCCAAGGATAGAACCTGCTTTTCCAGATTGCCATTGGCCTTTAGCACACACTCATACTTGTCCTGCAAATAAGATCACCATGAGTTCAAGATCAGCTAAGGAAATACTCCATGGAATAAACAAAAAGAAAGTAAACTTTGCAATTCTTACAACACTAGTGGAAAGAGATATCCATTCTGATGATTAAAACTATCTATGTCAAGTGTACTTTGCAGTATATATGCAGAAGTATTTCTTCATCAGTGGAAATAAAAAGGTGCTTTGCCTAAACATCCACCTTAACCTCAGTGTAAAAAATGTGAGAAACAAAGCTGAGAAAGGTTTGTGTGTACTGCAGGTGTCTCTGCAATGCCTTCCCAGAGGAGACAAATTGATAGCTACAAATGTGTCATGCTTTGGAAAGGCAAACCTGCTCCTGCATCTTACAAATTTCAGATGCAGTACTGCAATGTAGTACTATGACACAACCAAAACCAAGACTTGCCACTTGGAAGCAACTCAAATGTCAAAATTTCTTTCTTTCTTTAACTGAAACATAAAAAAAAAAGACTATCACAAAACCAAAACCAAAGACTTGCCACTTCCAAATAAACTCAAATGCTTTCTTTAACTGAAACTCCAACACCAAAGTTTTCACATAAGAAGGAACCAGAAACATGCACACCCTGAAAATTGACAAGTGTGCATCACAATTCACAAGTAAGGGGGTGTGCTCCATTCAAGCATGCATGCATGTCCCATTTTCTCATAATTTTTTCAACAAATATACATGATGCAAAACAGATAGATGTAATTTATTTATTTTGAGGGGTAGAGAGATGTAAATTTGATAGCAAACATGCATGATGAAAATTGCAACGGAAAGAGATGCATATCTGAGGACAGATAACTGCGATCACCTGATAAGTCTCATGAGAAATGTATGCTTTGACTGCCTCAGATTTCACCTCATTGTTCATTGTGCCTTGATGTGCCTTCACCGACTGCTGCATGTGCCATCATACACAAATTTAGAGCAACAGAATTCAGTGCCAACACAAAGCTAGCACTGTTATTTACTGTATGCAAAAATGATAACAATTTAGCACAAGTAATCAAACATAGCACAAATTACCATTGGTTTAATCAGCACAAGTGACTTCATACACAAATACTGTATAACAAAATTCAGTGTTAACACAACAACACTGGCATTGCTAATTTGCTACTTAGTACTTACTGTATGCAAGAATCACAAATGATCAATTTTAACACAAACATTTCTTTGTCACATGCAAGACTCAATGGAAGATCGAATCAACATTGAGGAAGAAGAAGAAATTGCAAGAGAAGATGATAGAAGGGGGAAAATGGGGCCTTTTTACTCCGGCAAGCTCCTTGGTGAGCTCCTCCACCTGCACCTTTGCCTTGAGCGTGTAGCCGTCCGCGGACACGGGATCTCCGCGCTTCCACCATGGAGGCGGCACCCAGTACGGGTCGACACTCGACACCGAGTAGCCGACCTCCCGGTGCAGGGCTGCAAGCTCGGCCGGTTCGAGCCAGTACTCCTTGGTGCCGTCGGGCGTTGGCATTGTGGCGGTGAGAGTCGCGTACGTGGACGACGATGAGTGCGCGATGGACGGCAGTCTCGAGCTCCCGCCCACGCCGCTGTTGGCCTCCTCCACCAACGCCGACTTCTCCGCCAAGCTCCCGCTCCTCCCCGGCCCGGACTCGCCGGTCCAACCACCTTCACAGCCGCCGGCCACCACCAGCAGCCTGAGGGACGCCGACCTCCAGGAGCCAGCGCAGCCCCACTTCGTCGGCCTCGACCTGCAGCTCCGGCACACGGCGTAGGAAGCGTCGTCGCAGCCGTTCCCGTGCGTCATTTTTGCAAAAGACCCCCTGCTTTCCTGCGTATTCAGGCGGCTGAGACAACGTGGCAGTCAGCGCCCACGTGGATCTACTTGACCAGGTGCGACCAGGTACTGGCGTTTTTGTAAAAAAACCCAGATGGACTAGTATTCATCCTAGGCACGACCAGATGGCGGTTATAGCGATCTGGCGGCCGCTGACTCGGCCAAGTCAGCAAATACGTATACAAAAACGTACATACGAACCAAAGTGAACTCCTTGCACAAGTATATAGACCGTAGTTCAGGTATTTTAAAATAGTGATACTAAACTGTCAACCGGCTCAAGTTTAGGAACCTACAGTGAATTTTTCTCTAATACAAATGTGCAGTGCATATTCATCCTCTATCTTTCCCTTCCACTATGACCAGCCTAACGATGTGATGTTGGGACGGAACCACATCAATGGCTTGAAAAGGTGCTCTGCGTGGCGATTAAACTTTGTACGTGACGCCTACCAGTTGACACCCAACGACCAACCGTGCTCAGGAACCTTTAAGGCGGGCCCTGCGACACCCCCGCCAAATAACTGCGTGTATCATCATTTTGAGCTGAACGAAATCACTGTTTTAATCTTCTAGGCAAAAATTAACAGGATTTGACCCTGTTTCGCAAGTATTTTCTCATCTGACCTTTTTCGGTCACACCAACGTACCTAGCGTTTCGGTTGCACTAAAGACGCCACTGTCTCTGGCGTTTGGCCTCTGCACCACATCTTGTTGGCTGGCTGACGTGGCTCCGCCAAACGCCAAGGGGGCTGGCGTTTGCATGGCTAGTCCAAACGCCATGGTGTTTGGCGTTCACTAGTAGTCACAATCTTATGTTTCTTCAGCTTTGGTTTCTAATTAAACTGGAGCACCACTTCCTCCCTGCAAATAGAAAGCAAAACAGTGCTCGTACGATTCTTTTGTTGCACACTAATTTATTTGTGCCCTGAAGCTCCCGGCAAAAACTTTACTAGATTTTTCATATAAACAAGACACCAATTTAAGTTAAGTGGATCATTTAGGGCATCTTCAAGACGGACCCTTAAACATCTCGCAACCGTCCGGACCGCGCTGTTCGGATCTGTGACGCTCGATTCAATCAGACACTAATCATGCACGCAAACGCAGTACGATCAAGATCGCGACTCACGGAAGATATCACAACACAACTCTAAAACATAAATAAGTCATACAAGCATCATAATACAAGCCGGGGCCTCGAGGGCTCGAATACAAGTGCTCGATCATAGACGAAGTCAGCGGAAGCAACAATATCTGAATACGAGACATAAGTTAAACAAGTTTGCCTTAAGAAGGCTAGCGCAAACGAGGATACAGATCGAAGAGGCGCAGCCTCCCGCTCGATCCTCCTAACTACTCCCGGTCGTCGTCGGCGGGCTGCACGTAGTAGTAGGCACCTCCGTGTAGTAGTCGCCATCGACGGTAGCGTCTCGCTCCACGGGCTCCGTCGTGCAGTCGCAGCAATCGGATAGAGATAGGGGAAAAGGGGAACAAGGCAACCGTGAGTACTCATCCAAAGTACTGCAAGCAAGGAGCTACAAAGACATATGCATGGATATATGTGTAAAGGGCCATATCAAGAGACTGAATCTGCAGTAATGCCGTAATAAGAGGGGATAACTAATCATGTCAAGACTACGCTCGCAACCTCCGCCTTCAAAGATGTAGAAGAGAGTACATCAAGTCCTCCAAGTAGCATCGCATAGCATAATCCTACTCGGCGATCCCTCCTCATTGCCTCATAGAGAACGATCACCGGGTTATATCCGCACTTGGAAGGGTGTGTTTTATTAAGTATCCAGTTCTAGTTGTCATAAGGTCAAGGTACAACTCCAAGTCGTCCTGTTATCAAGATCACGGCTATTCAATAGATTAACTTCCTGTAGGGGTGCACCACATAACCCAACACGCTTGATTCCATTTGGCGGACACACTTTCTGGGTCATGCCCGCCATGGAAGATCAACACGTCAGCAGCCCCACCTAGGCCAACAGAGAGGCCCAATGAGTATAGCATGGCGGGCGGACAAGAGTGTAGGGCCACCGATGGAACACTAGCATCCTATACTAAGCAAGAGGATAGCGGTAATGGTAACAATAGTAGTAGCAAGGATGTATGAGGGAGTCCAGACTAGGGGTGTCCTGATAGCGAACTATCATCTTTGGCGGACTCCAAGACTATGAAGATACAAGATCAAGACTTCGTCCCGTGTCCGGATGGGACTTTCCTTGGCGTGGAAGGCAAGCTTGGCGATACGGATATGTAGATCTCCTACCATTGTAACCGACTCAGGTAACCCTAACCCTATCCGGTGTCTATATAAACCGGAGGGTTTTAGTCCGTGGGACGAACAACAATCATACCATAGGCTAGCTTCTAGGGTTTAGCCTCCTTGATCTCGTGGTAGATCTACTCTTGTACTACCCATATCATCAATATTAATCAAGCGGGAGTAGGGTATTACCTCCATCGAGAGGGCCCGAACACAGGTAAAAACATCGTGTCCCTTGTCTCCTGTTACCATCCGCCTAGACGCACGCTCGGGAACCCCTACCGAGATCCGCCGGTTTTGACACCGACATTGGTGCTTTCATTGAGAGTTCCTCGTGTCGTCACCTATAGGCCCGATGGCTCCTTCGATCATCGATAACGACGCGTCCAGGTGAGACTTTTCTCCCGGACAGATCTTCAGATTCGGCGGCTTTGCATCGCGGGCCAATTCGCTAGGCCATCCGGAGCAGATCGAAGCTACGCCCGCCATCGAGTCGATTTGAAGTTTGAACTATACGGCCGATGTCCGCGGAGACTTGATCTTCGACGGATTCGAGCCACAACCGAGCGTGCCGCCTTGTCTCGATGGGTATGATCTAGCTCTGCCGCGAACAAAGCCACGAGGCCGCACCAACATCCGCCCGACCCTTAATCCGGGCCGGATTCGCCGATCGAGGACGGTTGGTTGGACACCGCCTCGGGCTGAAATCTCTACGGCGATCGAGCGAACACCTCCCTTTCCTTTGCGGCTCGTGACTCAAGGTGCGGACTCTTCTCCGGACTCCGAACCTCCGTGCCCCCGCCAATCGAATCCGATTGGGCGCGTCATGGAGTTCATCGCCATGACATCTTTCAAAGACTCGCCTTTGGCGATATCCTGAACTCACTAAAGTCTCTCTTTCTCCGGAGAGCCCCGGCGGACTACGGACAGGAAGGTTGGGATGCGGACGACGAAGAAATTCAACGCCCACCCACCACCCACTTTGTAGCCACCGTCGATTTATTTAACCGACATGCTCGACTTGACTCAAGACATCGACGGTATGGACGACGATGCCGAGACGACCAAGACACAGCGCCTACGTGGCAATCGGAAGGCCACCTCATCATACGACATATACATGGTGGACATCCCAAAAGATGGGAATGGCGATGGAACGCGGAGGATGACCCTCCAAGAAACAACCCAAACGCCAACGCGTCGGGCGCCGTTCTAAATCCCGCCACAAAGAAAAAGGTGATTCCGACACGGAGACAATAACACCCCTGACAAAGGTGCGAAGACAACCCCCTCCAGCAGGACTCGGCGCGGGAGGAGGGAGAAGCAAGTCCGCACGACAAGGCGGCGTAAAGAGAGGTCGAGGACGATAATTATGCGCCTCCCTCCAAGATGAGGCAAGCCTCGACGACGGCAATTTGTCGTGCTGAGGATCCCGCCAACAGAGCGTTTCAAACGCAGGCTTATGGCCACGGCAAGCAGCCTCAAGAAAGCAAAGCAACAGCTTAGAGCTGACCAAGACCTGCTAGGCGACGGATGGATCAAGTCCTTGCACCAAGAGTATGAACTCGAACACCCCTCCAAGAGATACCCCAAACGCAGTTGCTACCCCAATTAGAGGAAGCAGCACCAAACCTACATCACCAGCGCATGAAGTGGCGGACCGGCCACCCGTGGCATGCGACAGAAGCCTCTCGGCCCTCCGCTCAAGCCGCACTCGACGCTGCTCAAAAAGTACCAAGGCACGGAAAACGCTACGGACTTGCGAGATATATTGGAGGATAAGGCAAAACATACAAGATCGATCTCACGGATCGCGTGGCGCCTAACGACTCGGGATGATTACCGTCGCGCGGATACAAAGAAACCCGCCGGGCCTAACACGATGAGACAAAGCTCATATGAGCTACGCCGTGATATAGCCCAATCTGAGGCGCCAGACACCCACTATGCTTCACAGATGAAGTAATGGATCATCTAATCCTCGAGGGCTTCAAACCCGTAAACATCAAATCATATGATGGTACCACAGATCCTGCGATCTGTATCGAGGACTATCTCCTCCATATCCACATGGCCCGCGGTGATGATCTACATGCCATCAAATACCTCCCACTCAGGCTTAAAGGACCAGCTCGGCATTGGCTCAACAGCTTGCCAAAGAATCAATTGGTTGTTGGGAGGACCTCGAAGCCGCATTCCTTGATAACTTCGGGGCACATATGTGCGACCACCGACGCCGATGACCTTAGCCATATAATTCAGCAGCCGTAAGAATCGGCGGACAATTCGACACGGTTCCTAACAAAAAAAATCAAATCGTTGACTGTCCGGATGCGGAGGCCCTTGCAGCCTTCAAACATAACATCCACGACGAGTGGCTTGCCCAGCACCTAGGACAGGAAAAGCCGAAATCCATGGCAGCCCTCACAACACTCATGACCCGCTTTTGCGCGGGAGAGGACAGCTGGCTAGCTCGAAGCAACAACTTGGCCAAACACCCTGATAGTTCGGATACCAAGGACAGCAATGGCAGGTCGCGTGGCAATAAGAACAAGCGCCCATTAATGGCGATAATGCTGAAGATACGGCCGTCAATGCCGGATTCAGAGGCTCTAAACCCGGTCAGCGGAAGAAGCCATTCAAAAGAAATACCCAGGGCCCGTCCAACTTGGACCGAATACTCGATTGCTTGTGCCAGATACATGGCACCCCCGAAAAGCCAGCCAACCACACCAACAGGGATTGTTCGGTGTTCAAGCAAGCAGGAAAGCTAAGTGCCGAACTCAATGACAAGGGGATGCATAGCGATGACGAGGAAGAGCCCCGGCCGCCGAACAATAGAGGACAGAAGGGCTTTCCCACATAAGTGCGGACGGTGAACATGATATACGCAACCCATATACCCAAAAGGGAGTGGAAGCGTGCACTAAGGGACGTGTATGCGATGGAGCCAGTCGCCCCGAAGTTCAACCCATGGTCTTCCTGCCCGATCACCTTCGATCGAAGGGACCACCCCACTAGCATCCGTCACGGCGGTTTCGCCGCATTGGTTCTTGACCCAATTATTGACGGATTTCACCTCACCGAGTCCCGATGGACGGCGGTAGCAACCTGAACCTGCTTTATCGGATACAAGGCGCAAAATGGGCATAGACCCTCAAGGATTAGACCCACAAAGACGACCTTTAAAGGCGTCATACCGTGTAGAGGCCAATTGTACAGCTCGCCACACTCAAGTGGTCTTCGATCCTGGATAACTTCCGGCGAAGAGTTAATCTTTGACATAGTCCCGTTCCGCAGCGGCTATCACGCCTTTCGCCGGACAAACCGCATTTGTAAAGTTCAATGCGGTGCCGCACGACGATACCTCAAGCTCAAGATGCCAGCCCTCGAGGAGTAATCACGGTCAATGGAAACATCGAACGCTCTCTCCGAACGGAGGAGCACACGGCGTCCTCGCGGCCGAGGTGCAAAGCAGCCTCTCACAAGAACTCTCGAGTCCGCCACTAAACGTCCGGACACTATCAAGCGCACCGGAGTAACCTACAACAAGACCGACCGCACGATCCAAGCATCGCCAGTAGTAATCCGCCCCAACCCCAGCCCTCGCGAAACCGCTGAAGCCAAGATTACTACTGCGTACATAACTATGCTCGGAGATACCATAGGCATAAGGGAGGGGCACGACCACGGCTGCGCCTAGAATGCGGCTCAACCGCACTAGGGGCTCCAATTGTGTCATTCTTTTCTTTCTTCCTTTTCTTACTTTCAGACTCCGTTTTCCGAAGTCCCGTCTGCACTAGAATCGCCGAACTCACGATGCAACAGCCAGGAAGCGTAAAGCTACGTCGAGTGTTCGTGTGGTCTCTATTACGAGCATTATACCTATTTTACATACCATCCCGCAGCTTACCCACGGAGGGGACATGTTAAACCGTCCCATCCCTTGCTTATCGTGACTATTTGTATCGCTCGCTTTCATTGCAAGTACTTTTTGAATAAACAATACATAGCTTTTGCCTATTATTGCACTCCTTTCTTTATCTATATATATGTTCACTTCATGACATGTTGCACCAGACACTTTGGTACGGCCAATACACCAGGGCTTAAGTACCCCAAAAGTATGGTGTGATAAGTCCGAACACTTTCACAAGTGCGGCACCCGAACTTATAGCATTATATGCATCGGCTCAATCATGTCTTGGGTCAATAGTTGGGTTTGCCTGCTCCTATGTTTTGGTACCTTACGTTCCGTTATATCGGCTAAGGTAGCACTAGGAGAACCACTGCGATTGTGCCTGGTTGAGCTGGGTTGAGCACCTCGGAGGAAAGCTAAAACTGACCGTCATGATAGGGCGAGAGCCGGTCGCTGTTCGAGAGGTTTTTCGGTCCCTAAAGACTTATGCCGCTTAGAGCGAGGAACCGCATTGTCCGGCAAAGGCGTGATAGCGCCCGAACTCGGTCTTCCGAATACTAGGGGCTTCACCGAAATTTAAAATTATAGAATTCTATGGATAAGTGAGAGTGTTCAAGCATTATAAGTACGGTTGCCTTGTTCGCTATGTTGAGCGCCTCCTCGATGGACCCAAGAATGGGAACAAGAGCGCTCAGTTTATCCCAACACCCCACTTTCGTGGCATGGGGGCTGAAGCCAACGACTTGCCATCTCTCAAATTTGATAAACGGCCGCATGAAGATAATATTTTAAATTAACAAGCGTTGCTTAGCGATATGAACAAGTTTTCAGCGTCAGGGATAACAAATGCGAGTCTATTCAAAATTACATCTTTGGAGCACTCATCCTCTATACGGCGGGCACCCTTCAGGAGGCCCTCATAGTACATTTCGGGCGTACGATGCTCCTTGCCCTTCGGTGGCCCGTCCGTCACAAGCTTCTCCGCATCCAGCTTGCCCCAGTGCACTTTAGCATGGGCAAGGGCCCGACGGGCACCTTCTGAAGGAAATATGCCCTAGAGGCAATAATAAAGTTATTATTTATTTCCTTATATCATGATAAATGTTTATTATTCATGCTAGAATTGCATTAACCGAAAACATAATACATGTGTGAATACATAGACAAACAGAGTGTCACTAGTATGCCTCTACTAGACTAGCTTGTTAATCAAAGATGGTTAAGTTTCCTAACCATAGACAAAGGAGTTGTCATTTGATTAACAAGGTCACATCATTAGTTGAATGATCTGATTGACATGACCCATTCCATTAGCTTAGCACCCGATCGTTTAGTATGTTGCTATTGCTTTTATCCATGACTTATACATGTTCCTATAACTATAAGATTATGCAACTCCGTTTACGGAGGAACACTTTGGTACTACCAAACGTCACAACGTAATCGGGTGATTATAAAGGAGTACTACAGTGTCTCCAAAGGCGTATATTGGGTTGGCGATTTGAGATTAGGATTTGTCACTCCGATTGCTCGGAGAGGTATCTCTGGCCCTCTCGGTAATGCACATCACTAAGCCTTGCAAGCATTACAACTAATGAGTTAGCTGTGAGATGATGTATTACGTAACGAGTAAAGAGACTTGCCAAGAACGAGATTGAACTAGGTATTGGATACCGACGATCGAATCTCGGGCAAGTAACATACCGATGACAAAGGAACAACGATATGTTGTCATGCGGTCTGACCGATAAAGATCTTCAGTAGAATATGTAGGAGCCAATATGGGCATCCAGGTCCCGCTATTGGTTATTGACCGAGACGTGTCTCGGTCATGTCTACATTGTTCTCGAACCGTAGGGTCCGCACGCTTAAGGTTTCATGACGGTTATATTATGAGTTTGTGTATTTTGATGTACCAAGGAGTTCGAGTCCGGATGTGATCACGGACATGACGAGGAGTCTCAAATGGTCGATACATAAAGATTGATATATTGGACGGCTATATTCGACACGGAAAGGTTCCGAAGTTTCCGGAGAAAACGGAGTGCCGGAGGGTTACCGGAACCCCGGGAAGTAATGGGCCTTATTGGGCCAAGAGGGAGAGAGAGGGCCGCACCAGGAGGTGGCGCGCCCCCATGGGGAGTCCGAATAGGACAAGGAGGGGGCGCGACCCCTTTCCTCTCCCTCTCCCTCTCTTCCTTCCCCTTCCTCCTTCCTAGTTGGACTAGGAAAGGGGAGTCCTACTCCCACTAGGAGGAGGACTCCCCCTCCCTTGGCGCGCCTCCTAGGGCCGGCCGGCCTCCCCCCTTGCTCCTTTATATACGGGGGCAGGGGGCACCCTAGGACACACAAGTTGATCCTTGAGATCGCTCCTTAGCCGTGTGCGGTGCCCCTCCACCATATTCCACCTCGGTCATATCGTGAGCGGTGCTTAGGCGAAGCCCTGCGTCGGTAGAACATCAAGATCGTCACCACGCCGTCAGGCCGACTTGTGGAACTCTCTCCCGAGCTTTGCTGGATCGGAGCTGAGGAGCGCCACCGAGCTGTACGTGTGTCAAGAACTCGAGGCGCCGGAGTAACGGCGCTGGGATCGGTTGGATCGCGAGGAGAACGTCGACTACTTCCTCTACGCCAGATCGCTTCCGCCACGGTCTCACGAGGGTACGAGACAACACTCTCCTCTCTCGCTGCCATGCATCACCATGATCTTGCGTGTGCGTAGGAAATTTTTGAAATTACTACGCTCCCCAACAAAGGCATCCGAGCCTAGGTTTTATGGTTTGATGTTTTGCACGAGTAGAACACAAGTGAGTTGTGGGCGATACAAGTCATACCGCCTACCAGATGTCATACTTTGGTTCAGCGGTATTGTGAGATGAAGCGGCCCGACCGACATTACGCGACGCTTACGCGAGACTGGTTTCACCGCTACGAGCACTCGTGCTTAAAGGTGGCTGGCGGGTGTCTTTCTCTCTCACTTTAGTTGAACTGAGTGTGGCTACGCCCGGTCCTTGAGAAGGTTAAAACGGAGTCTATTTGACGAAGTATCGCTGTGGTCTTGATGCGTAGGTGAGATTGGTTCTTGCTTAAGCCCGTAGCAGCCACGTAAAATTTGCAACAACAAAGTAGAGGACGCCTAACTTGTTTTTGCAGGCATGTTGTGATGTGATATGGTCAAGACGTGATGCTATATTTTATTGTATGAGATGATCATGTTTTGTAACCGGTTATCGGCAATCGGCTGGAGCCATATGGTTGTCGCTTTATTGTATGAAATGCAACGCTCGTAATTGCTTTACTTTATCACTAAGCGGTAGCGATAGTCGAGAAGCAATAGATGGCGAAACGACAACGATGCTACGATGGAGATCAAGGTGTCGCGCCCGGTGACGATGGTGATCACGACGGTGCTTCGGAGATGGAGATCACAAGAACAAGATGATGATGGCCATATCATATCACTTATATTGATTGCATGTGATGTTTATCCTTTATGCATCTTATTTTGCTTTGATTGACGGTAGCATTTTAAGATGATCTCTCACTAAAATTATCAAGTAGTGTTCTCCACGAGTATGCACCGCTGCCAAAGTTCGTCGTGCGAGACACCACGTGATGATCGGGTGTGATAAGCTCTACGTCCATCTACAACGGGTGCAAGCCAGTTTTGCACACGCAGAATACTCAGGTTAAACTTGACGAGCCTAGCATATAACAGATATGGCCTCGGAACACGGAGACCGAAAGGTCGAGCGTGAATCATATAGTAGATATGATCAACATAGTGATGTTCACCATTGAAACTACTCCATCTCACGTGATGATCGGACATGGTTTATTTGATTTGGATCACGTAATCACTTAGATGACTAGAGAGATGTCTATCTAAGTGGGAGTTCTTAAGTAATATGATTAATTGAACTTTAATTTATCATGAACTTAGTCCTGGTAGTATTTTGCAAATTATGTTGTAGATCAATAGCTCGCGTTGTTGCTTCCCTATGTTTTTTGCTTCCCGATGTTTTTATATGTGTTCCTAGAGAAAATTTTATTGAATAATGTTAGTAGCAATGATGCGGATTGGATCCGTGATCTGAGGTTTATCCTCATTGCTGCACAGAAGAATTATGTCCTTAATGCACCGCTAGGTGACAGACCTATTGCAGGAGCAAATGCAGACGTTATGAACGTTTGGCTAGCTCAATATGATGACTACTTGATAGTTTAGTGCACCATACTTAAACGGCTTAGAATCGGGACTTCAAAGACGTTTTGAACGTCATGGACCATATGAGATGTTCCAGGAATTGAAGTTAATATTTCAAGCAAATACCCGAGTTGAGAGATATGAAGTCTCCAACAAATTCTATAGCTAAAAGATGGAAGAGAATCGCTCAACTAGTGAGCATGTTCTCAGATTGTCTGGGTACTTCAATCGCTTGAATCAAGTGGGAGTTAATCTTCCAGATAAGATAGTGATTGACAGAATTCTCTAGTCACCATCACTAAGTTACTAGAACTTCGTGATGAACTATAGTATGCAAGGGATGACGAAAACGATTCCCGAGCTCTTCGTGATGTTGAAATCAACGAAGGTAGAAATCAAGAAAGAGCATCAAGTGTTGATGATTTACAAGACCACTAGTCTCAAGGAAGAGGGCAAAGGGAAGAAGGGGAACTTCAAGAAGAACGACAAGCAAGTTGTTGCTCGAGTGAAGAAGCCCAAGTCTGGACCTAAGCCTGAGACTAAGTGCTTTTGCTGCAATGGAACTGGTCACTAGAAGCGGAACTACCCCAAGTATTTGGCGGATAAGAAGGATGGCAAAGTGAACAAAGGTATATTTGATATACAGATTATTGATGTGTATTTTACTAGTGTTCGTAGCAACCCCTCGGTATTTGATACTGGTTCAGTTGCTAAGAGTAGTAACTTGAAACGGGAGTTGCAGAATGAACAGAAACTAGTTGAAGGGGAAGTGACGATGAGTGTTGGAAGTAGTTCCAAGATTGATATGATCATCATCGCACACTCCCTATACTTTCGGGATTAGTGTGGAACCTAAATAAGTGTTATTTGGTGTTGAGCATAAATATGATTTGATCATGTTTATTGCAATACGGTTATTCATTTAAGTAAGAGAATAAATTGTTGTTCTGTTTACATGAATAAAACCTTATATGGTTACACACCCAATGAAAATGGTTCATTGGATCTCGATCATAGTGATACACATATTCATAATATTGAAACCAAAAGATGCAAAGTTGATAATGATAGTGCAACTTATTTATGGCACTCGCCGCTTAGGTCATATTGGTAAAGCGCATGAAGAAACTCCATGCCGATGGGATTTTGGAATCACTTGATTATGAATCACTTGATGCTTGCGAACCATGCCTTATGGGCAAGATGACTAAAGACTCGTTCTCCTAACAATGGAGCGAGCAAATGACTTATTGGAAATAATACATACCGATGTATGCGGTCCGATGAGTGTTAAAGCTCACGGCAAGTACCGTTATTTTCTCGACCTTCACAAGATGATTTGAGCAGATATGAGTATATCTACTTAATGAAGCACAAGTCTGAAACATTTGAAAAGTTCAAAGAATTTCAGAGTGAAGTGGAGAATCATCGTAATAAGAAAATAAAGTTTCTACGATCTGATCGTGGAGGAGAATATTTGAGTTACGAGTTTGGCCTTCATATAAAACAATGTGGAATAGTTTCACACTCACGCCACATGGAACACCATAACGTAATGGTGTGTCCGAACGTCATAACCGTACTTTATTTTGATATGGTGCGATCAATGATGTCTCTTACCGATTTACCAATATCGCTTTGGGGTTATGCATTAGAGACAGCTGCATTCACGCTTAATAGGGCACCATCTAAATCCGCTGAGACGACACCGTATGAACTATGGTTTAACAAAGAAACCTAAGTCGTCGTTTCTTAAAGTTTGGAGTTGTGATGCTTATGTGAAAAAGTTTTCAACCGATAAGCTCGAACCCAAATCGAGAAGTGCGCTTCATAGAATACCCAAAGGTAACTATTGGGTACACCTTCTATCACAGATCCGAAAGCAAGTTATTCGTTGTTAAGATGGATCCTTTCTAGAGAAGAAGTTTCTCTCGAAAGAAGTGAGTGGGAGCAAAGTAGAGCTTGATAAGGTAATTGTACCTTCTCCCGAATTGAAAGTAGTTCATCACGTAAATCAGTTCCCGTGATTCCTACACCAATTAGTGAGGAAGTTAATGATGGTGATCATGAAACTTCAGATCAAGTTGCTACCAAACCTCGTGGGTCTTCCAGAGTAAGATCCGCACTGAGTGGTACGGTAATCATGTTCGGAAGTCATGTTACTAGACCATGATGAACCTACGAACTATGAGGAAGCGATGATGAGCCCAGATTCGCAAAATGGCTTGAGGCCATGAAATCTGAGATAGGATCCATGTATGAGAACAAAGTATGGACTTTGGTTGACTTGCTCGATGATCGGCAAGCCATGTTAAATAAATGGATCTTCAAGAGGAAGATGGACACTGATAGTAGTGTTACTATCTACAAAGCTAGACTTGTCGAAAAAGGTTTTAGACAAAGTTCAAGATGTTGAATACAATGAGATTTTCTCACTTGTATCGGTGCTTAAAAGTCTGTCCGAATCATGTTAGCAATTGCCACATTTTATGAAATCTGGCAAATGGATGTCAAAACTGCATTCCTTAATGGTTTTCTTAAAGAAGAGTTGTATATGATGCAACCGAAGATTTTGTCAATCCTAAAGGTGCTAACAAAATGTGCAAGCTCCAATGATCCATCAATGGACTGGTGCAAGCATCTCGGAGTTGGAATATACGCTTTGATGTGTTGATCAAAGCATATGATTTTATATGCACTTTTGGAAAGGCCTGTATTTACAAGAAAGTGAGTGGGAGCACTACAAGATTTCGATAAGTATATGTGAATGACATATTGTTGATCGGAAATAATGTAGAATTATTCTGCAAAGCATAAAGGAGTGTTTGAAAGGAGTTTTTCAAAGAAAGACCTCGGTGAAGCTGCTTACATATTGAGCATCAAGATCTATAGAGATAGATCAAGACGCTTGATATGTTTTTCAATGAATACATACCTTGACAAGATTTTGAAGTAGTTCAAAATGGAACAGTCAAAGAAAGAGTTCTTGCCTGTGTTACAAGGTGTGAGATTGAGTAAGACTCAAAACCCGACCACGGCAGAAGATAGAAAGAGAATGAAAGTCATTCCCTATGCATCAGCCATAGGTTCTATAAAGTATGTCATGTTGTGTACTGGATCTATTGCATACCCTACCACTAAGCTTGGCAAGGAGTGCAATAGTGATCTAGGAGTAGATCAATGGACAGCGGTCAAAATTATCCTTAGTAGAATAAGGATATGTTTCTCGATTATGGAAGTGAAAAAGGTTCGTCAGTAAAGGGTTACGCCGATGCAAGTTTTAACACTAATCTAGATGACTCGAGTCTCAATCTGATACATATTGAAAGTGGGAGCAATTAGCTAGAGTAGCTCCGTGCGAGCATTGTAGACATAGAAATTTGCAAAATACTTACGGCTCAAATGTGATGTAGACCCGCTGACTAAAATTATCTCACAAGCAAAACATGATCACACCTTAGTACTCTTTGGGTGTTAATCACATAGCGATGTGAACTAGATTACTGACTCTAGTAAACCCTTTGGGTGTTGGTCACATGTCGATGTGAACTATGGGTGTTAACCACATATAGATGTGAACTATTGATGTTAAATCACATGGCGATGTGAACTAGATTATTGACTCTAGTGCAAGTGGGAGACGGAACTCTCTCTCCCCGGAGCTTTGCTGGATCGGAGCCTGAGGAGCGTCACCGAGCTGTACGTGTGTCAAGAACTCGGAGGCGCCGGAGTAACGGCGCTGGGATCGGTTGGATCGCGAGGAGAACGTCGACTACTACTTCCTCTACGCCAGTGATCGCTTCCGCCACGGTTCACGAGGGTACGAGACAACACTCTCCTCTCGTTGCCATGCATCACCATGATCTTGCGTGTGCGTAGGAAATTTTTTGAAATTACTACGTTCCCCAACACCTTCAATGCAGACGGAGCGCTTGATGACTTCAATCCATGGACAGGCGTCCACCAGCCGCCGCACTAGCCCAAAGTAGCTCCCAGGCATGGCTTCCAATGGCCACAGACGAACTATGAGGCCCCTCATGGCCTGTTCGGCAACCTTGTGGAGCTCGACCAGCTGCTTCAGCTGGTCGCTTAGGGGCACCGGATGTCCGCCTCAAACATACCGAGACCGAACACCTTCTCCGTCGAGCCCCCCTCCTTGGCGCTGTAGAATGCGGCAAGATCGGACACACCACGGGCAGATCTGCGAATGCTCCCGGAGAGCTCGAATCCGGGTAAGTAATAGGTAATTCACTTTCACATTCTTGCTCTGCATAAAGAATGCCTTACCCGCCATGATCTTCTTTATTGCCTCAATCTCCGGAGGGCTTTTGGGCCTCTGTCTTAGCAGCTTTGGCACTCTCAAGAGCCGAAGCAAGCTCGGACTCTCGGGTCTTCGAGTCACGCTCCAAACCCTCATGTTTTTCCACGAGCGCTGGAGCTCTTGCCGCACCTCCGCCAGCTGCGCCTCCCCTTCTCTCGCTCGGTGCGCTCCGCCAGCCGCTTGCTGGGCCATGGACACCGCCTCCTTCGTGGTCGCCACCTCGCTCGTGGCCCCTACAAAGACCCATGTTATTCCTGTTATTTTTTGCAACCAAATCCTTTCTATAAGGTATTTTTTTAATAAGGTATTACTTACCTTCCTTGTCCCCGAGCTGCTTCTTGGCAAGGCCGAGCTCGTTCTCGGACCGCTAGAGGCTCTGCTTCAATGCATTGACCTCCGCAATCGGTCTTGGCAGAGGTCAAGCAGCAGCCTGCATTCCCATATTGACATACTTATGTTAGACTCCTGTGTATATCTTTTTAGATCCTTAGTCCGGCTTTTCTTCCGAACACGAACTAAGCATCGAGGCTACCGTCTATGCGGTAATATTTTTACATATTCTAAACTTACCTCAAAGCCTGTTAGAAGGCTGGTGCAGAGCTTCACCAGCCCGCTCTTGGCGGATCGAACTTCTGGATCACCACACTCATAACAAAGGCGGTGCTCCTCCTGATAGAAGCGCTATTAAGCGCCTCCAATAAGCTATCCGGTGCCTCCGGTTGGATGGAGGACACCGGCGTCTTACCCTTCCTATGAAGGGGCCGCTTGCCGGACTTCGGAACCGCTGAAGGTTCCGCTATGAAGTCCGGACGAGGGTCGGGCTTAGAGCCCCTGGGGGTCTCGCCCCCCACGCGCCTGGAGTCCGGGAGGCTGCCTTGCGGCGCCTCCTGCTCCACCTCCTCTTGACCAGGCCCCCCTTGGGGCCCCACCTCGGCGTCGTCCGTAGCGTGAGGTGAGGAGGCGGTCGGAAGTGAAGTACTCTCCATTTCCGACGAACTCAGGGACCCGCTCGACGAAGCGGCGAGCTCGCCCTTGGGCGGGCTGCATGATTGTTCGGCATTAGAGAACACTATGCAATAGAAAAAAAGCCTTGGGTATCCGGACACTTACGATCTCGCCAGGGGCTTGGCCCTTGTTGGCCACTCCTCCTCGTCGTTGTCGGCGTTGGTGGAGAAGTCCGGAGGAAGGGTCCTTCCCTTCTTGGACCCTCCGGCCTCCCCAGTTGGGGCGGCCTTCCTTTTCCTCTCTTCCCCCGTTGGGGGAGAGGCTTCTTTTTCCTCCTCCTCATTCTCAGGAGAGGATTCTGCTTCAGAATCGACAGGACTTGGCGCCGGAGCTCCTTCGAGTTCCCGTGGCCTCCTTCTTGGCCTTCTTCTCCGTCACCACGTGAGGTGCCGGAGCCAGCAGTCCCGTCAATCGGGCGTCCGCTGGGTCTTCTGGCAAAGGAGCCGGACAGTTAATCTGTCCGGGCGCCTTCACCAGATCCCGCCAAAGGTTAGGGAGTTTTAGATCCCACATAGAGTCAATCTATGAAAAAGAGTCCCGTAAAGGGTAAAATAACTTACCTCGCTGGCTTGATGTCATGAGCTGAATCTGTGATCTTGAGAGCGGATGCGGGGCTTGGCGCCCTTGAACAAAGACCTTCGGGCATCTTCGTATGTAGTGTCAAGAGCCGCTCAAGGTCCGTGTCAGGCGGATCAAACTCCCACAAATTGAAGGCCCGTTCTTGCACGGGAGAATCCGGCGGATGAGCATAACCTGGACTACGTTGACAAGCTTGAGCTTCTTGTCCACTGTGTTTCGGACACAGTGTTTGGAGTCCGTCAGCTCTTCCGAATCACCCCACGTCAGCCCGCCTCTTTCCATGATGTGAGCCGTGTGGGGAGCCAAATCTGAATTGGGGCCGCCCCCATTTGAGTCGCACGGCTCGGTGATGTAGAACCACCCCGATTGCCACCACTTTACTGTCTCCACGAAGGAGCCCTCGAGCCATAGAACATTGGGCATCCCGCCCGCCATGGCGCCTCAAGACTCCGCTTTGTCGGCCGCCCACTATCTTCGACTTGACGCTAAAGGTCTTCAACCATAAACCGAAGTGGGGTTGGATGCAGAGGAAAGTTTCGCACCCCATTTATAAACGCCGAGATATTGAGGATGAAGTTTGGGGCCAGATCATGGAAATCCAGCCGTAGTAGAACATGAGCCCCTGGACAAATGGGTGAAGTGGAAAACCCAGTCCGCGGAGGAAGTGGGTGAGGAACACCACCCTCTCATGGGGCCTGGGAGTGGGGACGAGCTGCCCCTTGTTGGGGAGCCGACACGCGATGTCGCCGGACAAGTATCCAGCCTCCCGCAGCTTTGTGATGTGCCCCTCCGTGACGGAGGAGGCCATACACCTGCCTCCCGCTCCGGACATAGTTGGAGAAGGTTGAGGTGGGATGTGCGGACTTGGGCGCTGGAGCTCGAAAAGGTGAAATGGATAAGCAAAGGAGGAAGAAGGCGTAGGTGAAAAGGTGGATCCTTATCCCCTTATATGGACGGACGAAGCTATGCGTCCCCCACCAGCCTGGTAAAACTCGCTTATCTCCCAAGCGCCGTAATCAATGGCGCGGATGGGTTACCCATGTTCGTATTGATGGGAATCCCGGAATAAGGGGGCACGATCTATGCTTTGATAAGACGTGCCAAGGAAACCGCCTCGCTCAACGTGCTAAGGTGGAACAGTAAAAAATGATTCGTATAAAGGCCTGGCCGTGGTGTGATGTCACGCCGCGGAATACGTCAGCAGATCTGTGCAAAAATTATTCTCTCTACGGTGGTATGTGGAACTCGTTTTGCAGAGCCGGACACTATCCTTGTGTTCAAAACCTTCTATGAAGTATTCGAAGGAAGAACCCGCCTTGCAATGCCGAAGACAATATGCGCGCCGGACTCGTCGTCATTGAAGCCTGGTTCAGGGCTACTCTTGAGGAGTCTGGACTAGGGGTGTCCGGATAGCCGAACTATCATCTTTGGCCGGACTCCAAGACTATGAAGATACAAGACTGAAGACTTCATCCCGTGTCCGGATGGGACTTTCCTTAGCGTGGAAGGCAAGCTTGGCGATACGGATATGTAGATCTCCTACCATTGTAACCGACTCTGTGTTACCCTAACCCTATCCGCTGTCTATATAAACCGGAGGGTTTTAGTCCGTAGGACGAACAACAATCATACCATAGGCTAGCTTCTAGGGTTTAGCCTCCTTGATCTCGTGGTAGATCTACTCTTGTACTACACATATCATCAACATTAATCAAGCAGGAGTAGGGTATTACCTCCATCGAGAGGGCCCGAACCTGGGTAAAAACATCGTGTCCCTTGTCTCCTGTTACCATCCGCCTAGACGCATACGATTCGGGACCCCTACCCGAGATCCGCGGTTTTGACACCGACAACAAAGCTATGCAGCAGAAGATAGGATTAATCGAAAGCGAGAACATGCTACACTACTCTAATGCAAGCAGTATAGAGAAGAATAGGCGATATCCGGTGATCAAGGGGGCTTGCCTAGTTGCTCGGCAAGAGAGAGGGGTCGTCAACTCCGTAGTCGAATCGGGGCAAGCAGCGTCGGTCTCGTAGTCTACCGGAGAGAAGAGGGGGAAGAAACAATGAATACCATGCAAACAGATGCATATCGATGCATGACATGACAAGTAACAATGCTAGGTGTGCCCAATCATGGTAGTAGGTGATACCGACGAATGGGGAAAACATCCGGGTTCCCGGTGTTCCGCGTTTTCGGAAAGAGGAACCGGAGGGGGAAAGTTGCGAGTCCGATAGGTTAGGGGTGTGTGGCGGACGAACGGGCTGCGTATCCGGATTCGTCTCGTCGTTCTGAGCAACTTCCATGTAGAAAGTATTTTCATCAGAGATACGGATTAAAAGATATGATTTTCTAAAGATTTAACTCATATTCTGATTTTATTTATTTGTTTAAATCCAACGTTATCCAAAATAGTGAATGATGACGCAGGCATGACATCAGAGTGATGTCAGCAGGTCAACTGGTCGGTTGACCAGTCAAACCAGACAGGTGGGTCCAGTGGGACCCACATGTCATTGTCAGGGGGCAATAATAGGGGGTTTAGACTAACTAAATAGGTTAATTAGTGGGTGGCCCCAGCAGTCAGTGTATAATTAGGTTTTAGTTAATTAACTTAATTAATTAGCAGTTTATATATTTGTTTTTATTTGTTTTATGGCATGGGGCCCGCATGTCGATGGCGATGTCGCCACGTCGTGAAGTTGACTTGATCGGCGTGGCGATTAGTCCCAGGCCTGACAATGACCGGGGTGGGGCCCGCCTAGCCACGTCGGCGGACGGTGCCGGAGCGACTCCGGCGACCCAAACAGAGGCGGCCCCTCGCCGGAGTTGGCCGGAATCGCGCTACGGGGCTCGGGGAGGAGCAGGGCTAGGCCCATTCCAAGGCCCGCGCCGTGGAGCATTCAATGGAGGTGGTGGCTTGGTCGGAGGAGGGCCGCAGCGTCGCCAGCGACGAGCGCGGCGGACGACGGGGCTCGGGTGAGTTTGATGGCGAGGCTGCGGGGCATGGTTCATCGCGGGGCTGGGCGCGTTCGAACGCATAGACGAAGCTGCGTCGAACGGTAGTGACACCGTGGCCGGAGAGGCTGTTTAGCGACGGCGATGAGTGGCGCGGCGGACGTCGGCGCTCGGCCACGAGAGGGAACGGTGGTGCCGCGCGTTAATGGGCAAATGGGAGGGCTAGCCGGGCCCTACTCGACGCGGCGAGTTCAACGGAATCACGCCCGTGACCATTTGGTCATCGGAGTCTCGCCGGCGACGAGATCCGCGGCGGAGCGTTCGGGTGCTACGGCGACAACTATCTAGGGCGCAGGAGAGAGAGAGAGAAGAGAGCAGGGGCTCACCGAGCGGCGCACACGGTGGCCCTTGGGGGTTTAGTAGCTGCAGGGGGCGTGGCCGGAGTCGGTAAAGAACGGCAGCGAAGCTTGTCGGAGCAGAGGAGGAAGACGGCGGCGTCGGGGCGTTGCGGTGGCGCTCGGATGCGGAGGGGAGGGAGAGGGCGAGGTGGATCTGGAGGGGAGTGGGAGGGGCGCAGGAACCGAGGCGAGAGTGGGGGCGAGTGGGGAGGGGAGCCCGAGGGGGCGCGGTGTCGGCGTCCTTATCCACCTCGACGCCTTGCGAAGCGGGTCAGTGGCGACCAGCGCCTATGAAGCGGCGCGCGACAAAGAACAGGAAGGGGTGCGGTGCGGGAGCTGGGCAGTGGGCCGACCAGGCTGGTTCTTGATCCAGAGGCGGGGGTTGTGGGCGTCTTGGTGGGTTGGCGGTTTGGGACCGGCCTAGCTAGCAGTGGGCCGATTGGCCCAATGGGGAGGGGGGTTCTCCTTTTGTTTTATTTTCACTTTTGCCTTTTGTTTATTTCCTTTTCTGTTTTATCTCATTTTAAAGTAATTAGGCATTTTCTAAAAATCGTTTACTTCACCATAATTACCATTGCAATATTTGGCACCCAATTTAACATTTTTGTTTTGGCTTTTGAAAACATTGGGTGTTTGTCACTAATTCATTTTTGAATTTGCAATGTTTTTGAACTACCACTTAATTAGCAACAGTAACATAGATGACATGGCATCATCATGAGAGTTTTACTGTAGCCTAATTATCCGGGCGTTACAAATCTCCTCCACTACAAGAAATCTCGTCCCGAGATTTAGGAGGTAGAAGGAAACAGTGCGGGGTATTCATCACGCAGGCGATCCTCGCGTTCCCAAGTGGCTTCATCTTCAGAATGGTGCGACCATTGGCTTTTAGGGGAACTTGATCGCCTTCGGCGTGTGCAGCGTTCAGCTTGGTCAAGAATGCGGACCGGATGCTCTTTATAGGAGAGGTCCTGTTGCAATTCGAGCACTTCATGGTCCACTGCTCGGATTGGGTCCTTGAAGCAGCGTCGGAGTTGTGACACGTGGAACACACCGTGAACCTGAGAAAGGTTCGACGGAAGCTCCAGTTGATATGCCACTTTTCCACGCCTCTCGAGAATAGTGAAAGGACCAATATAGCGGGGAGCTAGCTTTCCCTTGATCCCGAAGCGGTGTGCACCCTTCATTGGTGTAACTCGAAGATAGGCTTTTTCGCCAGGTTGGTAGACCATGTCTTTATGATGACGGTCATAATTGCTCTTTTGACATGACTGAGCAGTCTTGAGATTCCCGCGAATAATGCGGACTTGTTCTTCGGCATGTTGGATAATATCCGGACCAAAGAGTGGACGTTCCCCAGTTTCGGACCAGTTCAGAGGGGTGCGACACTTTCGCCCATATAACACTTCGAAGGGGGCCATCTTCAGACTAGCTTGATAGCTATTGTTATAAGAGAACTCAGCATACGGGAGAGATTCCTCCCATTTCTTGCCGAAGGAAATAACACAAGCTCGAAGCATGTCTTTGAGAACTTGGTTGACACGTTCAACTTGCCGTTGTATCATGGATGAAACGCATCTTGAAAGATAAGTGAGTCCCCATAGCTTCTTGGAAACTTGCCCGTAATCTTGAAGTGAATAAGCTGCCACGGTCCAAACCGATAACCAGTGGAATACCGTGAAGTGAAACAATTCTCGACATGTAGAGAGTTGCAAGTCGACTAGCGTGATCGTTTCTTTGACCGCCGTAAAATGTGCAACTTTAGAAAGCCGTCAATGACGACAAGAATAGCAACATTACCTTTCTGCGATCCGGGAAATCCAAAGGACGAAGTCCATTTCAACATGGTCCCATTTCCATTCAGGAATAGAGATAGGTTGCAGAGTTCCAGCAGGCCTTTGATGTTCTGCTTTGATACGACGGCAAACGTCACACTCAGCAACATAGCGAGCAATGTCTTGCTTCATGTTAGACCACAAGAATCTTTGATGAATGTCCTGGTACATCTTTGTACTACCGGGATGGATACATAGAGGCGTATCATGAGCTTCTTTCATAACTTTCTGAGTCATATTCAGGTTTTTCTCCTTACACGGCACCACTAGGCGGCCTTTGAAGTACAAGGTGCCATCATCAGAAATAGTGAAGAATGAGGGCTTTCCTTCTTTGAGGTCGTGCTTAATCTTGTGGGCTTCAGAGTCATATCCCTGTATTGTCTTGATGGAGCTCACGAGACCGGGTTCGACAGCCAGGGTATAGAGGGAACCACGGAAACAACACGGAGATTCATCTTGCGAAACTCCGAGGAGGGGAGCGAGTGCACCTCGAGGAACAATATGGAGGTTCAGCTTTCTGAATTCTTCAACAAGCGAGGGCTGAACTTTGCGAACTCGGAGGTGGTTGCGAGAAGACTTGCGGCTCAAGGCATCAGCCATTACATTAGCCTTGCACGTGTATAGGAAATATCCAAGTCAAAGTCTGCAACAATCTCCATCCATCTCTGCCGACGGAGGTTCAGTGTCTGGCTGAGTAAACAGATACTTCAGACTTTGGTGGTCGGTGAAGATCTCTACAACGATTACGAGAAGGTAATGTCGCCATCGCTTTAGTGCATGAATGACAGCAAGAAGTTCGAGGTCGTGAACTGGGTAGTTCTCTTCGTGAGGGCGCAATTGCCGAGAGGCATAAGCAACCACTTTGCGCCCTGCATTAGGACACAGCCTAGTCCTTGACGGAAGCGCCGCAATAAATGACGAAGTCCTTCTTAGTATCGTGGAGCTAGTCTCGGGCGAAGTCAACTTGTCTTTGAGTGCTCGAAGCTTTCACGACATTTGTCATCCATTGGAACTTGACGCCTTATGCAACAAAGTTAGTCGAGGGCTGGCGATCTTGGAGAAGTTCTCGACGAATCGACGGCAATAGTCAAGCGAGACCGAGAAAACTTCGACTTGCTTAACGTTCTTCGAGGAGTCCAATCAAGAATGGCTGGACTCGTTCAGGGTTGACGACAATACCATCCTTAGAGATGACATGCCCGAGATAGGTTACTTGGGAAGCCGAATTCACACTTGGAGAACTTGGCATATAGTCGATGCTCTCGTAGCTTTTCCAAAGACAAGACGAAGATGTTCAAAGATGCTCTTCTTCATTCTTGGAAAATACCAGGATATCATCCGGATAAACCACGACGAACTTATCGAGGTAATCCATGAATATATAGTTCATCAGACGAGAGAAGGTGGCCGGAGCATTGGTTAATCCGAAAGACATGACGGTGTACTCGTATGAACCATATCGAGTCACGAAGGCGGTCTTTGGGATATCCTCTTCACGAACACGGATCTGGTGGTAACCCAACCTCAATTCGAGTTTAGAGAACACTGATGAACCAGCCAGTTTATCATACAGATCATTGATCCAAGGAAGAGGATACTTGTTCTGAATGGTAGCCTGGTTAATAGGGCGGTAGTCTTGGACCAGTCGGTTTGTCCCATCCTTCTTCTTGACAAAGAGAGAAGGTGCTCCCCAAGGAGAGCAACTTGGGCGAATGAAACCACTGCGAAGAGACTTGTCGATTTCCTCCTTAATCTCAAGGAGTTCATGCGGCGGCATCTTGTAGGGTCGCTTGGCTATAGGAGTGATGCCTGGTTTCAAGTCGATGATGAATTCGACAGCTCTAGTAGGGGGAATCCCTGGAAGTTCTTCAGGAAAGACGTCGAGGAATTCACGAACGACGGGAATGTCTTCAATGCCCTTGAGTGGTGCGGCGTTCAATGCATTCAAGGCATAAATCCGTGCCTCGGCATTTTGCACCAGATGAGCTTGGTAAGTAACTATTTCATCTGAAGGGTGTAGCAGATGGACGGTCTTAGTGACGCAAACTATAGAAGCAGTATTCGCTTTCAACAAATCCATTCCCAGTATGAGGTCAATATTGGAAGACTTCAGAATAATGGGAGAGGCGCGAAATTCCAACCCTTCGATTTACACAGGGACGTCGATGCCAACCATGGAGGTCTGACATTGTCCCGTGGGGTTTTTTACCACTACCGAAGTGTTCATCTGCTCACATTTAACGTCGTGCATGTATGAAAAATCTTCTGACATGAATGAATACGATGCACCTGTATCAAATAAAACGGATGCTGGTACTGAATTTACGAGGAGTGTACCCATCAAAGTAGCAGGTTGGTCTTGAGCTTCGTTCAGATCAACGTGGTTGGCATGAACTCGATCATAAGGCTTGGCATTGTTGTTGCGGGGCTGGTTACTTCCACGGTGAGTTGCGGGAAGTGCCAGTTGATTCTGATTCTGATTGCAATCCCTAGCACGGTGACCTGGTTGACCACACTTGTAGCACAGACCATTATTGGGAGTGGGAACAGGAGCTTGGGGTGGTGGAGCTGGAAGCCTTGGCTGCCTAGTTGGAGGAGTAGGCAGACGAGGTGCAGCATAGCTCTGCCTTGGGGCAGGTGCAGTTCGGTGGTACATGCTGTTGGGAATCCATATCTTACGCTTCTGCGAGGACGGGCCCGAAGATGAGCCCGTGTCACGGCGCCTGTGAGAGCTCTGGTATTCCTGTAGACCAATCTCAACATTGATGGCCTTGTTCACCAAGGTGGCGAAATCAGTAAAGTCATGCACTAGAAGTGCGAGCTTGATGTCAGCTTGAAGGCCGTCACGGAACTTCTCCTGTCTACGGGCATCAGTTGCAATGTCCTCTTCAGCATAGCGGGACAAGTCCAGAAACTCTCACTGATAAGCTTCAATAGTTTTGTTTCCTTGGGTGAGGTTGCGGAACTCACGCTTCTTCCGGTCCATGACTCCCTGAGGAATGAAGCGGGCACGGAAAGCAGCTTGGAAGTCTGGCCAGGTGATGATTGTTCCACCGGCGAGTACGCGCTGTGGCTGTCCCACCATTGAGCTGCAGCCCTTCAGAAGGAAGCAAAGGTGACAAAGCTAGCAGGGGATACATCAGCAGACTCCATCTCATAGGTGATGTCACGGAGCCACCATCAAGATCCGTGAGGCTTAATTGAGCTGCGGTACACACTTGGGTTGAGGCGCATGAAATCCTGCAGAGTTACCGGGCTGGATGTTTGGTTCATATTGGGGCGAGGAAATGAGCCATTATATTCTCCATGAACTGCGATTCATCTCGAGTTGTTGGATCATTCCAGCCATGTACTCAGGCGGTGGTGGGCGTTGCCGCCACGACCACGACCACTGGTCTAACCATCCCGCTAATATATAACAGGTAGTTCAAAGATTGAGAAATTTGCAAAGACAAGAATCATTCATGATGAATCATGCATAAGGGAAGGAGCACGATAGCTACTACATAGTAGTCGACATAACTTACAAAAGGGGTCATGCATAGAGTTCAGTACACAGAGTTCAGTACATAGACTAAAACATCATAGGCGGCACGCAGGCTCGCGGCTAATGCACCTAACACTAACAAGCAAGCCTACATCAGTCCCAAGCGGTACTGCGGAGGTAGTTGTAGCCTGAAAGCTGGTAGTGCGGCAGCGGATAGTCCTCCACGTCATTGGCCTGGGGGCCGCGGATACTCTGGTGCAGAACTCGACGCTCAGGTGGTAGAAGAGGACCAAGTGTGGGAGTGTAGCCTCCCACATCTGGCCAACCAACAGCCTGGGGCATCACGGTCCGGGCTGGGTAGATAGCTGAACGTGGCAGCTCCCTAGATCGGACAAAGGGGTGCAACAGCGTCAGAGCACGGTAAAGGTGCTGACGGGTGGTGTACAACTCGTGGCGAAGAGCTCGGTTAGCTCGATCCAGCCCATCATCATGCAGAACCAAGTTCTGATGGTAGAAGGGCTCTCGGGTGACAGTGGAGTAGGCAGCAGTGTAGTAACCCTCCGCACCAACATCAGATGCGATAGCAATGTGCTCAAGGGGAGGAGTCCAACTCCGATACTCTCCACGAAGACGTGTCGAGCAAAGATAAGCAGCATCATGGACTGCCATATCGATAGTCACCCCAACACCATGTGCGGTGTGCAGACAAGAGTGGAGTCATACTCCGAGAGTAGAGGTGAACGATGGCACGGTACTGCTCCTGGTTAAAGTCCTGGTACTCCTCAAAGACGGTGTACTCAGGGTGCCAGCGATAACCCAGATAGGTCATCATCTCAGCTATCACGGCAGGTGATCCCGAGGCACCAATGGCCGTCGTGTGGCGAACGACCTGCCTCGTGGGTTCCATCTGAAAGCAAAGATGTTTCAAAGGAGTCAAATGACAGTGTGGAAATTGTTCAAAATACTATTCTAAGGAATAGCTATGGCTTTATCCAATTTTGGGGTGAATGTGGTCTCGGGATCCTAGTGTTAGTTAGTAAATTTGTTTAACCCGAGTAGAAGAGAGTTCAGAGTCCCAGAGTAAAGGTCGAGGAGTAAAAGATCCTAGTACCACCCGATGGCGTCGTGGGCCCGTAAGACACACAGCCACGTTAGTAAAAGTTTTTGCAATGTCTAGACTCGACTTCGGCCAAGGAGTGTGGAAGGGGGATTCCTACAGGCAGTCGGCTCTGATACCAACTTGTGACGCCCCCGATTCAATCGTACACTAATCATGCACACAAACGTGTACAATCAAGATCAGGGACTCACGGGAAGATATCACAACACAACTCTAAAACATAAATAAGTCATACAAGCATCATAATACAAGCCAGGGGCCTCGAGGGCTCGAATACAAGTGCTCGATCATTGACGAGTCAGCGGAAGCAACAATATCTGAGTACAGACATAAGTTAAACAAGTTTGCCTTAAGAAGGCTAGCGCAAACGAGGATACAGATCGAAAGAGGCGCAGGCCTCCTGCCTGGGATCCTCCTAACTACTCTTGGTCGTCGTCAGCGGGCTGCACGTAGTAGTAGGCACCTCCGGTGTAGTAGTCGTCATCGACGGTGGCGTCTGGCTCCTGAGCTCCGTCGTCTGGTCGCAGCAATCGGATAGAGATAGGGGGAAAAGGGGGAACAAGGCAACCGTGAGTACTCATCCAAAGTACTCGCAAGCAAGGAGCTACACTACATATGCATGGATATATGTGTAAAGGGCCATATCGGTGGATGAATCTGCAGAATGCCGTAATAAGAGGGGATAACTAATCTCGTCAAGAATACGCTTCGCAACCTCCGTCTTGCAAAGATGTAGAAGAGAGTAGATCAAGTCCTCCAAGTAGCATCGCATAGCATAATCCTACCCGCGATCCCTCCTCATTGCCCTGTTAGAGAGCGATCACCGGGTTATATCCGCACTTGGAAAGGTGTGTTTTATTAAGTATCTAGTTCTAGTTGTCATAAGGTCAAGGTACAACTCCAAGTCGCCCTGTTATCAAGATCACGACTATTCAATAGATTAACTTCCTGCGGGTGCACCACATAACCCAACACGCTTGATCCCATTTGGCCGGACACACTTTCTGGGTCATGCCCGCGCGGAAGATCAACACGCCGCAGCCCCACCTAGGCCAACAGAGAGGTCAAGACGCCGGTCTAAACCTAAGCGCCACAGGTGCTGGGCCCATCGCCTTAGCACACACAAGACGCTTGCGACTGTGATCGGAAGCGTAACTAGCCCCTTAATACAAGAGCAGGCTTACGCCCAATCATGTGCGCTACCGCTTTCGATCGCCGACGTCACGAAGGCTTGGTGATACCACGACGTCGAGTGCCCATAACTTTCCCACGTAGTTGGTTAGTGCGTATAGACCAAATGGCCAGACTTAGATCAAATACAAAGAACTCGTTAAGCGTGTTAAGAACCCTAGGTGGTCTCAACCTGCCCTGTCGCTCCGCCTCAAAGTAACAATCGAGGCGTTCGGGAACCCAGCCCACCTCTACCGGGATGGAGCCACCGTCCTTTCAAATTTCCCCCATCTCCGAACAATATCACGGTAATGTAATAGTGTAAAGTATATAGTATATGCCCGTGAACACCTCCCCGAAGTGATCACAGCCCGAAGAGCATAGCATGGCGGGACGGACAAGAGTGTAGGGCCATGATGGAACACTAGCATCCTGCACTAAGCAAGAGGATAGAAGGTAAAGGTAACAACAGAGTAGCAAGGACAAAGCTATGCAAAGAAAGATAGGATTAATCGAAAGCGGAACATGCTACACTACTCTAATGCAAGCAGATAGAGAAGAATAGGCGATATCCGGTGATCAAGGGGGGCTTGCCTGGTTGCTCGGCAAGAGAGAGGGGTCGCCAACTCCGTAGTCGAACTGGGCAGCAGCAACGTCGGTCTCGTAGTCTACGGAGAGAAGAGGGGGAAGAAACAATGAATACCATGCAAACAGATGCATATCGATGCATGACATGACAAGTAACGATGCTAGGTGTGCCCAATCGCGGTAGTAGGTGATACCGACGAATGGGGAAAACATCCGGGAAAGTATTCTCGGTGTTCCACATTTTCGAAAAGAGGAACCGGAGGGGGAAAGTTGCGAGTCCGATAGGTTAGGGGTGTGTGGCGGACGAACGGGCTGCGTATCCGGATTCGTCTCGTCGTTCTGAGCAACTTTCATGTAGAAAGTATTTTCATCCGAGATACGGATTAAAAGATATGATTTTCTAAAGATTTAACTCATATTCTGATTTTATTTATTTGTTTAAATCTAACATTATCCAAAACAGTGAATGATGACGCAGGCATGACATCAGAGTGATGTCAGCAGGTCAACTGGTCGGTTGACCAGTCAAACCAGACAGGTGGGTCCAGTGGGACCCACATGTCATTGTCAGGGGCAATAATAGGGGGTTTAGACTAACTAAATAGGTTAATTAGTGGGTGGGCCCCAGCAGTCAGTGTCTAATTAGGTTTTAGTTAATTAACTTAATTAATTAGCAGTTTATATATTTGTTTTTATTTGTTTAAGGCATGGGGCCCGCATGTCAGTGGCAGTAGCTGCCACGTCAGCGAAGTTGACTTCGGTCAACGTGGCGATTAGTCCCCAGTGCCTGACGTGCAATGACCAGGGTGGGGCCCGCCTAGCCACGTCGGCGGACGGCGCCGGAGCGACTCCAGCGACCCAAACAGAGGCGGCCCCTCGCCGGAGTTGGCCGGAATCGCGCTACAGGGCTCGGGGAGGAGCGGGGCTAGGCCCATTCCAAGGCCCGCGCCATGGCGCATTCAATGGAGGTGGTGGCTTGGTCGGAGGAGGGCCGCAGCGTCGCCGGCGACGAGCGAGGCAGACGACGGGGCTCGGGTGAGTTTGATGGCGAGGCTGCGGGGCATGGTTCATCGCGGGGCTGGGCGCGTTCGAACGCAGAGACGAAGCTGCGTCGAACGGTAGTGACACCGTGGCCGGAGAGGCTGTTTAGCGACGGCGATGAGTGGCGCGGCGGACGTCGGCACTCGGCCACGAGAGGGAACGGCGGTGCCGCGAGTTAATGGGCAAATGGGAGGGCTAGCCGGGCCCTACTCGACGCGACGAGTTCAACGGAATCACGCCCGTGACCATTTGGTCATCGGAGTCTCGCCGGCGACGAGATCCGCGGCGGAGCGTTCGGGTGCTACGGCGACAACTATCTAGGGCGCAGGAGAGAGAGAAAAGAGAGCAGGGGCTCGCCGAGCGGCGCACACGGTGGCCTTTGGGGGTTTAGTAGCTGCAGGGAGCGCGGCCGGAGTCGGTGAAGAACGGCGGCGGAGCTTGTCGGAGCAGAGGAGGAAGACGGCGGCATCGGGGCATTGCGGTGGCGCTCGGATGCGGAGGGGAGGGAGAGGGCGAGGTGGATCTGGAGGGGAGTGGGAGGGGCGCAGGAACCGAGGCGAGAGTGGGGGCGAATGGGGAGGGGAGCCCGAGGGGGCGCGGTGTAGGCATCCTTATCCACCTCGACGCCGGCGAGCGGGTCCGGTGGCGACCGCGCCCTGTAGCGGCGCGCGACCAAGGAACAGGAAGGGGGTGCGGTGCGGGGAGCTGGGCCGGCTGGGCCGACCAGGCTGGTTGCGGTCCAGGGGGGCAGGGGTTGTGGGCGTGCGGGTGGGTTGGCCGGTTTGGGACCGGCCTAGCTAGCAGCTTGGCCGATTGGCCCAGTGGGGAGGGGGGTTCTCCTTTTGTTTTATTTTCACTTTTTCCTTTTGTTTATTTCCTTTTCTGTTTTATCTCATTTTAAAGTAATTAGGCATTTTCTAAAAATGCGTTTACTTCACCATAATTACCATTGCAATATTTGGCACCCACCGAACATTTTTGTTTTGGCTTTTGAAAACATTGGGTTTTTGTCACTAATTCATTTTTGAATTTGCAATGTTTTTGAACTACCACTTAATTAGCAACAGTAATATAGATGACATGGCATCATCATGAGAGTTTTACTGTAGCCTAATTATCCGGGCGTTACAGGATCGCAGAAGCCATCCAATGCGGTCCGCAGGGCGGTCCGGACGCGATTTCTCCCACAAACCAGAGACAAACATATGAGAGGTTTGCGGGAGTCCGGACCGATCCCACGCCCACTTTTGACTGTCGTGGCCCACCAAAAACCCGTCACCCCACCCCACCCGTGCTTTCCTTCCGATGCATGCGTCGCTTATCGCGCCGCATTTATGCCGGCCCACAGCACGCAAAGACCGTCATCGATGTCGCGATGTGACCGGAGGAAGGGAGGGCGGCGCTGACCGACGCGACCTCTCGGCAACCGTCACTTCAATGCGGATGCTGGTTCCCGAGAAACCAACTCTGACAGTGCCATGACGACGTAGGAGTACGCCGAGCGGGAGCAGCGCCCTGATCCAAGTACGCGGACTCGGACGTCCCACCGCCACACATCGTGGTGGACCCGGACCTATACGCCTGGGTCCTGGACCGCTTCGTCACGCGCCGGAGACGGCCAAGCGCTGTCTCCACCGCCACAATGTTGAGATGGCCGGGTACGGCGAGGAATGCTCCCTCGCTACATGGACGCCGCCTCATCTAACGACCGCCATCCTCTCCCCCGGCCCATGTCATAGGTGGTCGCGGCCGCCCTGCGCACGGCGCCGGAAGAAGCAGAGAGGATCATATGCGAGTGACCTTCTGCTGCCGGGAAGCCCAACGGCGACTTCTACTCTGACGCCGGATCAGGCACCGATGACGGAGGAGGAGCCGCCGGCCAGCCTGGCATGGCCTACGAGGTCGCCGTTAAATATAGGATATCTCAGGGTTTAGTTTTAAGGTCATCATAATTAGCCGCCGCCTCAACGGCTTCTCAAAAAAAACAATTCACTTTTATGGAAGTTAATCTTAAGACCCGGCATTTGCCCAAAGCAGAACACAAAGGCACGGTGGCGCATCCTCCACTATCTCGGTGGCCGTGGCGGTGGCGACGGCTCCTTGTGTTGCGGGCCATCGTATTGGCCGAGGACAGTGCAGTGAGGCCGGTGGCACGACACGAGCAGCGCAATGTGGCGTGCCGCTCCGTGTTCGCCAAGTCCGATGAGGCGCCGGCCTGAATCGCAATTCACCTGCACTGGACACAGAGTGCTGGTCCTCGGCCGTCCGTCACCACCACAAAGACGGTCGCTCGTCGGAGCCGCTGTCTCAACGGGAAACTCGCCAATATCGGTGGCGAATGGTCGCTAAACGACACCTTTACAATTTGTCAGCACGGGCATGATTGCCGCTAGGGCATTGCGACTGGGGTCTGCATTGGCCATGGTGGTCCTCCGCACAGTGCAGGAGGAAGCAGAGTGGCTCCTCCTTGAGCGTCAGGCGGCGGCCGGGCAAGGCTGCCGTGGACCCGCGCCTTTCTGCTGCTGGAAAGAACTACTTCGGACAACGATGATGACGGCATTGACAACGCCGACGGTGCGGCTTGGCAAGGTGGCCATGCGTATGAGGTCACCGTCAGCTATAAATTAGCCTTCTAATTTTTTAGAAGGATTGTAGTTAAACGAACGAAATATCATGTGTTTTATTTAAATTATGTCCAAACTTTGTTCCTTGTGTTTCATAAATTCGTGTGATTTTTATATTTATTTTTAAATGAATGCCGACACGATTGGATGGCCGGCGCTCGTCCGTAGACTGGTCTCCATCGGTCGATGCAGGATGTCCAATTTAAAAGCCAGCGTTTGGAGATGCACTTAAGCATGTACGAATGTAGCTTTGCAGGTTCCCGGTGACATATGCTCAAAATGAAGTGTTTTTTCTTCTTCTTTTTTGTGGCGCCTGACCTTGAGCTTTCGTGGGAGCCGATGCAGATACTGTCAGCTCGTAAGGTTACTGTCGCGGATGCCCTTGTCTGCTCGTGGTCACCAAAGCTCCTGGTTAAATTTTAAAACGAAATATATATTTGGTTGCACCCATCACCCATACTCGTCATATCTTGCCGCTCCTGAATGCAAATGCCAAAGGTATTGGCGTTCCGTTTAGCCATGCAAACGCCAGCCACCTTGGCGTTTGGCGAAGCCACGTCAGCCAGTCAACAAGGACGTGGCATAGAGGCCAAACGCCCGAGACAGTAGCGTCTCATGTGCAACCCAAACACCAGGCAGGTTGGCGTGACCAAAAAAAGTCAAACTGCGAAATACTTATGAAGTAGGGTCAAATCGTGTTAATCTTTGCTTAAAAGATTAAACCAAAAAATTTGTCCCGTGCATGTTTTGGTGAGGGCCGTGCAAAGCCAACGAGGATCAAACGGCCATACTTAAATACTCCCTCCGTCCTTAAAAGAACATACTTCCAACTTTATGGGAGGGTCAAACTATTTCAAACTTTGACCTAGTTTATGCAAAAATATATCAATGCTTGTGAAACCAAATAGGTATATGAAGAAAATATATTTTATCATGAATCTAATGCTACTAATTTGATGGCATAAGTATTGATCTATTATTATATAAATACGGTCTAACATAAAAAAAATTGATTTTTCAATAAAGTTAGAAGTGCACTCTTTCGAAGGAAGCACGCGGAATCCACCAAACATGAACGGTGCCTTGTTAATTTATATGCGCGCCATCACAAGCATTCATACGTCGCCGGTCTGCACCGAGTGGTTTGAAGATGTGTCGGCCTTTTCAAAGGAGCAGTGCAAGTTAGTACTCTGCTGTGCTCTGCGGCAATACGAAATCAGTAATGGCCACCCGTCCGTCATCACCATCCGTTGCCTGATCGTCTTTGCTCGTGCAGCTCGGGTACTGCTTTCAGTGGAGGTGTACTATTGTGCATGGTACGAAAACACGTGGAAAGAAAATGCACCTCATGGCACCGAGCGGAGAGGGGAAGGAGATGGTGCAAAGTGCAAACGACCTGAAAGAGCAAGGGGTCGAGATAATTCCTCTTGAACCTTGATCCCTTTCGGGGCTGGTGGCAGTATACCAGGACAAAGTGGGAGACAGCGGTGAAGATAGGGATGGCAAACATTGAACCCTAATTTAATGACGGTGCATCTATGTCAGGACCCCGATTTCAGGTCACATCGACCTAGCTGGTAACACCTCATATCACTTTGCGGCCTCACGCACGGTATTCCCACGGGTGTCGCCTTACCATGGCCCGGGACCGTTTGCGCCTTTTGGCTCACGTATATGATAGTGTCGCTAGCATCCACATGACAAAGAACCCGGGCCGACATGGCTAGTCGTGAACCCAAAGCGGCACTAACCTATGGGGACAGGCATACATGAAACACTTCGAGCATGTCGGTCATCAACGTATGAACTCGGGCTGTAGCACGGGCTAACAGGACTCCGGTATCCCGGTCAGTAGCGAGCTAGGCAGACTCCGAGTATCACCGCGTGACATTTCCCGAAGGGACAGACATAGGAACGAAATGAATCACATGCCGCCAGATCAAGTGTCCAAGCAGTAGAGTCTTTGGGCTAGCAGTGACTCCGTGAACCGGGCAGAAGCGGACTACTATCGCCGTAAGCACGAGACTACATTTCCCCATATGAGAGGCTGCCAAGGATAAACAACTAGATTGTCGGATCCCACTCATACCAAGCATTTCAATCATACACGATTATGCCCGATATGAGTAAATACAACAAGGCATCACAACAAAACTCTACAACTCAAGTACTTTATTTAAGAGGCTCCGAGGAGCCATACATAACATATTCATACAGGTAGGGGTCACATGACCCAACACTCAAGTCATACAATCATACAAGCACATGCGGAAGCAAACTAGTCTGAGTACAGACTTTAGAAAGAAAGAAAGCTTGTTGGAGCCTTTCTATCTACAATGGCCCTTCACAAGTCTTAGATCGCCACCTGGGTGGCTAGCTTACTCGTCGAAGTCAACCTCTACATAGAATCCGTCGGAGGGTAGTATAGTCCTCTGAAAAATATTGATTACAAACATGAGTACAAAAGTACTCAAAGCAAGTCTTACCACGTAATCCTATCATACATGCACATTCTCAAGGAAGGAAGTGGAGTTATTTGCAAAAAGCCAGCTTTGACTCTTGGCTAAGCTATCCTACGTGACACACTTTGTAAAGCATTTTGTCGCACACGAGTCCACTATTCACCATCACAATACTCCACCGTGGATCCTCTCTCGTCATCCCCGAGAGGGCCATCCACGATACTCACACTTATCTTGAGGCTTTTAGTAGTAACCATTTACTTGTCTATGAACTGATATAGGTAACCCAGAAGTCCTTCTCCGTGGACATGGCTATTCGAATAGATCATATTTAACCCTGCAGGGGTATACTTCTTCACACACGCTCTCACCACTTATCGTCGTTTACACGACATGTACTCGGCAACCTTCAAGAGGAAGCCCAACGTGGGTGTCGGCCACAGCCTACCTAAACACTCAAGTCCCTAGTCCAGGTTTATCGCCTATTCGGGTTCCATCCGCAGGGAGTCCGGCCGAGGTTTCCCATACAGCCCCGAACGATGTGTGCAGGGTTCCCGAGATACCAAACGGGCACTCGGTACACCGGGCCACGGTGCCTACCGCAACACAACCCACCCCTAAGGTCAGCGTTGCGTGCGGCCCCCAGCAAGCTACAAACACCAGAAACTACTTGCAACTCCCGGACTATGAACAGGGGTGGTTAAGAAGCCGAGAGGGTCCATTGTAACGAGGAGCCAACTTGCCTTTGATACCGAATCGATGGGTTCCCTTTAAAGGAGTAACCCGAAGGTAAGCCTTCTCGCCAATTTCATAAGCCATAGGCTTATGCTTGCGGTCATATTGGCTCTTTTGACGAGATTGGGCTGTTTTCAATTTCTCACGAACAACGCGAACCTGCTCTTCAGCTTCCTGAATCATATCCGGGCCAAAGAGTTGTCTCTCCCGGTTTCACCGCTTAAGAGGCGTTCGACATTTTCGTCCATAAAGAACTTCGAAAGGGGCTTTGCCCAGACTGGCTTGATAACTATTGTTATAAGCGAACTCGGCGAATGGAAGGCATTTCTCCCAATTCATGCCGAAAGAGATGACAGAAGCTCGAAGCATATCCTCTAGGATTTGATTGACTCGTTCTACTTGACCACTTGATTGGGGATGGAAAGCGGTGCTAAAGGAGAGACGAGTTCCCATAGCGTTTTGGAAACTTTCCCAAAATCGAGAGGTGAAGAGACTTCCACGGTCGGAGTTAATCTCTAATGGAATACCGTGAAGAGACACTATTCGAGAGATATACAAATCAGCTAGCTGGCTAGCGGTTATACTCTCACGAACCGGTAGGAAGTGGGCTACTTTGGAAAGACGATCAACAACAACGAAGATAGCGTTATTCCCTCTCTTTGTCCTGGGAAACCCGGTAATGAAGTCCATACCGATTTTATCCCATTTCCATTCAGGAATTTCCAAAGGTTGAAGGGTACCAAAGAGGCCGTTGATGCTCGCTTAACTCGACGACGACGTCGCGATTAGCAATGTATTGAGCGATTTCTCTCTTCATCCTAGTCCACCAAAACCTCTGGCGAGATCTTGATACATCTTAGTACTACCAGGATGAATGGTGAGAGGAGAGTCATGAGCTTCCTTAAGGATCAATCGCCTCGGGTTGCGCACCTTGGGAACCACTAGACGGTCTCCAAAGAACACGACACCTTGTTCATCAATGGAGAAACAATCATGACTCCTTTCTTGATGTTTCTCCGATACGGAGATTCCCTTGATCTGCCTTCCGTGCTTTGATGATCTGATCCGTAAGGGTAGGTTTCGCCACCGTGGTGGAAAGGAATCCTCGAGGAACAATGTGAAGATTAAGCTTACGAAATTCCTCGTGGAGAATTGGTTGACTTTGTTGTAACATCAGATTGTTACAATAAGATTTGCGACTTAATCGCGCCACCATGACATTGGCTTTGCACGGGGTGTAGGATATTCCTAAGTTGAAATCTGTAATCAACTCGACCCAACGCCTTTGCCTCGAGATTCAAATCCGGTTGGGTGAAGATATATTTCAAACTTTGGTGATCGGTGTAGATTTCGCAACGATTACCCGAAGGTAATGTCGCCAGGTTTTGAGTGCATGAACCATCGCCGCAAGCTCTAGATCGTGTGTGGATAGTTATCCTCATGTGGACGAATCTATCGAGAAGCGTAGGCAATCACATGACGATCTTGCATGAGTATGCAACCTAGTCCTTGTCGCGAGGCGCCGCAATAGATAATAAAGTCCTTAGAAAATCTGGTGGAACAAGCACGGGAGCAGATGTCGAGCGTCTTTTCAGTTCTGAAAGCTGATCTCGCATCGTGGCGTCCATTCGAACTTCTTATCTTTCTTGAGGAGTTCGGTTAGAGGTTTAGCAACTTTAGAGAAATTCTCGATTTAAGCGGCGGCAATAGCTCGCTAAACCGAGGAAACTCGAACTTGCTTGACCGATTCGGTGGAGTCCAATCAAGGACGGCTTGAACTCGCTTCGGGATTGACAGCAATGCCCTTTCCGAGATTACATGTCCTAGATAGGTCACCTCGGTAACCAGAATTCACATTTAGAGAATTTGGCATAAAGGCGGTGCTCTCAAGTTTCATCAATACTAGCCTTAGGTGTTCGGCATGTTCTTCCTCATTCTTGGAGTAGATGAGTATATCATCGAGGTATACCACGACGAATTTATCCAAATACTCCATGAAGATTGAGTTCATTAACCGAGAGAAGGTGGTGGAGCATTGGTTAATCCGAAGGACATGACGGTGTACTCAGATTGGCCATAACGAGTGACGAAGGCCGCTTTAGGAATGTCCCGTTCTTGATTTTGATTTGATGGTAGCCCAACCTCAAATCCATCTTGAAAAGATCGAGGATCCAGCGAGCTGATCATACGTGTCGCTGATCCCGGGAGCGGATACTTGTTCTTGATAGTGACCAAATTGACAGTGTCGGTAATCTACAACCATCCGATCCGTACCATCCTTCTTCTTGACGAAGAGGACGGGGCAAGCCCATGGAGATGAACTAGGACGGATGAAACCTTTTTGCAAGGACTCATCGAGTTGTTTCTTAAGTTCAGCTAGTTCTAGGGGTGCCATCTTATAAGGTCTTCTAGAGATTGGAACGGTTCCGGGAATAAGATCTATCACGAACTCGACATCCCTGTCAGGTGGAACACCTGGCAGTTCCTCCGGAAAGACATCCGGGAAATCACGGACTACCGGAATATCTTCGAGATCTGGAAGGGGGTTGGCATTTAAGGAGTAAAGCTGGCGCTTAGACACTCGGGTTAAAACATCCACTGTTTTGCCCGAAGGATGGGTAAGTTGAACCGTTCTAGTAGAGCAATCAATCTTAGCATAATGGGCTGACATCCAGTCCATACCCAAGATGATGTTTATGTCCGAGGACTTAAGAGCTATTAGAGATGCAAGAAAGACTAATCTGTCGACAAGAATTTCATTCCCATGACTTACTCTAGAGGTTTGCCATCTAGAACCGTGGAGTTTGAATTTCCATGGAGGTAGGCATGTCACGAGAATGTGGTGTTGTGCAATCGAGCATAGCTTTCAGAAATGAATGAATGAGATGCTCCAGTATCAAAAAGAACAGTTGCCGGATGGCAATTAACAAGAAGCATACCGAGGACGACGTTGGGATCCTCATAGGTTTCTTCAAAGCGAGACATAGTTGACATGGCCACGGCGGTGGCAACTGGCTTAGCATAGGGCACCTTTCTGCTGGCTTGTCATGCCGTGAGACTTTCCACTGATTGGGGTTGTTCTGGGACACTCTCGGATGTAGTGGCCCGTCTCTCCACACTTGAAGCAAGTGATCACATTTGGCCGTGGAGCAACATTAGCAGTTGGACCTCCATAAGTCTTGGGTGGAAAATACGGTTGGTTGGGGCGAGGCGCTCAAGGATGGCCTCGGGGTGTACCTAGGTGGTAGAGCAGTATTTGGAACCCAAACCCGGCGCTTCGGGATCGAGCCGGATGACGATCCGAATCACGGATGTGCTTGCGTGAAGCCTCAAAATCAGTCCGCCCGGTTTGGCCGATAGCCTTATTGACTAGCCGGAAAGAGGTACACTCATGCGACGGAGATCTCGGCGTAGCTCGTGGCTAAGTCCCTTGCGGAACCTTGCCTGCTTCTTGGCATCGGTAGAAACTTCTTCGGAGCATAACGTGCTAGCCTCCCGAATTCACGGCCGAGGCATCCACCGTCACCGCCTTGGGTGAAACTGCAGAATTCCTCACGCTTTGCGGTCCATAAGACCTTCGAATATGGTGCTCACGGGGCGGCACTGAATTCATCCCAAGTTGTAACTTGTCCAGCCGGACGATAGCCTCATAATTTTCCCACCGTAGATCGGCGGCCTTCCGGATGATAGGCGGCAAAGGTAACCTTGTCGGCCTCAGCCACGCTTAGCGGAACGCAGCTTGTGGTGGATATCGCGGAGCCAATCATCTGCGTCGAGAGGCTCGACGGAACATTTGAACTTTGGAGGATATAGCTTGACGAAATCATTGAGTGAAACCCCATCGTTTCTTGGTCGGCGTGCTGTGTTTTGTTCAATCCGCCCAATAAGCGGTTGGTTTCGCTTATTATGCTTCGCTTCCAAAGATCACCTCGGCCAAAGATGGCGGCTGCGCAGATTCACATCTCTGGCTGCATCGGCTTCTCCCCGCCTGGAACAGCAGGAGTATTTGAGTGTTGACCATCCTGGGAGACAAAGCAAAGGTTTAAACCAGGATGGCAGAATTTAACAAGGAAGTGCGGAAGGTAATGGACAGCATGGAATGCAAAGATGTTCATCCGTATGACATGGTAATATAAAACTGCCACATATATATATACCATCGGTCATACACACCATTCATAGTTTAGTACAAGCCTGACGGAGTACAACTATAAGGAAAGGCGTTACATCTCATCGGAAGCATTCCAACTCCTATACATTATTTTTCTACACTTCCTAACGATACACACTAAGTCGTATTCCACGAGTCACGCAGACGGTGGAAACACAACTAGTACCATACTAGGAATACTACTACTATCTCGTGCAGCTCCATAGTAGTCCTCATAGAAGTCACCACCTGCACTGAAGTGGAACATGATCGTCCGGAAATGACAATCTGTGGGGCCTGTGGACCATAAGGACTCGGATGTGGCCGTGGACCAACAGACGGTGGCGACGAGGCCCACGAGGAGGAGTGATGCCTCCAACCTCACGCCACTCCATGAAGTCCGGCAGACTCGCCCGCACAGGTACAAGTCTCTCATGTCCATATATCCGGCTTGCACGGTAGGTGCAAACCTAGTCAGAGTAGCCCAGTGGTCAGAACGGGCATTAAACAGCTCCATACGCAAGGCCCGGTTCTCACGGTCCTTGTCCTCCAAAGAACTCAAGAGTAGTGCGAAGGAGTGAGTCCTCATGGGAGGCATCGCTGTACAAACCGAAGGTAGCCATGCGCCCGGAAGAGATGCCGCATATAGCGGAAATCGGTGTTGCTCAAAGAAAGCGTTCGCTCGAATAATAGTCATCATGGAATAGGCTGCATCTTGCACGATATTCCAATAGTGATTCCGAGCCCATAAGAACGATGAAGTGGCTCAAGAGCTCGGGATAAGATGGATAAATCCGGACCGTGCATAGGTATTGGCTTTGATTGAAATCCCTAAACTGCTCCTCGACGGTGTATTCAGGATACCATCGATAACCAGCCTCAATCATCACCCTAACCAACATGGCCGTGTGACCGCACACATCAATGCAACGAGTCAGGCGAACCACTTGGTTCTGGGAACGGGTGGCCATCTGAAAGCACAGCCACAATGCAAAGGCATTAGAATTCTAGGAAAATCGGGCAAAGATAACATCCGTAAATGCTCAAGATCAGATTTGAGACATTCAAAACAGATTGCATAACCACTCAACAACATCATATCAAGGTTCTGGTTCAATGATAGCATACTAAAATTTAGTAGCACCGAATCGAGGATGTAACCAACAATCCTATAAGTTACTACGGATTAGTAACACGTGAACTGATAGAGAGAAGAGAGCCTAGTCCTAAACCCACGTCGAATGAGAAGAGGATGACTCGGATCGAGGGCATAAGGTAAAGGAGTAAAAGAGCCTTACGCTCCTCCCACAATCAATTCCCCTACATATAACTAAAGCATTTCTAGACTCAACTTCACCAGTTTGGCTTAGCGGACCTACAGCAGCCCTCGCTCGATGCCAACGCTGTCAGACCCGATTCCAGTCACATCGACCTAGCTGGTAACACCTCATATCACTTTGCGGCCTCACGCACGGTATTCCCACGGTGTCGCCTTACCATGGCCCGGGACCGCTTGCGCCTTTTGGCTCACGATATGATAGTGTCGCTAGCATCCACATGACAAAGAACCCGGCCGACATGGCTAGTCGTGAACCCAAAGCGCACTAACCTATGGGGACAGGCATACATGAAACACTTCGAGCATGTCGGTCATCAACGTATGAACTCGGGCTGTAGCACTGGGCTAACAGGACTCCGGTATCCCGGCTGTAGCAGGCTAGGCAGGACTCGAGTATCACCGCGTGACATTTCCCGAAGGGACGTACATAGGAACGAAATGAATCACATGCCGCCAGTCAAGTGTCCAAGCAGTAGTCTTTGGGCTAGCAGGACTCCGTGAACCGGGCAGAAGCGGACTACTATCGCCGAAGCACGAGACTACATTTCCCCATATGAGAGGCTGCCAAGGATAAACAACTAGATTGTCGGATCCCACTCATACCAAGCATTTCAATCATACACGCATTATGCCCGATATGAGTAAATACAACAAGGCATCACAACAAAACTCTACAACTCAAGTACTTTATTTAAGAGGCTCCGAGGAGCCATACATAACATATTCATACAGGTAGGGGTCACATGACCCAACACTCAAGTCATACAATCATACAAGCACATGCGGAAGCAAATTAGTCCGAGTACAGACTTTAGAAAGAAAGAAAGCTTGTTGGAGCCTTTCTATCTACAATGGCCCTTCACAAGTCTTAGATCGCCACCTGGGTGGCTAGCTTACTCGTCGAAGTCAACATCTACATAGAATCCGTCGGAGGGGGTAGTATAGTCCTCTGAAAAATATTGATTAAGCAAACATGAGTACAAAAGTACTCAGCAAGTCTTACCACGGAATCCTATCATACATGCACATTCTCAAGGAAGGAAGTGGAGTTATTTGCAGAAGCCAGCTTTGACTCTTGGCTAAGCTATCCTCACGTGACACACTTTGTAAAGCATTTTGTCGCACACGAGTCCACTATTCACCATCACAATACTCCACCGTGGATCCTCTCTCGTCATCCCCGAGAGGGCCATCCACGATACTCACACTTATCTTGAGGCTTTTAGTAGTAACCATTTACTTGTCTATGAACTGATATAGGTAACCCGAAGTCCTTCTCCGTGGACACGGCTATTCAATAGATCATATTTAACCCCGCAGGGTATACTTCTTCACACACGCTCACACCACTTATCGCGTTTACACGACATGTACTCGCAACCTTCAGCGGAAGCCCAACGTGGGTGTCGGCCACACCTACCTAAACACTCAAGTCCCTAGTCCAGTTTATCGCCTATTCGGGTTCCATCCGCAGGAGTCCGCCGAGGTTTCCCATACAGCCCGAACGATGTGTGCGGGTTCCCGAGATACCAAACGGCACTCGGTACACGGGCCACGGTGCCTACCGCAACACAACCCACCCCTAAGGTCAGCGTTAAATGCGGCCCCAAAGAAGCTACAAACACCGAAACTACTTGCAACTCCGGACTATGAACAGGGGTGGTTAAGAAGCCGAGAGGGTCCATTGGTTTCGGGCCCAATGCGTGGTAGTAGCTAGTTCATGGATCACAAACACAGATCTCAGTTCTTAAGTTCGGCTTCAATGAAACAACCCACCATGTACTCCTACATGGCCTCTCATCGATACCTTTACCAAATCGTGTTCAACACTTTCACTCTCGAACCAACACAACCTTTCACTCCAGTTCATCATCCCGATGAGCCGGACTGACACAACTCTAAGCATAGCAAGCATAGCATGGTAGGAATCACAAACATGGCTCAATCAACTCCTACACATACTAGTGGGTTTCATCTAGTTACTTGTGGCAATGACAGTCATGCAAAGGAAGTGGGTTCAACTACCGCAGCACACAACAGTTGAATCGCGTTGTCTTAATGCAGAAACGAGAGCGAAGCGAGAACATGGGTTTGTATCGGAATGATCAATGAATTGCTTGCCCGATGGAACTGGGGTAGAGAACTGCCCTTCGATGGGTAGTCGAGGTTATCTTCAAGCGTAACCTATCATGAAAACACACCAAATAAACACACAAGACAATATGCAACAATATGATGCATGCTATGACATGGCAATATGGATGTGTGTTGGCCTAATGCAAGTTGAAAGAATAGGGGATGAACTCATTTGAATCAAGGATTCAAATGATAGCTCATTTGAGTTAGTCCTAATGGTGCAATATCTTATTCTGGTTATTCAGCATAGTTAACTTGTTTTAACATGCATGAAACCTGTACCAATGGATAGAGTGTATTTTTCTGATAATTTTTCATATATAAATCTTTGCATTTGGAGTTATAGAATAAAAGTTATAAGCATTTGAAATTTGAATTATATTCTGAATTTATTATATAAAATAATTCCAGAATTTGAATTAATGCGCCAAGATGAGGTCAGCGTGACGTCAGGGTCAACGGGTCGTCCAGGTCAAACCGACCAGTGGGACCCGCATGTCGTGTTAGTTTAAACTAACTAACTTAATTAGAACTAATCCTAATTAGTTAGCCGGGGGGGGTCCACCTGTCATTGACTTAGACAACAACAGGGCCCACGGTCGGTGGTCGATGGTCAACTCGCCGGCGCTAGCCGCCGGCGAGGCCAGCGCAAGGCGAGCAAAGTGCTTTTGCACTTTCGGGCACCAAATGGAACGCGGGAGCATCTACGTGGAGTCGGAGATGAGCCGCGCTTTGTGAGGTTAGTTAGGCGGGGGTGGCGGAGTTGGCGCCGCGACGAAGTCGGGCGGCGGCCGGGCTCGCCATCGACGGGTTTGGGGTTAGAGGGCTCGGCGAGGTGCGGGAAGTGCAGCGTTAGACCCGTTGGGGTGTGGTGAGTGCGATGGACGCGGTGGCGTGGCCGCTGGGTGGCCGGAGCCTCGTCGGCGACGAGCTCCGCGGCGGTGCGTTCGGGTGATCGACGTGCGCTCGTTGTGGTGCAAGAGGAAGAGAGCGGAGAGGATGGGGGAGTAGCCAGGCTCACAGTGAACCCGTAGAGAGCCTCGTCGGGGTCGGGGGCGGTCTGATGCGGCGGCGACGGCGATGGGGATCTCCGGCGGCTTTGAGCTCGGTCGAGGTCGGTGTAGTGGCTTCGGGGCGCTTAGAGCGAGCGGAACTCGGCTAGCTAGGGGTAGTGGGGTGCGGCGGAGCTGCTGGACATGGTGGGGAGGAGCATGGACGGCGGGAGCACCGCGCGTCGGCAGTGGCGCGTCGGCGATGGCGTCGGCGAGTTGGGGAGAGCGAGAGAGGAGGCAGGGGAAAGTGACGTGTCCAGGGGTCGGGCGACGACGGAGGTCGCCCAGGCGCGGCGGCGAAGGGTGAAGCGAGGCGGCGGCCAGGCTGCGTGGCGCGCCCTGGCTCGCCGGCCAACACCGAGCTGCTCGCTCAAGCCGAGCTAAGCTGGCCATGCAGCTGCTTTGGGCTGGGCAGCCAGCAGGGGCGGGCGCGCATGTGTAGGCATTTTTTTTTTAAGCTTTTCTATTTTCTCAGAACTTTGTTGGGGTTTTTAAAAATACCAAAACCATTTTAAAAATTACCAAAATGCTCCTGGTCACTTGTTGGAATATTCCCAACATGAAACATTTCAGTTTGACAATTTTTGAACATCTAAATTATTTTATATAATTTTAAAAGCCCAAGTTCAAAACTTGTGGATTAACCCTAGAACCCTTAGATGACCTAGAAAATGTTCCACCTCCTTTGACATGGATTTTGAACCCAAACAAAGAGGATGAGCATTTTGAAGGGCATTTCGGATTCATTGAAATAATTTTTAGTAAACCCTAGTTCTTTTAAGGAGGGGGTGTTCTGGGGTTTCCTGCCTTCCCCATTTCAAATTCAAATGAAATTTAAACATGATGCACACCCTAATGCATGGTCTATCTGGGATGTGACAATCTAACGTTTTGGTCGTACACGTGTCAAGATCGGACATCAGTTCCCCGCAGAACAAATATATCATAGAGCCATGCTTGATGATATCGTCCATTCCCATTACCACCACAAAGACCAGCAAGTTAACCATTAACATCCGATCGATGCGTCACTGGCATGCGTGACAAAATTGGGAATCACATATACCGCATGACAATAGACAAAGCCTTTCGAAATCCGGGACAAGCCTGAAATCTACTCCCTCCGTTTCCAAATAATTGTCTTTCTAGCCATTTTAAATGGACTACAACATACGGATGTATGTAGACATGTTTTAGAGTGTAGATTCACTCATTTTGCTCCGTATGTAGTCATTTGTTGAAATCTCTAAAAAGACAATTATTTAGGAACGGAGGGAGTAGAAGCAATAGGTAGAACCGACCGATGTAGTACTAAGTATGGAAAGTGAGAAAACATACTAGTAGCAGAAAGCAGTAGTACAATGGACTGGACAGACGTCATTTCCTCTCGTCCGTAACCTGTTTCAACACATGGTCCGGCCGGCGGCCGGAAGGTGGTGTCCTGAAGCACGTAAAGGGCATGCGGTGTCAAGTTCGCGCTTGCCCCCAACCAACTCCCAACTATCAGCGCGACGGGGCTGCCACCATTTTCCACACTCCATTAGTGCCCCCGGCCCCTTGAGACCTGCCGCGCTCAACGTTGCGACCGCGATGCCCGCATATCATGGTGTCATCACCAGCACGCCCGCATACCGGATTCGTAGCCCCCATGGCCATGGCCCATGCATGGCCCCGCATATCTGGTGCACCAGTCGTCCGTTGCACATAAAAAGTTATTCAAAAAAATCAGAGAAAATTAGTACACATTGACGCAACATCAATGTACATTGTCACAAAAATTTAAATAAATTTTCCAAATATTGCTTGAGATATAAAAATAATAAATTTGACATTAAATAGTACATAACACAAGTCGAGCTTCAGTTTTGGCCCAGTAACACATTGACATCAAATTTATCATTTTTGTATCTTGAGCATTCTTTTGAATTTTCGTAACGACTTACATTAATGTTGTTTCGATGCACTAATATTTTTCGTATTTTTGAACATTTTTTAATGTGCAACATAGCCTAGCTCGTAGCCTCGTGCCGTACCCCGTGCAGCCTGAGTTTGCCAGCATGGCTGCTAAAGCCCTCAATAAGTGCTTTGGGCAATACACAGGCATCCTGCAACCACCGGAGATGGACGACCATTATTGGGGTCGGTGCGGTCCATGGACGACCGGCAGACGGCAGTTCGACGTTCAAGACTCGACATCGGAAAAACTGATACTCGATCCTACCTTACCCTCTCTAGCATGCGTCGTAGCAGGCTAGCACGTGTGAAGTGGTCAGGCGGCGAGCGAACGACCGACCTCGCAGTCACGCTCGCCGCCCGCGCAACCGTCCGCTGCCGGAGAAGAAGACGTGGAGGCGCGCGCCACGCTGCCGGTGGAGCCGTATCGGCATGGGACGCGACGACGGCGACCGACATTCAATCCCATCGCGCGCGCGAGGCGGGGACGGTTGATCGATTCCATCGACCACGTCGTTTTTCGTACGCAGGTGCAACTCCGGCTACGTACGTATGGCCGGCGTACAACCACTTCTGCACCGTACTGTACGTACGTATTACCTGCACTCGGCGGCGAGTCAGTGATGCATTGCTGCTACTCTCCACTGTAGGAGTGGGCATTGTTTGCGTCGGGGCAGTTAATAGATCGGGCTGTGCAAATTAATTCCCCGCAACCACCTACATCTACTCTCTGACTTGGTTCTATAAATATCGGCGTTCGTGCTCGGTACAAGGACACATCTCCTCTTGTGGCAGTTCCAAGTGAGCAGATCATCTTCGCCTAGCGAGCTGTCGTCAGTTTCCTAATTGGTGCCCTCCATGGATAGGCTCGTCGTCGCCGGCATCCTTGGCTTCCTACTGGTCAGTTCCTCACTACCATGCCCTTCGTTTTTCGTTCCTATTTTATTCATCATCTCCAACACACCTGCATGTAGATGTGGTTGTGTTCTCAATTGCTCTGTTCTTATTGTTCTTCCTAGTTCCATGCTTATTCCAGTAGCAGTACTAAAACATATGGTGTCTACATCTGAAAAAAGGAAAAGAACAACATAGGGATTTATGCTAATTTATAGAGTATAAAATGGTGTTTACATGAAGAAGAATATACCCCAAAATAATAGTGTGCGAAGGAGTCGATTACGTGAAAATCAAAAGCTTTGTGTGTGAGATATACAAGGTGTTCAACCTGTAGGCTACTGTGATTTTGCTAGATTTGTTACGCTGATATGTTTATACCAGTCCCGTGATAGAGCAAAGGGATCGAGATTCGAGAGTGAGTGAGTGAGTGACAGTACACTATCATGTGTATACATCATGAGAGCAATTTTTTCATCAAAGTGTTAATCGCTGATGATCTCAAATACTCCGTAGAGACTGACCATATAATTTGCATGCAGATTGCGTCGGTAGGAAGCCATGCAGCTCGTGCTCCGGAGCAATACTGGAAGTCTGCTCTTCCCAACACCCCTATGCCAAGCTCCCTCTCTCAACTCCTGAACAATCAAGGTATACTACTCTATCACTTGAGCAAACAGCTTCGGTACACGGGAAAGCATTGACCCTTCTCCGGTTCTCCCTACTTTCCACAGCCGGAGGCACGTCGGTGAACGTCGGCTCGGGCGGTGTCCATGTCGACGCGGGTCATGGGATGCCCGGCGGCACGACGGTCGATGTTGGCAAGGGTGGCGTCGGCGTCAACGTCAAGCCTGGCAGCGCCAAGCCCGGCAGGACTACGGTCGGCGTCGGCAAGGGCGGCGTGGGTGTCAACGTCAAGCCTGGCTACGGCAAGCCCGGGGGCACAACCGTGGGCGTTGGCAAGGGCGGCGTTGACGTCAACGTCAGACCTGGCAGCGGCAAGCCCAGCGGCACGACGGTCGGCGTTGGCAAAGGAGGCGTGGGCGTCAATGTCAAGCCTGGCTACGGCAAGCCCGGCGGCACCACGGTTGGAGTAGGGAAGGGAGGCGTCGGCGTGAACGTGAAGCCTGGCGGCGGCACCACGGTCGGCGTCGGGAAAGGTGGCGTCGGCGTGAACGTGAAGCCTGCATACGGCAAGCCCGGTGGCACCGGCACCACCGTTGGCGTCGGGAAGGGCGGCGTCGGCGTCAACGTCAAGCCCGGCTACGGTAAGCCAGGCGGCACAACGGTCGGCGTTGGCAAGGGCGGCGTCGGCGTCAACGTCAAGCCTGGCTACGGCAAGCCAGGCGGCAAACCCCGGGGTAAGCCTGTCCACGTCAACGTCTCACCTTTCATGTACAACTACGCCGCAACGGAGACGCAGCTGCACGACGACCCCAGCGCCGCGCTCTTCTTCCTGGAGAAGGATCTGCACGCGGGGAAGAAGATGAACGTCCATTTCATGGCCACCCCGGGCGCCGGCGAGAAGTTCCTGCCGCGGAGCGAGGCCGACGCCATCCCGTTCTCCTCGGAGAAGGCCCCCGAGATCCTCAGCCGCTTCTCCGTGGCGCCGTACTCCGCCGAGGCCGCGGAGATGAAGCAGACGCTGCGCGAGTGCGAGGCGACCGCGGGCAAGGGGAGAAGAAGTCGTGCGCCACGTCGCTGGAGTCCATGGTGGACTTCGCCACGTCCAGCCTCGGGACCAGCCACGTGAGGGCCGCCTCCACGGTGGTCGGCAAGGAGGGGTCGCCGAAACAGGAGTACACCATGACCGGCGTGAGGCGCGCGGCGGGGCGGACCAGCTCGTGGCCTGCCACGCGGAGCCGTACGCGTACGCGGTGTTCGCGTGCCACCTGACGCAGGCGACGAGGGCGTACACGGTGTCCATGGTCGGCAAGGACGGCACGGCGGTGGAGGCTGTGGCGGTGTGCCACGCCGACACGGCCGGCTGGAACCCGAGGCACGTGGCGTTCCAGGTGCTCAAGGTGAAGCCCGGCGGGGCGCCCGTCTGCCACTTCCTGCCGCAGGACCACGTCGTCTGGACCCGCAGCGGCTGAAGAAGCCCCCGGATCAGTTCCGTTCGTTCGTAAACACCATACAGTTCAGTGCTTTTGCTATTTGGGTTGATGATGCCTGCGTTCGTTTACGTTCTAGCCTCTGCAGATGCTGCTGCGTCCTATGTTACGAGTATATGGTATCTTGTATCCTAGCATACATTTCCGTTGTTGTTGCCTATTGTATTTGGATGGCGTTGCCAGTATCGCCAGCTTGTGCGGAGTGGGCTGTTTGCTGTATAGTTTAGCACGTTGATGCAATAAACAGACTGGTACTTATTTACCTCTCTTTTATCATCGTTGATCAATGCTGTTTCCATTTCAAAATCGATCGATGATGTAAAATAAAAGGCTTCTTGATCGCCAATGCTATCAATGATGTAAAAAATGCTTCAATTATGAGGCTGGCTCAACTTAACCCGGCACGGATTTTATTTTTCAGATCGTCTGTTTGTCTGAAATAGATGTCACCAACGAACCAGGCAATCTATATGTCACCGGTTTATTCAAGGTTGTCTCAGCCCAGTCCAGGGCCACAACCAGACAACCAGTACAGCCATTATGAGAAGAAAAGGTGTACAGTATAATATAAGAAACCAATATTCCGAGGAACCAAGGACAAACGGGTACATATACTGGAGATAATTCGAGCGCACCAGGCCTGCCTGCAACAACACTTTAAACGCATCATATCTTCAACCAGACGGCTAACCGGGCATTTAGCCTGTCCCAAAGGTGAATGATGCTGCAGGTTTAACTGCTCGAACGGAAATCCTAAATGAGCATAGGGCGTCATAGTAAATATTCAAGACTGGCCACTGAGTACAGAATTAGATAATACTCCAACATCACAAGGTCAACAAATTGAACAGGGTATCTCAGATTAAAACCACATCAAATACAGCAACTACTGCTCTCACCTGATTTCACTTGTTTTTATCCCACTTTGTAAAATCAAGCCGCCACTCTTCATCTTTGAACCAAACCTACACCGTCCTGACTCCCGAATACAGATACACTAGTGAAACGGGGAATGTGTTTGATTGTACATCCACATCAAATGTAATTTTTTCTGTCGAAGAATAAATGACTGTCTAGCTGTATTTATGTGCGGATATACATCTACTTTCCTGAAATCTTTGATCTACACTGAATTGCTACCCCGTAAATAACTGCAGAGCACGATTGATTGTTCGTACATACTCCCTCCGTCCGGAAATACTTGTCATCAAAATGAATAAAAGGGGATGTATCTAGATGTATTTTAGTTCTAGATACATCCCTTTTTGTCCATTTTGATGACAAGTTTTTTCGGACGGAGGGAGTACTTTCTTGCCGTGTTTGACAATGACAATCACGACCAAGTTTCAATGTTAAATTTACCAGCCCTTTCCAGTTTCCTGAGCCATCCTGAAGCAGCCTCACCGCCCTTTTGGCGGACAACTTCTTCTAGTGCAGCTGTAACATCAGCAGGCATTTTGGTAGAAGACCCTGCAACATATATTGCAGCCCCAGAGCATAATATGTTCCACACTCTTGCACTCTGCTCCTTTATCTTGTGTTGTACATAAACCTTTTGAGCCTGATCCCTGGAAAAAGCAACAAAGAAACCACCGCCCTCTTTCAGGGACAGCACTCCCTTGTCCTGGGAATGCTTCAACCAGAAGTCCTTGTATAGAAAATCATTGTCTTCATTTCTACAGCCGAAAAAGAACAGAATGGGAGCTGTTGGTTCTCTCGCACTCTGTGCAGCCCTTTCCTCCACAAATGCTCGAAATGGTGCACATCCTGTTCCTGGTCCAATAAGTACAAGAGGAATCGATGGCTTTGGAGGAGGCAGGGATCCTTTGTGTACCCAACATGGTATAAGATTTTCTGCACATAAACAAAGTGACAATTAAGAGGGGTCAATGCTTTTTTTTTCTCTTCAGGGTGAGTGGGTACATGTACTAAGTTAAAGTGAAGAGTATATATTATCACAGCAGGAGCAGGAGCAGTGACATCCAGGAAAAGAACAGGAAGGAAAGAAACAATGCATACCTTCATTTGGACTGAGACCTGCCAGCCATGTGGAGCAGAGACCCTGCCTTGTCCTCTTGAAAGGAGTAAGCCATGATACAATACTAACAGTCAAGTGTATCTGATTTGGATGTACTAATGGCGATGATGATATGGAAAAGGCCCGCTTCTTCAATGGAGGAGTTAGTTGCACCAGCCATTCAAAAGGCATGTGCACGGAGGGAAAATCTTCCAATACCTAAAAGTAGCACAAAACCATATCTCACTGTTCAACCATGCAAAAAATTCCAAAGACAATGGCCTATAGTCATATAAATGGTATAACTTGCACATACTAATTTTTTGTATTGCAAGAACGACATATAGAAAATCTCCAGTTAAGACATAACTTACTTCTAGAACAGTCCGACTCTCCTTTTGATTGTACTGGTAGAGGTCATCTCTACCTTCAGGAGAAGCAAAATACTGAAGCCTTTCCTTTTCATGTTCAGCTGTTGCAAAATGGCTCATGATCTACAACAGAAAATTGAAGTTGTGTGAACATCAAAGGTGACTCATTAGCCATATACATCAGGATATCACTGGCATCCATTAGCTAATCAACAGCTAGAAAGGAAGTGCATGAGATAAAACATTAAGGGTAACTGTTCTTGCCTCAAAGAAATACCGACGAGGGGAAGCTGATGCAACATCCATTGTCAAAGCAACAAAGGTGCTTAACTTGATGCGACCCATCGAGCCATTCAGAAGTGAACCGTTGGAAACTTCATCCCCTCCCTTTGCTCTAATCTGGGCAAACAAAATAGTCTCTTTTTTAGTTAGCTAAATAACCGCAACAGGTTGACTAGTTGATAAGATATAAAAAGGCACAACTATCTCTAGTTTTCTCCCCAATAATCATGTATTCGAGAAAGAAAGAAAAATGATGTAGGAAATCTAAACCATAGCTTGCTAAAAAAGCAATGACCCAGTTAAAGCAGTTGTATTTAATTTTGCAACAAACAAATGCGCAGATAGTTACTAATATGGACCGAGATACTAAAGGAAGTTGAGTCAGTGCCGGAGAAACACAAAGGTACAAGAAACTAAATCAACTAGATAAAACAAAACAGATCAACCTACCGTTATGTAACAATCTGGATCCAAGTTACAGCGTTCAATGAAAGCATTAACAGCTGATGGATTCTGACTTGGTAGAATTTCTAACGCGTCGCCAACTTGATAGCTGATCGCCTAACATGGAAAAAAAATAAACAATCTTACAACCTCTTCGCATTAACAAGATGACTGAGAGCTAACATCATATGGAACAAAGAACGCACAGAAGATGGATCTTCCAATTCAAAGTGGCGCACATCTTTCTCATAATCCTCCTTAGTCAAACGCTGATTTGTTACCTAAAAAGGTTAGCAGTACCATCAGGGACATGAACTAAGAGAATAAAGATGGATCGACTAAATTACAACAATTGTTACATCAACAACCTATTATATACTCACAGAACAGGAGGAGCATCCCCACAATGAACCATAACTATCCCCAGTCTGTTGTTTATCATACTACCACCAATATATTATTCATTACTCTAGTTCATTAAGGTTTGACTTTTTTAGCATGGTAAATATCTCCCCGTGCAAGCCGAATCTCCTGAGAAAAGCAGCATCACGTTCATGACATAGAACTGCAACTTGAGCTTGGCATACACAGTTAGTGGCAAGCTTCTCACAGCAGAATGGTCAGTTGAAGTGTCTACGGAACAAGTAACAGGGCATCAACTAGTGCTATAGAGCTTGCCTATGCAATCAGAGCTTGCCTGTGGTGATTAAAAAGAAAAATTGCGTATGGTGGACTCTTGTCCAGTGTCCACTCTTTTTTCCCCACAAAATAGAGCTTGTCTATGGTGAACACTTGCCCACTGAAAATATAAATAGTCAAATAAGCTAAATACAGCATAAGGTGCCTTGCCAGCCAACAGGAAATCTACTCCAGTCTTATGCATAAATAAATACTAATTCAGTGTAGGTTCAGGAGAGTTAAAACTCCAAAATACTCAATTAAATTATAGGTTACAAAGTCTACTTCATAATAGGTTACAAAGTCTACTTCATACAAGCGAGTTCAAACCCTTCAAATAGTGTTATTCCCAGGAGTAAATACTACATTCAGTAAATCAACACAACAAGGGCATAGTTTTATATGTAAATAAAGAAGATTGCTTAGAGATGAATGTGTGCTAATATTTAGAACTGCTAGATCATCTGAACCTGAAATAACCAATCATAAATGAGTGATAAAATGAAATGAAAATGAAATGGGCATAAACTGTTAAACACTTGGAGAGGGTACAGAACGTGCCATCTTTAACATGTATTGTGGCTCTCCATCATTATGGAACTTCAGAGCAGGGGACACTGAGCGTGCTCTCTGAATTAATTTCTTGGAGTCTGATGAAAAAATGACAGACAGAACCTTTAGAAGAGACATCATACAACAGTTTACAGGTTACCGCAAACATTAGAATGATTGATAACTCACACCTGAAACAATGGAATCTGGAGGGGCATCATTGCAAGAGTAATATATAACTTCAATCTTTGCCTTCCCCAAATAATTCAAATTAGGATTAATGATATTAGTTATTCTTGGTAGAAGTGACGGATTTGCTTTATTCAGTGATTCCCACAAAGACAGCAACCAAGGATCTAGAGCTCCTTCATATCTGACATACAAAAAAAAAATCCCTGGCAACTTTGAGAAATTTATTTCCAATACGAAAAAGTAATGCTTAAAATTTAGATAACCAGAAAAATATGACATTAGACTTCCCCAAAACATGCAAAATGAATATCATCATACCCTGAAGGGTGTTGATCATCTCCCAAGCCTATCTCTATGATTATTTCTGCACCAAGTTGTAAAAGCCTTCTATCGATCTTCTTTGCAGGTAACTGCAGTGTGTATGCAACAGTGAGCAGGAAAACAGAGACAAGAAGCCAGTAAGATTTTAAGAAACAGAAGTCATGATGCATGAGCAACAAAGGGCAAAACCTACTACTACTGTTTAGAACATGCAGCATACAGCATGCAGCAAAGTAGCAATGAGAAATGAGCATTGTTGAGCATGCAGCAAATGCCAGTTCAGAACGCATAGCCGTCATGTACAGTTTTCTATAACCGTTTCTTACTCCCTCCGTCCTAAAATTCTTGTCTTATATTTGTCTAAATACGGATGTATCAAGTCACGTTTTAGTATTAGGTACATCCGTATCTAGACAAATCTAAGACAAGAATTTTGGGACGGAGGGAGTACATGGCGCAAACTAGAGTGTTCTACTTCTATTCATAATTAAGTTAAATCCCCCAAAACAGTGAACTACAGATAATTTTAACAAATCACGGCGCATCATTATCTGAAAAAGCACAATAGCAAGCTACAATATCCTTGTCATCGGAAGACTAACATTGTACTTCTGGTAACCCGAATCACCGAGCCCAAATACGGCAAAACGGAGCCCTTCCAGCCACCTGGCACCAAGGTCCTTCTTAAGAAGGTACCTCCAAAACCCCTGTCACGTGCGAAGCCCATTGTAAAAAGAAAAAACTCAATTAGTAGCAAACCAAAATGGACAAACTTGCAAGGAAAAATGTATTTTCAATTTCCCTTGCCTTCATGGAATCCGGGGGGTCGCCCTGACCCGTGGTGGACACGACGAACACCACGGACCTTTCGCCCGGCAAGCAACTCTGCACAAAGAGAAAAGAAGATTCAGATGACCTCAGATGGAAGGGTTGCGGGGTGAGTTTTCTAGGGTTAGGAGCTTACGGGGTCGAAGCTGTCCATGGAGAGGACGTCGACGGCCGGGCAGCCACCGCGCTCGGCCTCGCGCCCAACACGTTCGGCGGCGTCCATGGCGTTGCCGGTCTGCGACGCGTAGAGCAGGAGGAGGCGGCCGGTCGCCGGAAGCGGCGGTGGCGGCTGCGGCGGCGACGGAGAGGGCCCCATGAGTCAGAGAAGGTTATGCGTGGAGTTTGGTTCGGCTTCAGGGCTCAGGGGCCCTTCGGGAGTGCTCTGCTCCACGGACCACAGCCCCCTATGTCTCGCTTACCACGAGACGTACTGTACTGAACTACGGAAGCCTCGCGTCAGGGTAGCGCCTGATGGGCCAAGCCCAGGCGCGTAGGAGGTCACGGCCTCGTTTCTTAGTTAATTTTCACGTTTTTCATTTTTTTACTTCTTTTATACTTCCAAATATTCTAAATAAATACTATAACACAAAAAATGCAAAAACATTTTTTAAATGTTAAATATTCTCATGTATAAAGAAAATGTATAAAAAATATAAAATGTGTGTGAAAAAATATGATTATGTATTTTACAAAAATTAATCAAGCATTTGAAAAATGTTAAAATAAGTATTTCAAAAATGTGAATCACGCATTTCACAATTTTCTAATGTGTATAGAAAAATGTTGACCATGTATTAAGAAAAAAAATCTTTTATTGTATTTAAAAATGTTAAAATTGTATTCTAAAATGTGAATCAAGCATTTCACAATTTTCTAATGTGTATATAAAAATGTTGACCATGTATTAAGAAAAATAATCTTGTATTGTATTTAAAAATGTTAAAATTGTATTCTAAAATGTGAATCAAGCATTTCACAATTTTCTAATGTGTATAGAAAATATTGACCATGTATTAAGAAAAATAATCTTGTATATTTAAAAATGTTAAAATTGTATTCTAAAATGCTAATCAAACATTTAAAAAACTTAATGTATATAGAAAATGTTGATCACATACTAAAACTATTAACATTGCATTTCAAAATGCTAATAAAGCATTTGAAAAATGTTAAATGTGCAGAGAAAAAATTATCTTGTATTTGAAAAAATTAATCAAGCATTTGCATATTTTTAATGTGTGTAAAATATTTAACATTTGTTTAAAAAATTATCCTATATTTTAAAAAATTAATCAAGAATTTAAAAATGCAAAATATGTGTATATAAAATGTGACATCAAAAAATTAAATTGTATTTGGAAAATGTTAAACATATATTAGAAAAAATCTTGACAGATACGAAAAATGTAGAATGAAAACCAAAAGATACAAATAAAAATAATAAATTAATAAAACAAAAATACAATAATAATATAAATGGAAAATAGTGAAAACCGATAAATAAAAACAAAAAATTGAAAACAAAGAAAGAAACAAAATCCGAAGACAAAGGGAAAATGAGAAAGAAACACAAACCGGTAAACCATGAAAGAAACAAAGAGAAACCAAAGAAAAATGAAGTATAACAACGGAAAAAGAACCCAAAAAACAGAGAAGAAATAAGAAAACCAAACAAAAAACAAAAATACTAGAGAAAAACGTTAAAAAAACAAAAAGGAAAGAAAAGGGAAAAAAGAGACCGAAAATGCGTAGAGAGCGAGCGAACAACGACAGATCAATGGACCTGTAGGGAATGACATCCTGGTCACCATGTTCCCACATGAAGGCATGACAAGGGGTTCCTCAAGCATCATTGTTGCTCATATTGACAATCATAACCATCTCAATGACAAGAAACAAACACCCTCCCCCGACCACACGCGAAGTGGGTGCCAACTCCGATCCCACATCTAGAACCTAACTGGCTACATCGAGGATAACAACGCCGCTGGTGACTACACGAAGCACACAGAGATTTTTGTGAGAGAATTTCATTTCTCTTCGACCTCAATATCAATTAGGGATGCACGTATCCTTTTAAATACAAATACTAGAAATTACAGTCCTCGTAAAAAATAAAGGGTACGGTACCTGTGCAACATTAGTCATGAAACAGACCCGGATGGCCAGGTTAATTACACACTGAGCCATGGAAATACCGTTGTACCCGCATACTCAAAGTAGAAGAACAGTACAAACAGTTTATACATGACATCGATGGTGAGAGTAAGGATCTAAAAACAAATCAGTGTAGGCTTTTGTGCTCGAAAGTAAACGGAAAGATTAGCGTCGTGAACTTGTCATTTTCAACGTTTCGTTACACTACGTAGTTTACGGGTACTACGTGGAACGATTGAGGTGCTACTCTTCTTTTACGGGGACAGTATTCAGCAAGCTTCCCCCATGCATATATATGCATTTTACAGGGACGGACGGGGCGGTTGAACCAATTTAGGTAGTTGGGATATGGTTGCATGCTCATACTGCTCTCTCTCTCTCTCTCTCTCTCTCTCTCTCTCTCTCTCTCTCTCTCTCTCTCTCTCTCTCTCTCTCTCTCTCTCCCGGCTTTGAGCGTGCACGTTTGCACAACTCCCTCTCAGCATCGAGTGTCTTCTCTTTCACATATTCACACGTACGTGCACATCCGCAAGGCAGAGCAGTAAACCCTAAACCTTTATAAATCGACGACGCACTATGTACCAAGTCTCACCCAGCAGACCTTTGAGATCACGCGTAGCTTTGAGATGGATGGTCTCCACGGAGACGACGAGGCGCACACGTTCCCTCGCTTCCCCTACTTCTCGGCGCCGTCGACGCCGCCGCCACTCGCGTCACCGCTGGCCTCGTCGTCGGACGGTCAGCACAGCCCGCTCGCCGCAGCGCTCCAGCAGCTGGCCCCGCCGCCGTGGCCGTGTACTCCTCCTGATCTGACCCTTCAGCCAGCGATGGGGGACGTGGACTGGTCGTCCCTGTTCCAGACGGGGCTGATGGCTCCGCCGGAGCAGAAGGAGGAGGCCGTGCAGGCGGAACAGAGCGGGGAGAACGACGGCGAGGCGGGTGGGAGCGGAAGTGGTAACAAGGAGAAGGCGAAGGGGAGCGCGGGGAGATCGGGGAAGAAGAAGGCGAGCAAGCCGCGGTTCGCGTTCCAGACGAGGAGCGAGAACGATATCCTGGACGACGGCTACCGCTGGAGGAAGTACGGGCAGAAGGCCGTCAAGAACAGCTCCAACCCTAGGTACGGTTCGTCTAATTAAGTTTCTCTATATGCTATTAATCCTTATTGTCATGCGCGTGTCTGCGTCTAAGTAAATGGCGTTAGGATTGCATGCACCGATGCAAGTTTGAATATTCATGCACTAGATTTGCTTGCATGCATCGATCTTGTGGAAGGATGCTCTACGCTATCGAACACTACTAATCTGCCATGCATGGATGCACATGACGTATTCGTTGTAGGTTAGTCTCGGGTGCGCCAACAATCCCGCATTGATTGTTTGAATATGGTTGACCTGCAAAATGTTTATCGACTGGAAACCAATGGTCGCCGCAGCCGTCGCCTACCCTGGCACCTTCTTTACCTCTCCCTCTGCATTTTCCTGAATTTTTGCAATCACGACTATTTTCCTGAATTTTTGCAATGACAAGTTTCTCATGAATTTTAAATTCTCCCTCCCAGTCACAACACCATTGATCCCTTGCATTTATATAAACTGATTGATCCCCTGTATTTATACATTAACTAATGGCTTTATCTAATTCTAAGACAGGTGCATTGCAAAGTACTCCCTCTATATCAAAATATAAGAAGTTTCTTGATAGTGTCAAAAAATGTGTTATATTTTGATACAAAGGAAGTACCATGTTATCACTAAAATATGTACTCCCTCTGTAAAACTTCTATAAGACGTTAAGCGTGTTATAAAAGTTTACAGAGGAGGTAACATAGTAGTAATCTTTATCCCTTTTATTCTTTGTCTGGTTTGTATTACTGTTCCAAGTATGCTCCTTTGATTACATGTTTTGTGGTTTTATTTGTAGTTTTGGCCATATGTGTGGGCAGGGAGGGGATGGAAGGGGATTGTGAGCGGATGCACATAGAGGTGGAAAGCTTCAATTTATATACCGGTTGATTGTGGATGGGAATGAAAAAGTTATATCTAGACATGTTTAGTGGTGAGCCATTAGAATATATGCCCCCGTTGCAACGTAGGGGTAATTACCTAGTACGTTAAAAAGCCTATAAAAGGCAAGAAAATACGATAACTAAAGTGTGATCTGCAACATGGCTGTCAAGGAATGAACGCCATTAAGGTACAATATCTTCTAAATAAACTATAATGATATATGGGTGAATTCCATATATGCCACTCAAAACTTGCCCGTATTCCCATCTGCCATTGGAAATTCCCCTCTCCCAGATATGCCACTGAAAATTTGCACCGCATACAGATATGCCACTATGGTCAGTTTGACCGTTAGTTGACTGTCAAGTGGCACTTGGAAAGACGATTTTGCCCCTGGTACTGTAGCAGTGATACACTGTAGCATTCCGAACAAATTTGGTCACTTTCGAAATTGCGGGTAAACATACTGTAGCGTCCACTTTTACAAAAAAAAGGCCAGTTTTTTGAAATTGCGAACAATTTTTTTAAAAAGTGTTAGGAATTCGGAATTTGAAATTATGGAGATTTATTTTGAAATTCGAAAAAATTGTTCGAATTTCAAATCTGTTCGGATGCTACAGTATATCATCGCTACAGTGCGGACGCCCCGCAATTCGAGATTGGTCAAATTTGTTCTGAATGCTACAGTATGTTGCCGCTACAGTCCAGGGGCAAAGTCGTCTTTTCACAGGCCACTTGACAGTCAACTACCGGTCAAACTGGCCATAGTGGCATATCTGTGCACGATGCAAATTTTTAATGGCATATTTGGGAGAGGGAAATTTCCAATGGTAGATGAGGGTACGGGCAAGTTTTAAGTGGCATATATGGAATTCACCCATGATATATATGTATATCACTCACCAGTGCGAGCATGACAATCATCATAAGATCTCCTAGATTCAGCACATGCACCAGCGCCGGTGCCCTGTTCTGCTGTTCATCAACTTAGTCGCACCGTCCTTCAGTGTCAACTTGCCCTCTTCATTTTGTAGACCTGCCCAAAATAAAAGAAACGATCACATAACACAAACTACTTCCGAAGGAGATCTTAGCACACATTTAACAAAGATGATGTGTTCCTAGCAATGTTTTAAATAGCAGGCTATTGCCAAATAGCGGCGGACCTCAAAATCAGCTATAGCGGAGTTATAGCGGGCTATAGCAGGCTATAGCGGGCTATTTATACATGGGACCATTTAGCGGCACCTTGCTGAAAAGGCTATATAGCGGGTTATAGCGGAGCTATAGCCGGCTATTTAAAACTTTGGTTCCTAGCAGTAGGTTTTTTGACTGCGAGCATTCCTACTGGATTTCTTGTAAAGAACTTTGTATCTTCGTTGTAAAAGTAATGGAAAGGGTTTAACCCGGTTGGATGTAGACAACAAAGAAAAGTGTGTGTATACTGTTGCATATTGACACACGACATGCACGCATTATTCACGCCGGGTCCATGTTGCACTATGATTAAGCGTCAAATGAATTCATTTACTGTCCTGCCACTGCCTAAGCTTACCTCTTCGAGTTTGTACCACTGAACGTGAAGGAGCTACTACCGGTGCACCCATCCCACATGCAACGTGAAGAAGCAGGTGCAGCGCCTGGCCAAGGACACGGCCATCGTGGTGACCACGTATGAGGGCGTGCACAACCACCCGTGCGAGAAGCTCATGGAGGCGCTCGGCCCCATCCTGAAGCAGCTCCAGTTCCTCTCCCAATTCTAATCATCCTCATCCGGCCGGCTAGCTTCCATAATAACCTGGTCAAGCCACAAAAATACATGTATAATACGTATGTACCAGTTGCTGCCAACTTGTAGCCTTGTAGGGGGGAGTAAAGGAGAAAAAAAAAGTGCCTACTTCCTCAATTCAGTGCGTACTACAACTGTATCTGTATGTATGCATGATGTTTTTATCTTATCGCTCTGTCTGTTACGTTCTTCGTGATGATACATTCAAAATAAGACACAAAATGGATATGTTTTGATATTTGTTCTGCTTTAGTTGTCCAGAATATTTTTCTCACTACTATCTAAAATTTGTTTCACTGATGAGTGACTTATCTTGTCATCGGATGTTCCCCAACAGTACGCAATTTTGCATGGCGAGTCGCTACTGATTCACTACCAACATGGAGGAATAAGCACGTCCGGGGAGACTTGAGACAAGCGACCTATGCCCAACATGAATCTGAGGATGTTCTCATGCGCTCTGTCGCTGCACCTTTGTCACGAGTACTATGGGATGCAATGGCTGGAGTTTGGACATTGCCAAGTATTACTATGATGTTGAATACTGGGAAGGAGTGGCTTCTACATACGTTAGAGCCTCTACCACAAGCTGGATATTATTCAATGCTTCTCATGATGTTATTGGCAGGCATGGCACACCTGTAGTGAGAGCATCTCCAACAGCCGCGTTATATAAGCGTCGCGCTGAAAAATTAGTGTTTTCTGCAGGCGCTCTACCGCTCCGGGCGCTTCAGCGGAGGCGCAAAACCGTGCGCGCGGCATATCTAGTTCAGCGCACAGGCTGAAACGCCATCTCGCGCCGCTTATTTGCTGCGCCCGCTCCCGCGCGCTGGACTCTCGAGCGCTCGCTCGCAACTCCACCTACCCCATCCAGTCGCGGCGCCGCCGCCGCCCGCGCCACCCGGCGACTGTTCCGGCGCTTCCTCGGCCTATCCCCGCGCCGCGGCGACTTCCTCCGCCTCCCTCTAGTCACCACCGCCCCTCGCACGCGGCCGTCCTCCGACGAACAGCGCGCGGCCGCTCGCTGCCGCTCGGCGCCCGCAAGGTGTTCGACAAAACGCCTGCAAGGTATGTATTGCTCAAACTTCATGAATTTGGTGCATGTTGATTGTAGTTTTTATAGCCTAGTATTGAACATTGTAGATGAGTTCGTCGTATGATTCTTACGAAGAAGAATTTGATATAGAAGAGGAAGAGGATCTTGCAATGATCCTAGCTATGCACATCAATAAAAAACCGAAGCACGGTGGTTCGGTTATGGGTCGGCAGAAAACTTGAAGGGATAGGATCGATGCCCACAACAGATTGATCAGGCATTATTTTACGGAGAATCTCACATACCCCGAGTCGTACTTTCATCGCCGGTTTAGGATGAGCACCGAGTTGTTCAGGCGCATTGCAGAGAAACTAGCGAGCCATGATCGGTTTTTTCAGCAAAGGAGGAATGACGCCGGAGAGCTCAGGCATAGCACCTTTCAGAAGGTGACAGCCGCTTTGCGCATGTTGGCATACGGTATCCCGGCTGATCTAGTTGATGATCACTTGGCTATGGGTGAGAGCCAAGCCATCATGTGTGTCAAGCGCTTCGCAGTCGGAATTGTCCAAGTGTTTGGCCAGGAGTATTTGAGATCTCCCAATGCTGAATACGCCGCAAGGCTATTGGAGATGAACAAAGCTCGCAGCTTCCCAGTTATGCTTGGCTCAATAGATTGCATGCATTGGAGTTGGAAGAATTGTCCAAAAGCATGGCATGGGCAATTCCACGGCCAAAAAAAGGGTTCCACTATAATCCTTGAAGCGGTGGCCGATCAAGAGACTTGGATTTGGCATGCTTTCTTTGGAATGCGTGGATCTTTGAATGACATCAACATTGTCAACCGGTCACCACTGATGAATAAGATTGCAAATGGTGATTTGCCACCGTTGCAGTTTCTAGCAAATTGCCGTACATACAACTATGGCTATTATCTTGCGGATGGCATCTACCCAAAGTGGCAAACATTTGTGAAGCCGTTGAAAAAACCGGAAGGTAAGAAAAATCTTGATTTCCACAATGCTCAGGCGGCGGCTAGAAAAGATGTGGAGAGATCTTTAGGATTTTGCAAGCCCAATTTGCTATTGTGAGAGTACCGGCTAGATTTTGGGATCAAAAGATGCTTTGGTACATCATGCACGCTTGTGTGATCATGCATAACATGACCATCGTGAATGAACGTGGTCAAGATGTAGACTACTCTCAGTATGAGCTCTTGGGACATCCCGTGCGAGTGCGACAGAGGGCTGAAAGGGTGGCCCGTTTTGTTGCCTCCTATCATGCCATTTGACGTCCCGCAACGCATGATAATCTTCAGAAGGATCTCATTGAGGAGTGGTGGGCATGGAATGGGCGACAAAGAGCATCATGATTTGTGCATTTGATGTTGTATTGTTGAACTATTTGTTGTGTTATTGAACTATTTGTTGTATTGAACAATAAACTATTTGTTTGAGTTGTACTAACGAAATTGAACTATTTGTTGTTGATTTATTTTGTTTGTGTTTGATCTTTTTGCTTGTGTTTGGAATACATATGTTGTTTGTGCGAGAGTCGCGCGCGCTGCATTTTTGTGCGTTGCTGGACGGCGCGCGAGCGCTGCATTTTAGCGCGGCTGTTGGAGCCAGCGCTGCCCGCCGCGCCAAACCAGACGATGGGCGCGCGGCAAAGTAGTTTTTAGCGCGCAGTGCGTTGCGCGGCTGTTGAAGATGCTCTGAGGTGGTTCATAATAAACCACCACCGCACATGGAAGCTTCTAGTCATTTCTTGGTGAGATACCTTGACTCCCTCATCCGCTGGCCCGATTCCTGGAGCGCTAGCTGCTGGTTGCCTCCAACGAGTGCTTGGCTGGGGCAGTTTGCTGCGATCTATTAGCCTGTCCTATCTCGGTTGACCGGTTATGTCAATGTTGTTGGGCATGATTTCCTTTCCTCGTTGCCCGCTGATTTTGGATGGTGTACCTTACATTGATCCTGTTTCGCACATGCGTCTTTCTTCGGTGCATGGTGCTCGTCCACATGTGACGCCGTCACCTACAACGTATTCCATATGTTGTGTTGGCCGCTCTACCGCGGCTTCTCTCTCGACCTCTACACACGATGGTGGCTGTTCTACGTCGACTCCTCTCACGGCTTCCGCGTGCGGTGGTGACCGCTACACGTCGACTCCTCTCGCGGCTTCCACACGCGGTGGTGGTCGCTCTGTGTCGACTCCTCCGACGGCTTCTGCGCGCGGTGGTGGCCGCTCTAAGTCGACTCCTCTCGCGGCTTCCGCGCGCGGCGGTGACCGCTCCACGTCGACTCCCCCAGTAGCTTCCACATGCGGCTCTGCGGTGACTTGCTACTCTCGGTCAACTCTACACGCGGTTTCCATGGGTGGCGGCGAATGCTCATCGTCGGCATGTGTTTCTACATCGACTTCTTCCGCCGTGTCCTTGTCTGCGCGTGAGATTGCGCAGCTGCAATGCTTGCTTGCTGCTTGGGAATCTTCACCGACAGGTTCCGCAGTTTCCGTGAAGGACTCCTATGGCAATGAGAAACCACCTTCTACTCATTCAGGTACATCCCCATGGATTCATGATACTGGAGCATCTTTTCATATGACTTACGATTCTTCCACTTTGACCTCTGTTCGACCTGACGAGTCTCCTATTCGGGTTCTTACGGCTGATGGCACCCATCTCACTGTAGCTAGTCGAGGCACGCTTAGCACTTCTTCATTTCATGTCCCCTCTGTCGCTCATGTTCCTCGACTTACCATGCAACTCATATCTGGTGGTCAGATTGTTGACTCTAGTTGTAGGGTCACTCTCGATTTCGATTCGTGTTCTGTTCAGGATCGTCGCACATGCGATCTGCTTGGTGCTGGCCCTCGGTGCTCCGATGGTCTTTGGGAGCTTGACTGGCTTCGTCTTCCTTCCGCTGCCAACGCCACCAGTCTTGCAACCCCTGTAGTTGCATCTATCAGCCTTTTCAGCAGTGGCATCATCGTCTTGGCCATTTATGTGGTTCTCGTCTCTCATCCTTGGTTCATCACGGTGTTCTAGGGTCTGTCTCTGGTAACGCTTCGTTGGATTGTCTGGGTTGTAGGCTTGGTAAGCAGATTCAACTACCTTATCCTCACAATGAGTCAGTGTTCGAACGCCCTTTTGATCTCGTTCACTCTGAGTTTGGGGTCCGGCTCCCTTTCCTTCGAAAGGGGTCATCGCTACTATATTATCTTTATAGAAGATTTTTCTCGGTACACTTGGATTTATTTCATGTTTTCTCGTAGTGAGGTGTTATCTATATACAAAAAAATTGCTGCCATGGTTCATACATAGTTTTCCACTCCTATTCGTGTTTTTCACGCAGATTCAGCTGGTGAGTATATCTCCCATGCGTTGCGAGGATTCCTTGCTAAGCAGGGTACTCTTTCTCAGTTCTCTTGCCCTGGTGCTCATGCTCAGAATGGTGTTGCTGAGCGCAAGCATCGTCACCTTCTTGAGACGCCCCGTGCGATGATGATCGCGGCCTCTCTTCCGCCTCACTTCTGGGCTAAGGATGTTACCACTTCCACCTATCTCATTAACATTCAGCCATCTGCTGGTCTACAGGGTGGTATTCCTTTTGAGCGTCTTTCTGGCCGTTCTCCCAATTATTCGGTGCTTCGTTTGTTTGGTTTCGTTTGCTATGTTTGCTTGCCCCTCGTGAACGCACCAAACTGACTGCTCAAGCTGTCGAGTGTGTCTTTCTCAGATACAGTGATGAGCATAAGGGCTATCGGTGTTGGGATCCTATCAGTCGTCAGATGCGTATTTCCCGGGATGTGACCTTTGATGAGTCTCGTCCCTTCTACCCGCGTCCATCCGCCTTGGCCTTTTCCATGGAGGACATCTCTTTTCTTATGTTTCCGAATACACCTCCCTCTGTGCCCAATATTCCCACTCCTCGTCCTGCTATTGCAGATCCGACGCTGTACTCTCCTATGGTTTCTTCTCCTCCCTCATCGCATGACTCTCCACCTTCATCATCGATACCTTCCCCTTTTACACCTTCATCACCGATACCTTCCCCTTCTACACCTTCCTCACTTATACCTTCCTCTTCTCCACCTTCTTCACCGATACATTCCCCGTCTCCACCTCCAGTGACTCCACATCTTCCCTCCTTTCCTTTCCATTATACTCGTCGTCCACGTGTTCTGGATAAGTCTACTAATGTGCCCTCTACTTCTGGTGTGTCGTCCTCCTCCTCTCAGTCGACTTATGGTCTTCATTCTCGTCCTTGTCCGCCCCCTGACCGATATTCTCCTTCTCACTATGGTCTTTCGACCGCTCTTGAGCCGACTTCTTATCAAGATGCTGTTGTTCACCCTGAATGGCAGTTTCTGATGGCAGAGGATATTTCTGCCCTTGAGCGCAACGACACATGGGATCTAGTTTCTCTTCCTCCCCATGTTTGTCGCATCACTTGTAAGTGGGTCTATAAGATCAAGACTTGCTCTGATGGTTCTCTTGAGCGTTATAAAGCTCGTCTTGTGGCTCGTGGCTTTCAGCAGGAGCATGGACATGATTATGATGAGACTTTTGCTCCTGTGGCCCATATGACCACTATCCGCACACTTCTCGCAGTGGCCTCTGTTCGCCACTGGTCCGTCTCTTAGCTTGATGTTAAGAATGCCTTTCTTAATGGTGAGTTGCGTGAGGAGGTTTATATGCAACCACCACCTGGGTATTCAGTTCCTGATGGTATGATTTGTCGTCTTCATCGCTCTCTCTATGGCCTTAAGCAAGCCCCCCGAGCTTGCTTTGAGCATTTTTCCTCGATGGTCACTGCAGCGGGTTTTTCACCCAGTGATCATGATCCAGCGCTCTTTGTCCACCTTTCTGCTTGTGGTCGCACTCTTCTTCTTCTATATGTTGATGACATGATCATCACTGGCGACGATTTTGAGTACATTTCCTTTGTCAAGGCCCGTCTCAGTGAGCAGTTCCTTATGTCCGATCTTGGTCCTCTTCGTTATTTTCTCGGGATTGAAGTTTCCTCCACCTCTGATGGCTTTTTTTATTTCCCAAGAAAAGTATATCCAGGATCTTCTTGCTCATGCGGCTCTTAGTGATGAGCGCACCGTTGAGACTCCTATGGAGCTCAATCTTCACCTTCACACTTCTGATGGTGAGCCCCTATCTGATCCGACACATTATCGTCATCTTGTTGGGAGTCTTGTCTATCTTGCTGTTACTCGTCCTAATATCTCCTATCCTGTCCATATTCTGAGTTAGTTTGTTTCTGCTCCCACTTCAGTTCACTATAGTCACCTTCTTCGTTTTCTACGATATCTTCGTGGCACGATCTCTCATCGTCTCCTTTTCCCCGTTCCAGTTCGTTATAGCTCCAGGCCTATTCGGATGCTACGTGGGCTAGTGATCCTTTGGATCGCCGTTCACTTTCTGCTTACTGTGTTTTTCTTGGTGGTTCTCTCATTGCCTGGAAGATGAAGAATTTCCCATTCGAGTGCAGAGGCCGAGTTGCGAGCTATGGCTCTTCTGACGACAGAGGTGACTTGGTTACGATGGTTACTGGAGGATTTTGGTGTTTCTATACATGCACCTACCACCCTCTTGTCCGACAGTACAGGTGCTATCAGTATTGCACGGGACCCTGCGAAGCATGAGCTTACCAAGCATATTGGTGTTGATGCTTTTTATGTGCGAGCTGCTGTGCAGGATCATGTTATTGCTCTTCAGTATGTGCTTTCTGAGTTACAGCTAGCGGATTTCTTCATGAAGGCCCAGACTAAAGCGCAACATGGATTTCACCTCTCCAAACTTAGTGTTGTGAATCCATCATGAGTTTGAGGGGGGTGTTAGAGTTATATTGAGTTATATTTATGTGGCCTTTGGCCTTTTGTATTCTAGCCTTCTGGCATTCTCTTGTACATGTATATATGCTGGTCTTTGGCACCATAGTAATACAAGTTGCTTTCATAATAGTATTAAGACATATCTCTCTTCTGATTAAAGCAAAGGCAAATATATCATAACATATGATAATTGTCCTAGTAGGCCACATGAGATAACAAGCGTTGAACCCAAGTGGAGCACTCCAAACGTTGGCTGAGAAAAACTATGCATTGGTGGCTCATATGCAGATGCTGGTTCAGCGGGTGCCGGTATGGTCTTGAGAGATGATAAGGGTACTATCATTTTCTCGTCTTGCGGGCAAATTTTCTCATGTCGTGAATCCCTTGAAGCCGAACCGTGTGCGTGTGTGGAGGGTCTCTTGTTGGCTATACAGAGAAGTGATCTTCCAGTCATGATCAAGATGGACTCTCTTATTGAAGTGAAAGTTGATCCAGGCAAAAGAGGTGGATAGATCAATCTACGCATCGCTTATTAAGGAGATTAGATACCTTATGTCTCTTCGTGAATCATGTATTACTCATATCAGTCATGGCCAAAATAAGGTTAGTGATAGCTTAGCTAAGTTTGCTCATTTAGAAGGCAGATGTCAGGACCCCGATCCTAAGTCACACTGATCTAGCATGTAACACATCATATCACTTTGCGGCTTCACGCACAGTATTCCCGTGGGTGCCACCTTACCTGGCATGGGACCGTTTGCACCTTTTGGCTCATGTATATGATAGTGTCGCTAGCATCCATATGACAGAGAACCCGAGCCAACATGACTAGTCGTAAACACAAGGTGGCACTAACTTACAAGGACAGGCATACATGACCCAGCAATGCACGTGTCGGTCAACATCGAGTGAATCCGGACTATAGCAAGCTAACAGGACTCCGATAGACACCGCGTGACATTTCCCCGAAGGGACAGACATAGGAGCAAAGGACACATGTCGATCATCCCATGTGTTCCGAAGCAGTAGCAAGCTACCATGGCTCAGTGGAAGCACTAGGAGGCATTTCCCCATAAGAGAGGCTACCAAGAATAAACAACTAGGTTGTCGGATCCCACACATAGCAATACACGTTACACGTACGCATAACATGCAAGTATGTGTTGTACAACATGGCATCACAACATAACTCAACAACCCATATAGGTAAAGGCCCAGAAGAGCCATCATAGCATTTATTACAAACAGGGGTCAGATGACCCAACATACATATCATACAAGCAATGGAAGCACAACATGTCTAAGTACAGACAACTACAAATGAAAAGGGCTGAGAAGCCTGACTATCTACAAGACCCTCCCAAGGGTACAAGATCGTAGCTGAGGTAACAAGCTAAATGTTGAAGTCCACGCGGAACTACTAGTGAGGCTGGAGTCTCTCTGCAAAACATAAATTAAGCAAACGTGAGTACAAATGTACTCCCTCCGCCCGGAAATACTTGTCATCAAAATGAATAAAAGGGGATGTATCTAGATGTATTTTAGTACTAGATACACCCTTTTTTGTCCATTTTGATGACAAGTTTTTCCGGACGGAGGGAGTACCCAGCAAGACTTACATCAGAACTAGCTACATATGCATCAGTATCAACAAAGGGGTGGTCGAGTTTAACTGTAGCAAGCCAGCTTTGACTCAGTGGCTATCTTGTACTATGACTGCAAGTAACTCTTTTGAGGTGGCGCACACGAGTCCACATATTCACCATATCAATACACCACTATGGATCCGCTCCCGTCTCCCTACGAGAAGGCCATCCATAGCACTCACGCTTATCTTGTGCATTTTAGAGTATCTACTTTAACTTGTCTATGAACTGCATAAGCAACCCAGTAGTCAATTACCGCGGACGCGGCTATTCAAATAGATCATATTTAACCCTGCAGGGGTGTACTTCTTCACACACGCTCTCACCACTTACCGCCGTTTACACGACATGTACTCGGCAACCTTCAAGCGGAAGCCCAGCAAGGGTGTCGGCCACGACCTGACTAACCACACGAGTCTCTAATCCAGGTTTATCGCATATTCGGGTTCCATCCGCAAGGAGATCCGGCCGGGGTTTCCACTACGGCCCCAAACGATGTGTGCAGGGTTCCCAAGTCACCAAACGGGCGACTCGGTACACCGGGCCACTTGCCTACCGCATCACAGCCCACCCCTAGGGTCAGCGCTGCGCACGGCCTCCAACATACTACAAACACCAGAAACTAGTTGCAACTCCTGGACAGAGATCAAGGCGATTAATACGTCGAGAGGGGAACTTAAGCATTCCAATGCGTGGTAGTAACTGCCTTGGATCACAAACACCGAACTCAGCTCCTGAGGACGGTTTCAGTGAGACAACCCACCATGTACTCCTACATGGCCTCTCCTTGCTACCTTTACCAAATCGTGTTGACACACTTAGCTCTCAACAGTAGGGACATGTTCATCACCATTCCAATCCATCCCAGATGAATCGGACCTGACACAACTCTAAGCATAGCAGCATAACAAGCAAAACATGAATGAGTAGGCACATCATGGCTCAAACAACTGTACTCATGCTAGTGGGTTTCAACTATTTACTATGGCAATGACAGGTCATGCAGAGGAAAGGGGTTCAGCTACCGCAACATGTAACAGTTGAAACGTTGTTGTCTTAATGCAGTAAAAGAGAGCAAGAGCGAGAGAGTGAGATTGTATCGAAATGTTCAATGGGGGTTGCTTGCATGGCACTTCTGAAGATAGTAATAGCTCTTCATCGGTGTCATCAGTCTCATCGTCGGAACAACCACTACAAAAAAAGACACATCTGTGACATTTTGGGCCAAACGAAAATTTTCTCTGTCATGCTTATGCACTTCTATGGCGATAATTGTGACAAAACCCGGTATCATCATAGATGTGGTGGGCCCCTACTTTTATGACAAAAAATCATGATAGAAATTGGGCTTTTCGTCCTGGGTGGGCTGGAGAGGCGGCTGCATGACATTCTTTGGGTCGTCCATGACGAAAAAACCATGGTAGAAGCGAGGGTGAGGAAAATATCGAGGAGTTCCCGGTTACGGTGGGTGGTCGGGGGCCGAGCGATGCACGTTTCACTCATACACGTACGCGCGTGGGTGCAAGGAATTGGGCTCTAACTGAACCTGAGCGAGTCATTCGCCTACTGAACCCAAGCGATTGCACTGCAGGCTACGCCTCGCTCGGGTTCAGTTAGAGCCCACCTGAGCGAGGTGTTGGGCTCTAACTGAACCCAATAAACAGGACCTCCGTTCCGACCGTAGCACTCCAACACAAGTCCGTTTCCTCCGTTTTGTGTTACGCCACACCCTTCCCGATCAACAGGACCCCGTTTCGACCGTAGGCACTCGAACACAAGTCTGCTTCCTCCATTTTGCGGTACGCCAGACCCCTCCCGATGAACGGGATCTTGTTTCGACCGTGGCCGGTCGAACAGAAGGCCGTTTCCTCCGTTCTGCGGTACGCCAGGCCTCATTTCGATCGGCTATTCCGTCCAAGCCGGTTGGCTCCCGATGAACACGACGCATTCCGTTGCCTCCCGATGAACACGATGACGCAATTTCTCCGTTTCGACCCAGCCATGTACACGAGCCCTGGCCGTACGTATGCGCGAGTAGGCGTTCGAGACCCCGCCTATATGTACAAATGTGGCCGTATTTACTTTCTTGCACCCTGGCTTTACGTACGTGTACACGATATTAACGGGACTGTGTGACATGCTACGTGCGAGCCTCTACTATGACACGTGCGCGTCTATACTACGACACGTGCCCTTCCTTACTCGGCCATGGTTCATCGCTGCAGCCTGTAGACAGACCGATCGTATGTACGTACACGTTCACGACCAGAATGACAACGCTACGTACCCTTCGACCAGGTGGGTCCTGATACGTCTCCAACGTTTCCACTTTTTCTCACGCTTTTCTTCTTGTTTTGGACTCTAATTTGCATGATTTGAATTAAACTAACCCCGGACTGACGTTGTTTTCAGCAGAACTACCATGGTGTTGTTTTTGTGCAGAAATAAAAGTTCTTGGAATGGAACGAAACTTTGCAAGGATTTTTTATATCAATAATAAGAATTTCCGGAGCCAAGACCCACCAGGGCGCGCCCCCCTCTGCTGGCGCGCCCAGGTGGGTTGTACCCACCTGGTGGCCCCGCTGACAACCCCCCTGATACTATAAATTCACATTGTTCCCAAAAAATAAGGGAGAAAGAATTATCGCGATCCACGAGACAGAGCCACCGCCAAGCCATGTTATTCCTCGGGAGGGCAGATCTGGAGTCCATTTGGGGCTCCGGAGAGGGGGGTCTTCGTTCTTCGTCATCACCAACCAATCTCCATCGCCAATTCCATGATGCTCCCCACCGAGAGTGAGTAATTCCTTCATAGGCTCGCTGGTCGATGGGGAGTTGGATGAGATTCATCATGTAATCGGGTTAGTTTTGTTAGGGCTTGATCCCTAGTATCCACTATGTTCTTAGATTGATGTTGCTATGACTTTGCTATGCTTAATGCTTGTCACTTTGGGCCCAGGTGCCATGAACTCAGATCTGAACCGTTTATGAATTCATCATTATATCCATGTTTTAGATCTGATCTTGCAAGTTATAGTCACCTACTACGCGTCATCATCCGGCAACCCCGGAGTGACAACAACCGGGCCCACTCCCGGTGATGACCGTAGTTTGAGGAGTTCATGTATTCACTATGTGTTAATGCTTTGTTCCGGTTCTCTATTAAAAGGAGGCCTTAATATCCCTTAGTTTCCAATATGGACCCCGCTGCCACGGGAGGGTAGGACAAAAGATGTCATGCAAGTTCTTTTAATAAAGCACGTATGACTATTTACGGAATACATGCCTACATTATATCGATGAACTGGAGCTAGTGCCGTATCGCCCTAGGTTATAATTGTTACATGATGAATATCATATAACAAGTCACCACTCCAATGCCTATGAATTTATTTATATTGTTCTTGCTGCGTTACTATTGCTATCATCACTGTTAGACTTGCTACAAAACTACTGCTATCCTTTCATCTTTATTACCGTTCTGTCTTTGTCACTACTATCAAAACTATCAAACTACTTTGCTACTTATCACTTTGCTGCAGATAATTAATCTCCAGGTGTGGTTGAATTGACAACTCAACTGCTAATACCTTCAAATATTCTTTGGCTCCCCTTGTGTCAAATCTATAAATTTGGGTTGAATACTCTACCCTCGAAAACTGTTGCGATCCGCTATACTTGTGGGTTATCAAGACCTTTTTCTGGCGCCGTTGCTGGGGAGCATAGCTATATTTGTTGATTCACTTGGTATTATTATCATATTTAAGACTAATATATTTCCCTCAAAGACGAGGGAGGTAAGGAACTGCCATCCGGTTCTGCTTTAGATTCAACTTCTGTTTTGAGTAAACTTGCAACACCACCACATGCTATCAGTTCTAATATGTCGCAAGTTATTGATGATGATACTTCTGCTATGGATAATGCTTATGATGATGCTAGTACCTTGCTTGATAATGATGATGTGCCACTTGGTGATTTTCTTGATGAACAAATTGCTAGAGTTATTCAACATGATGTGGTTGAATCTGATGATGAGCTTGAAACTGAAACTCCTGAAACACCTTCTAGAACTAGCCTTGCTAGATATGAATTGCCTAAGGTACCGGAAGGTTATGTTATGAGTGAAGAAGCCACTAGAGATATTCTTGCTTGCAATGATATAGATGATCTAGAGAAATTACTACAAAAGTATTAAAAAAATCTCTGAATGCTAGAATGAAATGTGGCCCTAAGTTTGCTAATTCACCTATCTTTATTGATGATAAGGATTATGAATTCTCTGTCGACCCAGAGTTAATTACTTTGGTTGAATCTGATCCTTTCCATGGTTATGAAACTGAAACTGTTGTGGCACATCTTACTAAGTTGAATGATATAGCCACCGTTTTTATTCATGATGAGAAAACTCGCTATTACTTTATTCTCAAATTATTTACTTTCTCATTAAAGGGTGATGCTAAAGCTTGGTACAATACTCTTGCTTCTGGTTGTGTGTGTAGTCCCTAGGATATGATTTGTTACTTCTCTGAAAAATATTTCCCTGCTCATAAGAAACAAGCTGCCTTACAGGAAATATTTAACTTTGTGCAAACCAAAGAAGAGAGTCTCCCACAAGCTTGGGGGAGGCTTTGTCAGTTACTTAATGCTTTGCCTGATCATCCTCTTAAGAAAAATGAAATACTTGATATCTTCTATAATGGACTAACTGATGCTTCTAGGGACTTCCTAGATAGTTGTGCCGGTTGTGTTTTCAGGGAACAAACTATTGCTCAAGCTGAAGAATTATTGAATAATATATTGATTTTTTTTGATGATTGGACTCTTCCTGAAACACCGGCTAAACCCACTCCGAAGAAGAGGGGTATATTTTATCTCAGTCCTGAAGATATGCAAGAGGCAAAGAAATCTATGAAGGAAAAAGGTATTAAAGATGAGGATGTTAAAAATTTACCTCCTACTGAAGAAATACATGGGCTTAATACACCACCACTACCTAAGGTGGTAGAGGTAAATTCTCTTATGAAATTCAATGAAAATGATAATCTTCACAATATGCATGCTAGTCAATGCCTTTATGGGTTTGAAAACTACATTAGAAAACAAGATCACTTCAATGCAAATGTTATAAAAAAATTGAAATATAATTCTGATATGATTGCTCGCTTGAGTGACTTGTTATTTAGAATCTCAAATGATGTTAGAGGTGTTGGAAAACATGCTTCTATGGTTCAAACTCAATTCGAACAAGTTGCTAAATCAAAAATAGAATTACTTGATGAAATGAATCATAAAATGCATGACTTTGTTGTTAGAGATGCAACTAGAGGAGGTAAAATGACTCAGGAACCACTTTATCCTGAGGGAAACCCAAAAAGAACTGAACATGATTCACAAAGGAATAACACTAGTGCACCTAGTCCTTCTAAAAAGAAAAAGAAGAAGAAAAATGGTAGGACTTTGCACACTTCTAGTGAACTTGAAATAGAGAAACCTCCTGACAATGAAAGTGAAACCTCTGTATCTGATGTTGAAACTCAATCTGGTAATGAACACTCACCTAGTGATAATGAAAAAAGATAATGATGAGATTCATGAAGACACTCAACCAAATAATGATAAAGAACCAGATGATGATGTTGAGATAGAACCACCTATTGATCTTGATAACCCACAACCTAAAAATAAAAGGTATAATAAAAGAGACTTCATTACTAGAAAACACGGTAAAGAAAGAGAACTGTGGGTTCAAAAACCTATGCCTTTTCCACCCAAGTCAACTAAAAAGAAAGATGATGAAGAATTTGAATGCTTTGCTGAAATGCCGAGGCCAATCTTTTTGCGTACTCGCTTGACTGACATCTTGAAAATGCCTCCTTATGCAAAGTATATGAAAGACATCATCACAAATAAGAGAAAAATACCGAAAGCTGAAATCTCCACTATGCTTGCTAATTACACTTTCAAAGATGGAGTACCTAAAAAACTTGGAGATCCGGGAATACCAACTATACCTTGCTCTATCAAAAAGAATTATGTGAAAACTTCTTTGTGTGATTTAGGAGCTAGTGTTAGTGTTATGCCTTTCTCTTTATATAAAAGACTTGACTTGAATAAACTCACACCTACTGAAATATCTTTGCAAATGGCGACAAGTCCACTACCATACCTATCGGTATCTGTGAGGATGTGCCCGTTGTTGTTGCTAATGTTACTATTTTGACTGACTTTGTTATACTTGAGATGCCCGAGGACGACATCATGTCGATTATCCTTGGTAGACCCTTCTTGAATACTGCAGGGGCTGTTATTGATTGCAATAAAAGCAAGGTCACTCTTCATATCAATGGTAATGAGCATACGGTGCACTTTCCGAAGAAACAATTCCAAGTGAATGGTATTAATGTTATTGAAAAATCTGCGACAATCACTATTGGAAGTTTTCAAATACCTCTACCTACTGTCAAAAAGAAACATGAAATGCTTATTGTTGGGGAGATGCAAATCCCCATTGAGGTAACTTAGTGATTTACGAAAGTTCTTCGGTTTCATGCTAATCGAAAGTGGTTGTTAATAAGACCTGATTAACCTTATTAATGAATCATTTTTGAGCAGTATGAAGTTGATGAATTTAGTAAGCACTACCTTCTGTCCTTACGTTTTGTTCTTTGTTTTTGTTAGTTAAATAAAATAAAATGCCATGTGTTTATCTGTTTTCTGATTTTCCCGTGCAATAAAAAAATGACCCAAAAATAAAAGTTCTCAGAATGCCCTGAAAATTTTATACGATTTTTTCCTGAATATTTAAGTATTTTTGTGCAAATAATACGGAGGAGGTGCACCAGTGGGCACAACCCACAGGCACGCCAGACCCCCAGCGCGCACAGGTGGATTGTGGTCCCCATGGGCCCCTCACTTATCTCTTTAGCCCACATCATCACTTACCTCCAGAAAAAAAATCCCCATTGCTCTCTCTCCCGTGTTCTTGAGCTCAAACCCACGGATTTCGATCTCTTTGCTCGAAGCTCCATTTCTGAAACTGTTTCGGGGGATTGTTGCTTGGTATGTGAGTCCATCATTTGTCCAATTAGTTTTTGTTTTAGTGGTTTATACTTTGAATAAATAGCTACTCTTGGTGCTGCTGTAGATGTGCTTGTATGTTCAATCCTTAGTGTTATAAGTAGTTTGAATGCTTGCTATGGCCTCTATGTATCTCTATGAGTAGTTGCTATTAGTTTTGTGAAGTTTTGTTGAGAAAATTTTGTGAACTAAAAATTCAGATTTTTGTTCATAGGAAATATTGTACGCGGACATGAATATCTTCAGGAAATTTGGCTCTAAGAAAAATTTCAAGGGTGTTATTGGGGAGTCTTCTGACAGTGATCTCCGCCCTCGGAGGTTGGTGGAGGTACGGCCATGCGAATGGCCGCACATCCCGTTCCTGCAAGAGGCTGGAATTCATGAGGAGTTCATGCAATTTATTGCCAATGCCGGTCTCACTGACTTCATCGCAGATGAGTGTGACCAACACCAATCCTCACAAACATGTTTGTTCAAAGTTTTATTTTCCTGCCTAGAAATAATCCTCCTGAAGTGAGCTTTGATTCATATGCTGAAAACCATCAGATACCACTTACTGAGTTTTGTAACATATGCATGATCCCTTCTGATGGGAGTTTGGCTGAGCCTAGGCCGGCTGAGTTTGAGACCTTATGTCGCGCTTTGACAGTGGGTGATGAGAGAAGAGTGTCAGCCATCACTGCCGGTGGTTTACATTTTCCTGCTGTTCGTTACTTTGCACTCTTCATTACCAAATGCTTGCTTGCTAGGGAGAAGGTGGGTGCACTTAGTTCACCAGACCTTGCTGTTTTACGTCGTGCACTTACGGGCGACAACAGGTATAGTATGGGAGCTATTGTGGCTCGTCGCCTGCACCTTAATAAATCCCAGGGCAAAATACATGGTGGGATTTTTGCTACTCGTTTGGCGGCTCACTTCGAGGTTGAGATACACCCTCATGATTACCCTCTGACTAAGGTTTACCTAGACCGTGCAACCATGCTACATCATCACTTTCTCGCACATGATTGTCCTAACATTGCCATTCCTTATAACCTGGTCTATAGCGTTAAAACTGGTGATGTTATTCCATTGCCTGCGCCTGCTTTGTTTGATTCTGTTGCTAGGGGTGGATACCGGATTATGCCTGCAGACATCCTCGCCTACTGGAATGCTCACGCTGCTGCAGAGGCTGCTCAGGGACCTCAACAGTGGGATGTATGGATGCCCGCTCCTCAGGATCCCTACTACCCTCCAGGCTATTGATTGATTACCAACTTAGGCCAAAAACCGACATTATATTCATGTTCACATATCATTCCGTTTGTCGGTGTTCACACTTTTTCATTGTATCATCCATGCTTAGATTTATTTTCTTGCTTTCTTCTTGTGTGTTCGAAAAAACTTTAGAAAAAAAAATAGTTGTAGTAATTTACTTTCTATGCATGCTTAGTAGTAGTACTAAAAAGAAAATCCAAAAAGATTTCCTTGTTCTTCTTTTGCTTGTTGGGAGCTTTCCCGTGTAAATAGTTTTTCCGTTTTTGCTTTTTATTTGCTTGTTGAAGAAAACCAAAAACTCAAAAAATATTTCAGTGTGTTTCTCTGAATTTCTTTTCGTTTTATTCGAGTCTTACCGAGGAGAAGACCACGATGAAAAGGCTCTCATATGAATAACTGTTGAACTAATAAGAGCCCATTTTACCTTGTCTTCTCATGTTGAATAAAATGTTTGCAGATTCCAGCTTAGTCCAAGGCACTCTTGCACTATTATTATTTTCATATCATTCGGTCGTGCAAGTGAAAGGCAATAATGATGATATTCGATGAGCTGGCCGTGGCAAAGAGAAACTGGTATGAACTCGACTTGTTCTTGTTGTGTAAATATGTTTAACCTAGTACCCATGATTCAACCCATTATGATTAAACATGTTTGCAATGACAATTAGAGATTATAGTTTCTCATGCCATGCATAAGTAGCTAGGAGTTGATAATGATTTATCTTGGATATCAACATAGCGTTAAAATGATTGTGATGTAGTATGATGATATGGTATCCTCCTCTGAATGTTCGAGTGGCTTGACTTGGCACATGTTCATGCATGTAGTTGAACCAAAACCAACATAGCCTCTATGATATTTATGTTCATGGTGTTCATATCCTACTCATGCTAGTGTCCAATGTTACTTATGCATAATGCCTGGTTATGATCGTTGTTGCTCTCTAGCTGGCCGCTTCCCAATCTTAATTGCTAGCCTTCGCCTGTACTAAGTGGGAATTCTGCTTGTACATCAAAAACCTTGAACCCAAAGTTATTCCAGATGAGTCCACCATACCTACCTATATGCGGCATTACCCTGCCATCCTAAGTAAATTTGCATGTGCCACCTCTAAAAACTTCTAAAAATTATCCTTTTTGTGTGCCTGGATCGTTCATGGAACGACAGGAGGTGGTCGATATCTTCCATGCTAAGCGGGTTATTCTCATGTCGAGTGTTTATTCACTCGCCATTGCACGAGAAAATGGGTGGTAATAGGGATGCCTAGTCCCAAACTGCAAACATGAAAAAGAGTTCATCTCTTAAATAATCAAACAAAAACTCCCAATGGAGTCAAAACCTTTACTTTTATCGCTTGGGAACCGCCAGTAGCGTGCTTAGCATGGAAGATGTTGATAACTGATGGTCGTGAAGTGAATAAGAAGGGTGCATGTCTCAAAATATCATTTATCTCTGTTTTAAAAACTGAGCTCTGGCACCTCTGCAAATCCCTGCTTCCCTCTGCTAAGGGACGTTCTATTTACTTTTATGTTGTGTCATCACCTTCTAAAAACAAGCGCCAGAAACTGAGTAGAGCACAACTGTCATGATTTATGCATTGTGTATAGCTAATGTTGGGTGCATCATGACTGGATCTTTTCTACCATGAATTACAATGTTTAGTCGCTGCTTGAACTTTGGAGGTGCTCTGCATTTATGTTTTGCAGTCTCAGAAAGGGCTAGCGAGATACCATTATTGTCATATTATATCGTGATTATTTTGACAACGTGTTGCGAGTTGAGATATCTTATTATTGCTCGCTAGATGATTATGTCATTGATATGAGTTTATATAATCTTTAAGAGTTATTATCAACATGGCTAGTGTCGGATTTCGGGTTCCGGCAGACCCTCTAGGTTCGAACACTAGGGGGCGCGCGGAGATCTCGCCCTCTACCTACCTGCACCTCGCCGCCTCGCTAGGATCTAAACTATGAAAAGAACAACACAAGAGACACAGGGTTTATACTAGTTCGGGTCACCATTGTGGTGTAATACCCTACTCTAGTTTGTGGTGTGGTGGATTGCCTCTTGGGCTGATGATGAACAATACAAGGAAGAACAGACTCACGAGGGTCTGTTCTTGGCTGGTGCGATGAACTGCTAGGGGGAGTTCAGTCGCTCTCTCTCTATGCGATCTCCAAGATTTCTCGATGCCTCTACCCTGTGGGTGGCTAGTCCTATTTATAGGCAAGGGCCCTGGGCCTCTTCCCAAATATTGAGCGGGAAGGGCGCCAACAATTGGCCATTTGAAGGGAACATCTAGTACACTTATCCGACTAAAGTTGGTCCTCGCTTTGTCAAAGGCTCTGGTGGTGGCCCACTTGGGCTCCACAATGACTTCCTTCCTGCCGTTCGCATTTGTCTTGGTCTTGTTGCACAAACGGATGCCTTTGCTTGATGCTCTGCGCTGCGCTTGCTCCCTTTGCACCAAAGAGGAAAGGAGGACCTTTGCTGGTGGGCGCCTATAACGCCCGGATTCGATCGCGCCGGTGTCGCGCCATTATTCGCCGTCGTTGCCATGTCATGTGCTTGCGTGTTGCACTTTGCCATGTCATCATCTGCATTTCATATCATGTCATCATGTGCATCGCATTGGCATACGTGTTCGTCTCATACATCCGAGCATTTTCCCGTTGTCCGTTTTGCAATCCGGCACTCCTATGTCTCCGGCGCCCCTTTTGCCTCTTTTCGTATGCGGGTGTTAAACGTTCTCGGAATGGACGAGGTTTGCCAGCGGCCTTGGTATAGCACCGTAGAACCGCTGTCAAGTTTCGGGTCATTTGGAGGTCGTTTGGTACTCAACGGTTAGCAAGGTAACCGTCAAGGCCTCTTTTGTGTGCAGCCCAACACCCCTTCCAAAGTGGCCCAAAACCCACCTAACTCCCCTCCATGCTCTCGGTCGTTCGATCACGATCGCGTGGCCGAAAACCGCACCTCATTTGGACTCTCCTAGCTCCCTCTACCTATATAAACACCTCCCCCGTCCAAATCCCGGGTCCAAACCCTAGCCTCCACCTACCTCTGTCGCCGGACATGTCCGTTTCCTACCGGACGAAATCGCCACCGCCCGCAGCCATCGCGTCGCGCCACGTGGCGCCCTTACCTGCCGCCGCCGCCTTGCCGCTTTCGGCCCGGCCTTGGCCCTCCAGCCCTCCCGCCACTAACCGGCGCGCCTCTCCGCCGCCCGTCTCGCGCCGCCCTTGCGACCCGCCGCCCGCCGCCCGCCGTCGCCGCCCAGCGCCCGCCACCCGCCGCCGCCTGCGCGCCTCCCCGTCATCGCCGTGCCCGCCCGTCGCCGCCAACTCCGTCTCCGGCCAGATCCGGGCCGACGCCGCCCGGATCCGGCGACCACGACCCTCCGGCCGCCTCCTCCGACCCCCTCCGGCCGAGCTCTGGCCAGATCCGCCGGCCATCCTCGAGATCCGCGACGAGGTTGACTTCCCCCCCCCCACCTCTGTTTTCCACTAAGTCCCGAATCTGCTAATATTTTCATGCATTTTCATCGCATCATATCTCTCCATCCGTAGCTCCATTTCGTGCGTGTAATATGTCAAATTGTTCGTCTCGATGAGTACATCATTTCATCTCATTGCATCATTTTCATTTGAGCTCATCTTGATGCCCGAAATGCTGTTAGAAGAGGGCTATGTGATGTTAGTTTCTGATTTTTATCAGAACATGCACTTTTGTCATTTTTGCCATGATTGATGTGTGTATCCTATGAACTTGAGTCCTACATGTGTTTTGTAATATGACATGCCATCTTTACAGGGGTGTATGCCATGTATTTTTGTGATCTCTGTGGTGACTAGCACAAGCATGCAAACTAGGCTTCATGATGTTGCTGATTTCAGCCCCTGTTTTGCTGATATTTTTATGCCATGTTAACTTGATGCTACAGAGAGATCCATGCTTATTTTGAGATACTTCAGTAAGGATGTTTTGAACATATGGTTATGCTCTATCCATCCATTCCCTTGTTTGCAATTATGGAGTGCCATAGATTGAGTCAATCGAGCTCTACTTTTGCTATAAAATGTTTCCTGGCAGATTGTTTACATGTTATTCAATTTTGCCAAGGTTGTTGTAGTTGATCCGTGTATGCTATGATGTTGTTCTTGCCATGTATAGCCTCTATGCCATGTCTTATTATTGTGAGTTGCCTTGCCATGCCATGTATTGCTCTGTGGTGAGTGGTTCAAGCTCACCAACATGCCTACTTATTGTTGTTCCTGCCATGTATGAATCTGTAATATAACTTGCCATGTTTACATGGGTGCCATCATATTTTCTGATCCTTTTTGGCTCATGGTCAGTAAGGGACTTTTGTTCTATGCAATTAGTAGATTCATGACATGCCTTTGTTTGCCATGATAAGTTCCTGTAACATGTTGTTTGATAGCTCTAAACATTGCAACCTGATGTTATTTCTGCTAAAGTCTGAAACTGTTATTATTTGCAATCTTGCCATGTCCTTTTGAGCATGTTCTAGTGATTTATGGAGATAGCTCAGTGTTCATGTTTTGTCATGCTTTACCTGTACATCATGTCCATGCCTTTTGTTTTCATGTTAAGATGCTGTAGCATGTTCTTTTGATGCTTGCAATATGCCTAGTTGCTGTTTTGGACAGATTGTTGTCATGTCTTATGTAGTGTGTATGTGTTGAACCGTTGCTCCGTTTTGAGTGTGCTCTATATGAAACTTGCTTGATTTTGCATGTAGTTTCATATTATCATGTTGCATCCTTGTTTTGAGAGTGTTTGCTTGATGTTTGTATGCATTTTGCATCAATGCCATGGTTAACTTGTTTTGCTGATATCTTCTAGGCCGTAGCTCCGAATCTAATGAACTTTATATGTAACTTGACTAGAATTTCGTGTAGATCATCGTGGTGCATTTTAACTTGCTGCTTAACAACTTGAACATAAGGTTTATTCAGATCTGGACCAATTTCGAAATTTGCATATGAGGACTTACCGGAATTGTTATATGTTGTTCCCGGCCTCATTTAAACTTGCCTTGATGTGTTGCTCTTGTTTGCATCATCTCTTGCCATGAGTAGCTTCATGTAGTCTTGTCATGCATCATGCTTGTTTGTGCATCATGCCTTGTTCATGTGTGGTGTGTTTACTATGTTGTGTGCTTCTTCTTGTTAGTTCCCGTTTCGTTGCGATCTGAGGATTCGTTCGTCTAACGCTTGGTTCGGCTTCATCCGTTCGTCTTCTTCATGGACTCGTTCTTCTTCCTAGCGGGATTTCAGGCAAGATGACCGCTACCCTGGATCTCATTACTATCATTGCTATGCTAGTTGCTTCGTTCTATCGCTATGCTGCGCTACCTATCATTTGTTCCTCAAGCCTCCCAATTGCCATGTCAGCCTCTAACCTTTTGCACCCTTCCTAGCAAACCATTGTTTGGCTATGTTACCGCTTGCTCAACCCCTCTTATAGCGTTGTTAGTTGCAGGTGAAGATGAAGTTTGTTCCTTGTTGGAACATGGAGATGTTGTTCCTTGTTGGAACATGTTTACTTGTTGGGATAACACAATATATCTTATTTAACTAATGCATCTATATACTTGGTAAAGGGTGGAAGGCTCGGCCTTATGCCTGGTGTTTTGTTCCACTCTTGCCGCCCTAGTTTCCGTCATATCGGTATTATGTTCCCGGATTTTGCGTCCCTAACACGGTCGGGTGATTTATGGGACCCCTTGACAGTTCGCTTTGAATAAGACTCCTCCAAAGAAGGCCCAACATTGGTTTTACCATTTGCCTCACCTAGCCCTTTTTCCCTTGGGTTTAGGAGCCCAAGGGTCATCTTATTTTACCCCCGGGCGGTGCTCCTCAGTGTTGGTCCAAACTAGAGCACCGTCGGGACCATTCCTTGGCAACTTGGGTTACGTCGGTTCCTGTCGCTTTGCTCATCCGGTGTGCCACGAGAACGAGATATGTGCAGCTCCTATCGGGATTTGTCGGCACATCCGGGCGGCTTTGCTGGTCTTGTTTTATTCTTGTCGAAATGTCTTGTAGCCGGATTCGAGACTGATCGGATCTTCCGGGAGAAGGAATATCCTTCGTTGATCGCGAGAGCTTATCATGGGCTAAGTTGGGACACCCTGCAGGTATAAACTTTCGAGAGCCGTGCCCACGGTTATGTGGCAGATGGGAATTTGTTAATATCCGGTTGTAGTAAACTTGAAGCAAACTCTTCTAAAATACACCAACCGTGTGCGTAACCGTGAGTGTCTCTTTTTGGGGTTGATCGAGAGGAGAACACGGTTTCTGGGTTATGTCTGACGTAAGTAGGAGTTCAGGATCACTTCTTGATCATTACTAGTTGACGACCGTTCCTTTGTTTCTCTTCTCGCTCTCATTTGCGTATGTTAGACACCATATATGCTTAGTCGCTGCTGCAACCTCACCACTTTACCCCTTCCTTTCCCATTAAGCTTTGCTAGTCTTGATACCCATGGTAATGGGATTGCTGAGTCCTCGTGGCTCACAGATTATTACACCACCGATTGCGGTACAGGTTTGCGATGATCATGGCGTGAGAGCGATGTTTGCTTGTGTTGGAGTTCTTCTTACGCTTCTTCTTCGATCGGGGATAGGTTCGGTCGGCAGCCTGGGCTAGCAGGGTGGATGTCGTTTGAGTTTTTGTTTATGTTTCATCCGTAGTCGGATGTTATTCTCAGGTTTTGTGATGTTGATGTATTCTTGTGGCATTTGTGCCTTATGTATGTATCCCCATCTATTATGTAATGTTGATGTAATAATATCCACCTTGCAAAAGCGTTTCAATATGCGGGTCTATCCTTGGTGGGACCTTCGAGTTCCTTTTGGATAGGGTCGCATATTGGGCGTGACACGCCCGCCTGGCGCCCTTGGTCGTCATGGCTTGCGTCATGGGCACCTCGTGAGGTACCCCGCCTTGATCTCTCCGCCTCCTCGCGAGCCAGCCTGACAAGGCCGTGCCTGAGGAAGCTCCCTGTCGTCTGCCCTGCGAGGCTTGGCCCCTCGCGAGGGTCTTGAGCTTGTGATGATGAAGATGGGCCGTGCTGGGCCACCCCTTGAGCCACGCCGCAGGTCGCAGGCAGGCAAGTCTGGGGACCGCCGTTCCCGAAACGCCGACAGTAGCCCCAGGCCCAAAGCGCGCTGGACTTGGCTGAGCGAGAAAGCGAAGGGAAAGTGCGGCGCGCCGAGCCCTAACAGCCTGCGGCCTCGGGCGCCGCGTGGCGGTTGATTGGACGTGGGCGGCCCTGTTCCCCCACGCCTCCTTATTTTGCGCCCAGCTAGGCGGACCCGTGGTTGCACACAGTCGTCCCTCTCTTCGCTGCTTCGACCGTCCCCTTCTTTTCCTCCTCTCGAGCTCCAGTCTCCGCTTCCAATCCAATCTCGAATCCCCCCCCTTCCGTCGCCATGGATCCGACGAAGAAGGGGAAAGGGAAGAGACTTGTGCCTCCGCCTCGCTCGCCGTCGTCGGCGGCTCCTGCCGTCGATCGGTCGATCATACTCAACCGAGAAGGCTTGGGCAAGGTCATCTCTGCTCTGGCCACTATCTTCAACGAGTGCGGGAGGACGACGGCCTGGCCCGCGTCTCACTTCTCCATCGACAGAATAGTCACCGAGGTCCGGTACTTTGCCGACGCCCTGTGGGCGGGACTGGTTCCCCCCTTTTCCAATTTCTTCAACGCTGTGCTTTCCCATTACCAGATCCATATGGTGCATTTGGGTCCTGAATCCATTACTCTTCTTGCCGTTTTCGCCTTTGTCTGTGAGGCGATGATGGGCATCCCTCCTTCAGTTGCCTTGCTGCATCACTTCTTTTCTTTGAGCCTCGTTGAGGGAGTCTTGGACTAGGGGGTGTCCGGATAGCCAAACTATCATCACGACCGGACTCCAAGACTATGAAGATACAAGATTGAAGACTTCGTCCCGTGTCCGGATGGGACTTTCCTTGGCATGGAAGGAAATCTTGGCGATACGGATATGTAGATCTCCTACCATTGTAACCGACTCTGTGTAACCCTAACCTATCCGGTGTCTATATAAACCGGAGGGTTTTAGTCCGTAGGACGAACAACAATCATACCATAGGCTAGCTTTTAGGGTTTAGCCTCTACGATCTCGTGGTAGATCTACTCTTGTACTACCCATATCATCAATATTAATCAAGCAGGAGTAGGGTATTACCTCCATCGAGAGGGCCCGAACCTGGGTAAAAACATCGTGTCCCTTGTCTCCTGTTACCATCCGCCTAGGCGCACGATTCGGGACCCCCTACCCGAGATCCGCGGTTTGACACCGACATTGGTGCTTTCATTGAGAGTTCCTGCAATGTCATCACCAATAGGCCCGATGGCTCCTTCGATCATCAACAACGGCGGTCGGGTGAGACTTTTCTCCCGGATAGATCTTATTGATTGGCGGCTTTGCTGCTGCGGGCCAATTCACACAGCCATCTGGAGCAGATCAAAAGCTCGCCCGGCCATCGAGTCAGATTTGGAAGCTTAATTATCGGCCGACATCCATGGAGATTTGATCCTCGGCGGATTCGAGCCACAGCCAAGCGCGCGCACTATCTCGATGGGCATGATCGACTCTACCGCCCGAGCAGTGTCACGGAGGCGCACTAGTGTCGCTCCGAACATCGATTCGAGCCGATCTCGCCGATCGAGGGCGGTTGGTTGGACACCACCTCGGGGCTGAAATCTCTGGCGATTGAGCCAAACACAATCCCTGTCTTTTGCGAAGACCGTGACTCAAGGTGCGGACTCCTCTCCGGACTCCAACCCTCCGCCCCTACCAATCGAATCGATTGGGCGCCCGGTCATGGAGTTCACTTGCCGCGGACATCTTTCCGCTTTTCGCCCTTTGGCGACATCCTGAATTCACTAAAGTCTCTCTCTTTATCCGGAGAGCCCTGGCGGACTACGGTCGGGAAGGTGAGGATGCGGACGACGAAGAAATTCAACGCCCACCACCACCCACCGTAGCCACCGTCGAAAGCTTACACAACGTGCTCGATTTCGACTCCGAAGACATCGGCGGTATGGACGGCGATGTGAGGAGACAACCATGAACCAGCGCCTATAGGACGCGGGACAACCACCTCATCCCATGATGTATACATGGTGGATACACCTAAAGGAAATGAAGACGAGGAACAACGGGACGCCATGAAGGACAAATCCCTCGAAAAGCAGTCAAAACGGCAACGTAAACGCCGAACCAAGTCCCGCCTCAACAAAGACCCAGCCATAGAGCAGGGCAAACCGGTGGACGACGAACATGCTATCGAGCAATCGTCCGAACAAGACAACTTGGATAAACAACCTGTCCCCGGCGAAGATAACAGTCCGGATGATCTCACGCCGGACAAATTGTTGGAGCAGAATAACCTCCACAAAAGGCTCGTCGCCACTGCGCGTAGCCTGAAAAAGCAGAAGCGGAAGCTCAAAACAGCGGAAGATGCACTCAGAATCAGATGGGCGAGTATTCAACACATGAGACAAATCGGCGACGATCGCGAACAAAAGCTACCCAAGAAAACTCTGCCCGAATTTGATGAGGAGGCCATAGACCCCACAATCAAAAAATAAGAAGGCCACCAGGTCGGATGGGCGACCCCACGACAAAATGAGGCGGCAAATGGCGCCGCACACAAGCCGACACGCGATCCGCTAAGGATTCACATCAAAGGATGTCGATAAGGTCCATCTATGGGCGAAAAGCAAACTCTTCAAAGCAATGCAACCGCCAAATATCCGAACATCACGGCACACCCAAATATAGAGGCGCCCACACCCCAATGTTTCACCGATGAGGTCTTTGGATCACAATTCCCAGCGGATTCAAACCCGTAAACATAGAGGCATCTGACGGAACAACAGACCCTGGAGTCTGGATTGAGGACTATATCCTCCACATACACATGGCTAGAGGAGATGATCTCCACGCCATAAAATACTTACCCCTCAAGCTCAAAGGGCCAGCCCGACATTGGCTCAAAGGCCTCCCCAAAAATACCATTGGAAGTTGGGAAGAACTCGAGGATGCTTTTCGAGCAAATTTTCAAGGGACTTATGTCCGTCCTCCGGATGCAGACGATTTAAGTCATACAACTCAACAACCCGGAGAGTCAGCCCGCAAATTCTGGAACAAGTTCCTCACCAAAAAGAACCAAATAGTCGACTGTCCGGACGCCGAAGCCTTAGCAGCTTTCAAACACAACGTCCAGGGCGAATGGCTGCCGACACACCTCGGCTAAGAAGCCGAGAACCATGGCTGCATTAACAAGCCTCATGACCGCTTTTGCGGGGGAGAGGATAGCTGGCTAGCAAGATGCAACACCAGCGACCCAAGTACATCGAAGTTAGGGATGGAAATGGGAAACCACGGCCTTAACAAGGACCAGCGCCGTATTAAGGGAATGGTCCAAAAGCCTTGCGATCAACGCCCGGATTCAAAAGCTCATGGCAGAACAATAAAAAACTGCCCCTTAAGGACTATAGCGATGAGCTATCCAACCTAAACAAAATCTTGGACAAGATATGTCAAATCCACAGTACTCCCGGGAGGCTTGCAAACCGTACCCACAGAAATTGTTGGGTCTTCAAACAGTCCGGCAGACTCAACACCGAACACAAGGGCTCGACACACCAAGTGAAGATGATGGCGAGCACCACAAGCGAGCCCCGGAAAACAAAAGAATTTCCCACAAGAGGTTAAAACAGTAAACTCACTTCACGTGATCAAAGGGAAAAGCAGCGGCGCCCACTAAAATGCGCGCCGCACAAACTACCCTAGCGGAGTACCAACACCGGTTGTCAAAACCAATCACCTTCGACCATCGGGACTATTCGAAAGTATCCGGAGCATGGGATGGACTGCCTTGATATTGGATCCTATAATCGATGGATTCCAATTTACACAAGTCCTCATGGATGGCGGCGGTGACATAAACCTGATATATCGGGACACAATCCATGAGGATGGGGATAGACCAACCAAAATTAAGCCATAGCAACACCTCCTTTAAAGGGGTAATGCCAGGCCCATATGCCCATTATGCGGGCTCCCTACCGCTAGAAGTTGTGTTTGGTTCATCCGACAACTTCCGTCGTGAAAAGTTAGTCTTCCATGTCGCCCCATTTAAAAGTAGCCATCAAGCACTATTGGGACGCGAAGCTTTCGCCCGCTTTACGCATATCTTGCATTATGCATCTCTAACACTTAAAATGCCTGGTCCACGCGGCATCATCTCATTAAAAGGGAGTATTAAGTGTTACTCGAGCACGGAATAACGTGAGACTGCCTTGACAGCCCCACACCTATCCGGCTCCGCTAGTCAAAGAACCTGAATAGGTCATTCCAACCCCGGACACGGCTAGACGAGTCCGGCGCCTACTAGCAGCATACCCCCATACAAGGGGCTGCATGCATGTACAACAAGAGACAATAAAGCTCAATTTTATTCACTTCTTCGATTCGTACTCTGTTTATTTAATATAAAGTACATCTTTTGCACGATCCTTTTTCTTTTTAAGCTAAGTTCCTCTCTTTTACAGATGAACAACGTGCTACACCCGTCCGAGATCACGGCTGCGCGGAACCACGGCGCGAGCGTGCGATGAGGGACCCGTTGCAAGGATTCTTTTCAGATTAAGACCTTGCGTAAACCTTTTTACTATCTCTTGTTGATATACATCCCCGGTTTCTTACTATAACCGAGGAGGAGGCTGGCGTTTGGCATTGGCCGCACCAGAATTTTTGGCGTACCTAGACACGGGGGCTTAGGGCATTATTCTGCCCGTTTTCATAAAGACCGAATACCTTAGGGAGTATTGGCGTCTCGAGATTATGCCTTATATGCATCAGCTCGAATCATGTCTTTGGTCAAATGTTGGGTTTGCCCGGCTCACGTGTTTTGTTGCCTTCGTTCCGTTCTACTGGCTACTTAGCGGCACCGGGAGAAACTATTGCGATTGTGCCCGGTTCGGCGGGCGAGCACCTCAATAGAAAGCGAAAACGGCTGTCATGATATAGCGAGAGACTGGTCAACCACTCGATGACTCACGGAATGTTTAGAATTCCTCCGCATTAACGAAGGACCGTTTTTGATCAGGCACATCGCACCCGAATTCGGGAGAGTGCGGTGCCCCGAGGCTATATAGTAGCCCCACCCTCGAACTCCTATGGCTAAGTGAAAGTGATAAAGCATTATAGTCCGGTTGCCTAGTTTGCTACGCTACCACCTCCTTAACAGGACCAAGGCGTTGGATTAAGTGTGAAAAAGCGCCTTCTTTGCAAACACCCCGCACTATGTGCGTGAAATGAAGCAAGGACTGCCATCTTCGAGTTATATATACATATACATAAGCGGCCGCACGGGGGTAGTTTACTACTTGAGCGCACAAGTATAAAAAGCTCTTATAATATATTGAAACATTGTTTTCACAAATCATACATGTCATTTAAACATAATATCCTTGAGCATTCGTCTCTATTAAGCGGCGCCTGCGAGAACTTCCTCAAAATAGTGCTCGGCGGTACTAAACTTCTGTCCGAATCTTGGGAGGCAACATCGGTGGCCTTCATCTCCGCCCGATATGTCTTGACACGGGCGAGCCATCCGCGCTCCCTCAATACCGTCGACCGCTTCATTACGTCGTCTGGCGGTACCGCACCAAGGAATTGCTGCACTAAACCAAAATAACTCTTGGCTGGGGTCCGCTGGCCACAAATGAGTCATGACATGCTTCATGGCAAGTCCGGATAATCGATTCAGCACGGCCCATTCGGCCAACCGATCGGTCAGCGGAAGAGGCGCGCGGACTATGGAATTGCGACCAATATAGCTCTTCCCTTCTGTGCCCCTTCGGCCTCGGAAGTGCTCAATCGCGTCCGCATGGCGCTTCGCCGCTAAGTCGAGGTAAGCATCCTCCGAACTCCACAACTTGTCCAGCGAGCATGCCGGATCCGTATATTTCCTCCGGCGAAAACAATTTTCCAGCCGCAATAGCCCGGCCCGACTCAGCTCCTCCTTGGCAGCTCTCAAAGCGAGCGAGCATCCTTGGATTGGCGGCGGCCTTTTTCGAGCCCTCTTGCTCCGCTTGCGTTCTTTTCAAGAACCTCGCAGCGATCGGTAGTATTCTTCAACTTTACGGCCATATCGGCCATTTCCTCTTTAACCGGCGATGAGCAGCCCGTTCGCTTTCTAGCTCTTGGCCCGCCCTTAAAGCGGCCGCATTACTATTTCTGGCTTGCTCTTTCGCTCGGCGAGTTCTGCCGCAGCTCCTCCACAACGGCGGCACCATCGCATTAAGCATACAAGTAGTAAGGCATGGGCGTCAAGCTCCCTTACCAGGTGTCCGCGTAGAAGTCGCATACCTTGTGACTCGTCAAACCATTTATTGACCAGCGCGATGTCTGCATCCGCCTTGTCAAGTTACCGCTTTAGTTCGGCATATTCATCAGTCCGGCTGGCCACCGGACGCCCCACCACCTATTTAAGGAGCGGCGATATGTTATAACTGAGATTTTGATCCTCGGCACGCTGTCAATTTTGACAACATACCGAGTCTCAGGGGCTACTATCTATACATGGCGCATTCTATATGCATAAGCTGTCGGAAGGTACATCATTTTGCGTACCTCGAACCCGTCGATAAGCTTCGGCGGCTTCATACAATCCGCTCTCGCGGATGCAATTCTTTCAATCACCGTGCCCATTAGCACACGGTGATCCTTTGATATAACCGCTCGCCCGGCAGATCCTTGACTCCTCCGACCGCACACCACTCGGCGCGGACCTTCCGGCCCGCGGACTTCAGGGAACCCTCGCGGCGACACCTCGGTCGTCGCCTGCATGAGGTCTGCGGCAGGTGGGCGTTTACTCTCCATCATCTCCGGAAGAAGATCCCCAAGAAGGCGAGCTCTGCTGAAGGGCTGAGATCCGAACTACAAGGTACAATTTCTGTTATCTTGAAATAAATACAGGATGTTCCTTACTTACAAAACCCTTCTTTTTTACTTACGGCTCATTTGGAGGCTGATCCCCTTGGGAAGCAGTCTGGCTGGGGTACTTCCAGCGCGGACTCTCAGCGAATTTCTTTCCCTCTTGAGGCCTTGACCTCGAGATCTTCGAAGCGGTCCTGTTCTCTCCTTGGAGGTGGGACTTTGATCCCTCCCTCCTCAAAGGCCTCCTCGCCGTGGAGCAGTTGCTTCCCGCTCCCCTCGCCTTCTTTAAAAGGCGCGGCCTTGACATCTTGGCCAGCATGGGATCGACATGTTCTCTGGGAGGGCGGACACCTTACTAACTTTGCCTTGGCTATCCTCCTGTTCAAGAAGCGGCTCCTTTAAAGGGCATGTATATGATAAATGAATGAACAGCTGTCGATTCTGGGACTACTTACTTGAGTGTCTGGCGATTGCAGCTTAGTCCTGCGTCCTCGGTCAGGTCGGACACTTCTCTTGTGATCGAAGAACAGTTTATACATCTCCACAGGCGTCGTACCCATGAAATTTTGGAGGCTCGTGGTCCCTCGGATTAAATTCCCACAGGTGGAGGCGGCGTTTGCAGGGAAGAAGGCGCCGAATCAACATAACCTGCGCCATCTTGCAACCAGATTTATCTCTCTTTCTTGGAGGTCTCGAATACGACCACGCAACAAAGGCGTCCTTGGGCGGCCCCAGTCGAGCCTTGTTGGCCCATGGCGCCCGGCCGCTGTGGTGGACTGGCGGAAGGCGGGAGGCGCCACCCATTTGGTGCCCCTAGGAGCAGTGATATAAAACCACTCCCGTTGCCACAAACCAAGCTCCTCTTGAAAAGAGCCCTCGGACCCACAGACATCAGCACATTTGCTTATGGCCGCCCCTCACTTTTCTGCTTGCTGCTCTCGATCATCTTTGGCTCCACCTTGAAGGTCTTGAGCCACAATCCAAAGTGAGGGTAATATGGAGGAAGGCCTCACATACGACAATGAATAGCGAGATATGGAGGATGGACTCAGTTCAAGTCATGGAAATCCAGCCCATAATAAAACATGAGCCCCCGCACAAAGGGATCCGTCGGGAAGCCTAAACCCGAAGGAAGTGTGATCTGAACACCACGCTCTCGCCGGGCTTGGGAGTGGGAATGACCTGCCTGGAGGCGGGCAGCCTATCACGAAATCTCGCGGTCGGATACTTGGCGTCTCGCAGCTTTAGCACATCTTCTTCGTGACGAAAGAAGACATCCATCGGCCGTGCTGGTCGGAGCGGACATCGTCGAAGGTCGAAGCGCCTAAATCTGAAGCTTTGGGTGTTAGAACTTCGAAGCGCGGCGAACTTCGATGGAGGTGTAAAAAGAAGAGGGCCTTGGTCTCGTTATAAAGAGGTTGAATTCAAGAGCCCTCCCGTGGTCGATTAGGACTGCGCCCGATGAGAGGCGTGCCAGCGAACGCGTTTGGGTTACCATGTCCGTATTGATGGGAATCCGGAATAAGAAGCGCGATCTACGCTTTGATAAAAGGCGTGCCAAGGAAACCGCCTCGCTAAGCGCTAAGGTGGAACAGTAAAAGCGATTCATATAAAGGCTTGGCGTGGTGTGATGTCACGCCCGCGAATCGTCGGCTGATCATGCGAAAGTTATTCCTCTCGGTAGTATGTGGAACTTGTTTTGCGAGCGGACACCGTCCTTGTGTTCAAAACCTTCTATGAAGTATTGGAGGAGGAACCCGCCTTGCAATGCCGAAGACAATATGCGCGCGGACTCGTCGTCATTGAAGCCTGGTTCGAGGACTCTTGAGGAGTCTGGACTAGGGGTTTGGATAGCGAACTATCATCACGGCGGACTCAAGACTATGAAGATACAAGATTGAAGACTTCATCCGTGTCGGATGGGACTTTCCTTAGCGTGGAAGGAAAGCTTGGCGTCTGGATATGTAGATCTCCTACCATTGTAACCGACTCTCTGTAACCCTAACCTATCCGGTGTCTATATAAACCGGAGGGTTTTAGTCCGTGGGGCGAACAACAATCATACCATAGGCTAGCTTTTGGGTTTAGCCTCTCACGATCTCGTGGTAGATCTACTCTTGTACTACCCATATCATCAATATTAATCAAGCAGGGTAGGGTATTACCTCCATCGAGAGGCCCGAACCTGGGTAAAACATCGTGTCCTTGTCTCTGTTACCATCCGCCTAGGCGCACAGTTCGGGACCCCCTACCCGAGATCTGCGGTTTGACACCGACACTCGTCGACCCACCCAATGCTCGGGGTGTGTGAGCTTCATCGCCGCACTAGAGACGGCGACTTTAGGGATTGATTTGAGACTTCCTCCCCAGCGTCGGGTTCCATGAGCGGTATGTCTGTCACGTGGATGTAGGGGTGCCCAGCCCCACCTTTCGAACCAACATCGCCCTTGTCCCCAATTCAGGTGGGGCGAGGAGGCGCTCCACGAGCCCCGGCTCGTCTTCGTCTGGCGTCGCCCAGCGTTCCTAAGGCGCTCGGCGTGGCGCCGCCCAGGGGTGGTGAAGAGTTCTGCTATGCCGCGTGCCCCTCTCGGCGCCCTCCGCGGATGTTGCCTTGCGATCGTGAAGATCGCATGAGACTCGAGAGGAGGACACGGCGCTGGCGGCGAGAAGGTGCTCTTGGTCTTGGTGGGGACCCTTCCCCGGCAGCGTCCGCAAGGGGGCTTTGCTGTACTTTTGCTCGAGCAGGCGACTTGTGAATCAGATGCCCAGCTTGACCCGAATGGGGAGCTGGGCCCCGCCAGACCTCATGGGGCCTCGCGAGAACCGGTGGTGGTGGCTGCCCTTCGATGCCCACGGTGGTCCTTCCTCGAGTGGCGAACAAGGAGGCATGGGCATTGGAGGCTGAGGGCCCCGCCGGGAATGATGGCCTTGAGCGGCACTCACGAGGGCAGCTCCTGAGCCCGTCTTGCTGCGGTGAAGGCGTTGGGCGCTGCCCATGGCGCCCATGATTGAGGCCCAGCTACCCTTCTTGGTGAGGCGACCGGCAGCAGCGCGCATCAGGCAGCGCCCGGCGTTGGTCACCTTGATGCTTCTTCCTCGTCGCGGGATGACCCTGCGCTCAACTCTGGGCGCTTCGCGTGGACTTGAGGCTCTCCGGAAGAAGGGAGGCCTTGGTGGCGATTACCCTTGCGCCGCTGTGAGCGGAAGTATTTAGCCATTGATGAGTAAGCCTTCCCTTTCCTAGCTCGACCCTCCGTTGCTTTGGCTGATCTTTGCTGCAGGGCCCTTCTGCCGAGCTCACGGAGATGGTGAGAGCCATCCCCGAGCTTCACCCTCTCCACCGTCTTGGCGCTCAAGCTCAGCGAGCCCTTGTGGTGAGGCGGTCGGGAGAGGTGAGCCATCTGTGGTGCATCAGCGGCTCCAGCGCCTCGCGACCCTCCTTGCGAGCCTTCTCGGGCATAGCCAGCCTGCCTTGGGCTTCTCGTGCAGTCGTGGATGGCGATTGGTGAGGTCGACCCTGCGCTCTTCATTTGGGGATGGGCTGGCTCAGGCCGGGTTTACAGCGGCGTGTCCGGCCATCGCGAGCGCCCGCCCCCAGCCCCCCAGGAGGGAGTGCTGATTCGTTCCCCAGCTTACTTGGGGCGGATGGCGATCTGAAGGCGTGCTCAAGCGCCGGGGCGCGCTCTTGTAAGGTTTCTCGGGGCGGTGTGCAGATGAGCCAACTTAGTGAAGAAGGCCTTGAGGCTGAGGGCCTGCGCTTGGCTGAAGAAGCAAGGCTGAGGTGGCTGTTGCTCTCGCGCCACCAGCGTGACCTCAACAATGAGAAGCCGGCGTCGTGGCGGCCTCTCGGGAGGCCCGTTCGGGTCGTCGAGGCCCCGAGAGGCTGACCGGCAGCGTGAGGCGGAGGCCCAGGCGCGAGAACTCGAGGCCTGGTGCCATTCCACAGGAGAAGCAGGTGGAGCTGCGTGAGGCGGCCCTTGCGTCGATGAAGGTGGCCAGTCGACCGGCGAGCTCGAGGCATGAGGAGGCTGCTGGAAGCTGCGCGAGCGCCTGCGATCTTGAGCGTCTGGAGGCGAGGCGCTTGGTGGCCTTGAGGCGGAGGATGGCGTCGCTGCCTTGCGAGGCCGAGTCTGGAAGAGGTTGAGCAGAGGGTGGCGGCGGCCCGCAGACCTTGGCCTGAGTTCGAGGAGGCGGGGGTTGATCAGGGTCGAGGCGAGGCAGGACCACCCACGAGGGCCAAGCTGGAGGAAGTGGCAGCGGCGGGCGGCCTTCCCGAGCCGCCCTCGGCGTGGCGCGGGAGGAGCTGACTACCTCCCGCACCGGGTGCTTCTTCTCCGTCAGCGGGTGGGCGAGAGAGGCCGTTGCATGGCGAACGAGGGCGAGATCGCCCGGGCGGATCTGGAAACAAAACACGGCCCCATGCTCACCACGCTCGGGAGAAAACCAACACGGCCTTAGGTAACATCTGCGGGCGGCCGTTGGCGAGCCCCATGCGATCAACTATGTTGGCAATCTTGATTCTTCACCGGCGTGGTGGCGCTTGGTTGGAGAGTGCGGTCGGTCGAGCCAACAGGTTGGTGGAGGAGAGGAGCAGCGCCCTGCTCGGCGCGCCTTTTCTCGTGTCTTCAGCCATCTTGAACATGGACCCCAACCCGATTTTGGCGCGCCATCGCCCGATACCTCGGGCCGTCGGGGCGACCTGGCACCTTTGGTGGAAGACAACGTGGATGCCCTTGTCGGGGCCTTCGCTTACGATAACGGCGGCGTGGTGGTGGCTGCTGATGAAAGCGGCGTGGTGAGCGGCCACGGCGCCCGCGGCAGCAGCGCGGCGAGGCGATGGCCAGCGGCGCAGCGGCGATTCGAGAGGTGCCCCGAGGATGCATTGGGGATTTATCCGGTGACGCGTGTCGTCCTGCTTTCTTACCTGCGCGAGATAGTGTTGGGCTTTGCCACGAAGGTTATAAAACATTTTGGGAGGGCCCCCTCATGTAAAAACTTGCATTCAAGCGTATTAGTAGATGCGATATCACCCGTCGCTGCGCCAAGTGGCTGGCTTTGCGACGAGCTGGCTGGCTTGTTTACCTTCGACCCGCGTGGGCCCCGAGATAGCCTGCGGAGGGCTATGATGTCTCGAGCATCTCCTGAACGAGCCCACTGATCCTGTAATGAAAACCTCCACGAGAGGCGTGGTGGCGACGGTCCGGGCTGCACTTAGGTAGGCTGGCCCGGCTCGCGAGGGGCTCATGAGGGAGGCAGCTGAGGCAAAGTGGTAACGAGCGCGAGTTGCTCGAGCAGACTAAACACCCCTTCCCGAACACACAAAATCTCAAGCTCAAATCCAACTTAAATCAACGGGAGAAATGACAGCCAAGGGAAAAGCAATGAAAGCGAGAAAAAGGCGCGTCCAAGCACCTAGTCTAGTCTTGGATGTCTTCTCACCGGTAGCAGACTAAGTGCTGCCTTTGGGCATGGGAGGGAGCCCGGGGCTGAGGCAGCACCCCACAGACTCAGGCGTGCAGCCCCACTCATTATTACATGAGAGTGTCATGGGGGCGTGAGCTTCACGAGCCTTGGGCCTTCTTCACAGTGCAGCCTTGCTTCATATTGCAGACGAGGGCCCGCCTGCGCCACACTCTAGTGCCACAGACAGCGACCGTAAACCAGGGCGCCGCCCGATGGGGTAGAAGCGGTGCCCGCCAGTTCCCCAACGACCACGGGTCCTCTGCCGAGGGTAGGCCTGCGGCACCTCCCAGCGGAGGGCCTACCTCCCGAGGGCGCCTTATTTGAGCGCTGTGGTGGTGATGATGGATCTCGGCCCCTCTCTTGCAGCCCAGCGCCCTCCTCTGAGGGTAGGAAACTGGGGAGTGGGGCAGCCGTCTGCTGTGGCGACACATGCCTCCTGCGATCCATGGTTAGCGTATGCTGCTCTGAGAATTAAGCGGTACCGATAATCGCTGCTTCAGGCGTGGCAGCAGGGGCTTCCAGGGCTCTGGAAGAGCTCGGCTTCAGTGCCTCGTCCCCCGGCTTGGGCGAGGTGAGCGTGTTAGTCCTCGCGCGTGCCTGGGTCCATCATGTGGGGCACGTGCTCTTACAGGGCAGCCATTCGAGAAGGCGGCGCGTAGTGCTCCATGTGCCATGCAGCCACTGCTTGGCGCCCACCTGGGGTAGTAGTCTGGCTGACCCTTGGGGCCGTGGGTGCGTGACGAGTCCTTGGCTGGCGAGGCGGAGGCGGCCTTGCTTCTTGGCAGTCTTGATGGCACAGTGGCGTTGGGGTGGCCTTGGAGTCCGCTTGGAGCTCTTGTGAGCGTGCGTGGAGCCTCCGGCAGGCCACCCTGGACTGAGTGGGAGTTGGGTGCGAAGGGTGAGCCCCGAGGCGGAGAAGCCAGGAGCTCGCCACCGCTCTAGCAACCGTCGCGGCCGCCCTCCGCAGCTTGCATTGCAGTAGCTCTCGGGCCTTCTGTGAGTCGCGGCCCTTGAGTTCCCTTTGCTCCCGTCGGGTGTCTGGCGTCATGGCATGGCGTGGTTGGAGGCCCTCGCCGCCGACCGCGCCTACAGGCGTGAGCTGTCGTTGCCTGTCCGCGTCGCCCTGACCCGCAGCGCCCTGCGGACCCTGAGCTGCACTGGGCATGGGGTGCCCAGGCGGCGGCTCTGCGTGGGCGGGCCAGGCCGCCGAGGATCGAGGTTGCCGCTGAGTCGCGGACATGATGATAATGATCACGACGGGGCAGCAAAGCGGCAGGAGGTGAATTCAGTGCACCCTACTGGCGCGCCAAATGTCGGTTCGGGTTCGGCAGGACCTCTGGGTTCGAACACTGGGGTGCGGCGGAGATCTCGCCCTCTACCTACACGCACCTCGCCGCCTCGCTAGGATCTAAACTATGACAAGAACAACACAAAGACACATGGTTTATATTAGTTAAGGCCACCATTGTGGTGTAATACCCTACTCTAGTTTGTGGTGTGGTGGATTGCCTCTTGGGCGATGATGAACAATACAAGGAAGAACAGCCTCATGAGTGCATTCTTGGATGGTGCGATGAACTGCTAGGGGAGTTCATTACGCTCTCTCTCTCTCTCTCTCTCTCTCTCTCTCTCTCTCTCTCTCTCTATCGATCTCAAGATTTGTTGATGCCTCTACCACAGTGGGTGGCTAGTCCTATTTATAGGCAAGGGCCTGGGCCTCTTCCCAAATATTAGGCGGGAAGAGCGCCAACAATTGGCCATTTAAGGGAACATCTAGTACACTTATCTGACTAAAGTTGGTCCTCGCTTTGTCAAAGGCTCACAGTGGTGGCGTCGGCTTGGGCTCCACAATGACTTCCTTCTGCCGTTCGAAGGTCTTGGTCTTGTTTCACCAAAGCGGATGCCTTTGCTTGATGCTCTCGCTGCGCTTGCTCCTTTGCACCAAAGAGGAAAGGAGGACCTTTGCGGGGCTGGCGCCACCTGGCGCCCTTGGTCATCATGGCTTGCGTCATGGGCACCTCGTGAGGTACCCGCCTTGATCTCTCCACCTCCTCATGAGCCAGCTGGCAGTCGTGCCTAAGGAAGCTCCACAGCGTCCGCCTGCAGTGGCCCCTCGCGAGGTCTTGAGCTTGTCTTGATGAAGATGGGCCGTCTTTGGGCCACCCCTTGAGCCACGCCGCAAGCCTTGAGCGAGCAAGTCTGGGGACCCCGTTCCCAGGCAGCCGACAATTAGTTATAATCTTGGTTGAAAACACAGGGTGTTGTTTAAGCTTATTTATGCAAACAAGAGCAAAAGAGTTCGTAAAAGTTTTTCTTTCTCACTTTTAGTTTATCAACTGAATTGCTTGAGGACAAGCAAAGGTTTAAACTTGGGGGAATTGCTACATCTCCAACATATCTCCTTTTTCTCAAGCTTTTCCTCTTGTTTTGGACTCTAATTTGCATGATTTGAATGAAACTAACCCCGGACTGACGTTGTTTTCAGCGGAACTACCATAGTGTTGTTTTTGTGCAGAAATAAAAGTTCTCGGAATGGAATGAAACTTTGCGAGGACTTTTTATATCAATAATAAGAATTTCCGAAGCCAATACCCACCAGAGAGGGGCCCCTTGTTGGGCACAACCCACCAAGGCGCGCCCCCCTCTCCTGGCGCGCCCAGGTGTGTTGTACCCACCTGGTGGCCCCACCGACGACCCCCTGATACTATAAATTCACATTGTTCCAGAAAAAAATAAGGGAGAAAGAATTATCACGATCCACAAGACGGAGCCGCCGCCAAGCCCTGTTCTTCCTTGGGAGGGTAGATCTGGAGTCCATTTGGGGCTCCAGAGAGGGGGATCTTCGTTCTTCGTCATCACCAACCAATTTCCATTGCCAACTCCATGATGCTCCCCACCTGGAGTGAGTAATTCCTTCGTAGGCTCGTTGGTCGGTGAGGAGTTGGATGAGATTCATCATGTAATCAAGTTAGTTTTGTTAGGGCTTGATCCCTAGTATCCACTATGTTCTTAGATTGATGTTGCTATGACTTTGCTATGCTTAATGCTTGTCACTTTGGGCCCGTGTGGCATGAACTCAGATCTGAACCGTTTATGAATTCATCATTATATCCATGTTTTAGATCTGATCTTGCAAGTTATAGTCACCTACTACGTGTTATGATCCGGCAACCCCGGAGTGACAACAACCGGGCCCACTCCCGGTGATGACCGTAGTTTGAGGAGTTCATGTATTCACTATGTGTTACTGCTTTGTTCCGGTTCTCTATTAAAAGGAGGCCTTAATATCCCTTAGTTTCCAATATGGACCCCACTGCCACTGCCACAGGAGGGTAGGACAAAAGATGTCATGCAAGTTCTTTTAATAAAGCACGTATGACTATTTACGGAATACATGCCTACATTATATCAATGAACTGGCGCTAGTGCCGTATCGCCCTAGGTTATAACTGTTACATGATGAATATCATCCAACAAGTCACCGATCCAATGCCTACGAATTTATTTACATTGTTCTTGCTGCGTTACTATTGCTATCATCACTATTACACTTGCTACAAAACTACTGCTATCACTGTTACTGTTACCGTTGCTGCTGTCACTACTATCAAAACTATCAAACTACTTTGCTACTTATCACTTTGCTGCAGATAATTAATCTCCAGGTGTGGTTGAATTGACAACTTAGCTGCTAATACCTTAAAATATTCTTTGGCTCCCCTTGTGTCGAATCTATAAATTTGGGTTGAATACTATACCCTTGAAAACTGTTGCGATCCCCTATACTTGTGGGTTATCAGGTCCCGACTATCAGGGAGGATAAGGAGGCAATTCCTTGCGTGCGAAGATGTAGCTAGTGGGTCCCAGCAGTCAGGGGGAAACGTTTTTTCGCGAGCCCATCCGGTGGGTCCCTGCTGTCAGGTGGAGGAATCATTATTTTTCATGTAATAAGGAGGCACTTCCTTGCTGCGGTTGTGGACCCAGCTGTCAGCCTCTCCACGTACAGTACTCTTCCGATGTAAGTCGTTCCTTGACCACAATGACCACACCGCGTCGAGAGCACCAAGGCGGTGGACGGCAGCGAGGCCTAGGAAGGGGACGTCGTGGAGCCGGGGAAGACATGGCAGTGGATGCCCATGCAGAGAGTACTAGGGTTCACTGGTTCGGCTATGGTGTGAGGCTGCCGTCGCTGCAGGGCCTAGCCAGCGGTGGGAGTAGTAGGGGCGGTGAGGCCTCTGCGGCAGCACAGCTGGCCACGAGAGGTAGGAGGAGGCGGCATGACCGGCGCTGGTTTGGGCAGCTGGAGCAAGAAGACCAGAGGTTGAAGAAACACTACGGCCGTTGGATGGACATTGTACGGTCACTGGAGCTAGAATCGTTCATATTGACTAAGTTGACAAAGCCTCCGTCCCCGTCAACTTAGTAGGCCCACAAGTCAGCCTCCCACCATGGTGGGTCCTAGCTAGCAGGGGGAGTATTCATTTTTTTGTGCATAATAAGGAGGCACTTCCTTGCATGCGAAGATATAGCTGGTGGGTCCGAGCTGTCAGCGGGGGGAATGTTTTTTCGTGAAATACAGAGGCCCTTCCGGTGGGTCCCAGCTGTCAGGTGGAGGAATCATTATTTTGCGCGTAATAAGGAGGCACTTCCTTGCTGCATCCGTGGACCCAGCTGTGAGCCTCTCCACGTACAATACTCTTCCGATGGAAGTCGTTCCTTGACCACATTGACCACGCCACGCCGAGAACACCAAGGCGGTGGACGACGGCGAGGCCTAGGAAGGGGATGATGCGGAGCCGGGGAAGACGTGATAGTGGATGCCCACGCGGAGAGAATCTGAGGTTCACTGGTTGGCTGTGGTGTGAGGCTGCCATCGTTCTGCGGGGCACAGCTAGCGGTGGGAGTAGTAGAGGCGGTGAGGCCTCCAGCGCAGCTTCAACCCGACCCTTTGGAGGCAGAGGTAAGCGATCTCTCCGGCACTGGTTTGGCGGCTGGTGCAAGAAGAGCAGCGATTGAAGAAGCAGGCGAGACCGTTTGATTCAAATCAATGGTCCTTCTGCTGCGTGCGACCCTGTTGGTTGGAGGCGAGGTAAGCGATCTCTCGGCGCTTGTTGACTAAGTTGACAAAGCCACGTATGCGCGTCAACTTAGTAGGCCTGGTCAGCCCTCCGAACGGTGCGCCCAGGATGTCGATGGGAGGAATCATTTTTTGCGTAATGAGGCGATTGATTGCGTGCGGCCAGGCGGCGGAGGGAGTAGGGTGGGCTGGTGAAACTGCAGCATCTGTGCACCACAAGAGGAGGTAGCATGCAGGCCCACGGTGCTGGTTTAGGCGGTGGGCAGGGAAGATCGGATATTGAAGAAACACGTCGGTCGTTGCATGGACATCCAACAGATCCTTCTTTGCTAGAATTGTGTGTTGGTGACAAAGCCTTGTGTAAACAAGTCAGCCTCGAAATCTGTGGTGTGTACAACCCATTTGCTATTATTTTTATAAATTTTACTCATTTTCTAATTCATATGGAATTTATTCCAGCCCATTTTCCATTTTTAGAATTGCTACCCATTTTCTGGTCAGTACCAGGGTTAAAAAATCGAACTAAAAATGTGCAAAATTTTAAAAATTCGCAAGTTTTTGCTGGGGAACAAAATATTTTTAATCCAAAAATTAGTTACCATACTAAAACAAATTTAAAAATAAATTACTACCATGTCATGTTAAAATCCAATGAAATATAAAATATCAGTGAAGAACAAAGACAAAAAAAGAAACTAATTGCCCATTTGCTATAATTTCTTTGGAATTTGCAACCCCTTTGATATTACTTTTAAGATATACTGACCATACTCTTTGGCCAGGTCGGAATGCATTCCTCCTCGTCTTGAAAGATTTATAGCCCGGTAAGTCAGAGAAAACAAATAGGCCTAGCTTGGGTATTCTTCAAAAAGAAATAGTGGGCTACCTATTTTCCCAAAGAAAAAAATGTTGGGCTGATCATGTTGTTAGACCGGCCATAAAGACTGCACAACCCAGTTTATAGCCTGCTCCTCTGAACAAATTCTCAAAAAAAAGTTGTGCAATTCTGTCGTTAATTGGCTATACGTTGACAATGATGTGGGTCCTAGATATCAGCAGTGTGGATTAGAGTAAAAAACGAGGGGTGCATCTGAGTAGTAAAAGAGGCGCTTGCTTGTGTTCGGGAGTGGACCTGGTGGGTCCGTACTGTCATACTCACAACTACAGTCCTCTCCCGATTCACTATGTTGTGAGGGCGGACGGCGGCCTTGTGGCCTCAAAAGCGGAGGATAAAGTGTTGTCGCCAATGTGTTGGCCTGAGTTGGACAGTCTTATTGAAAAATAAAAATGGACCGGAACTATTTACGACGTTGACTACGATTTGCATGGGTCCGCTGGTTGCAGGAACAAAATGGTGGGAGAAATAAGACTGGTCGCTATCTTTGCCTAAGAGTAATATTGACTGAATGTAATGACACTATCATAGGAAATAATATCCTCCTGTTAAAATTTGACTTTTCAAATCGCAAATTTAAAGAACTGGTGCATGAGCATTTAGCTTTATTTATTTATTTACTTATTTATGTTTAGGGGACCATGAGCATGTACCTAGGCCGGATTCATGTGAGAGCCTCCATTCCAGTTAATTATGGGCTCCTCTATTGGGCCTTCATCAGTGGGCTGCATGTTATCGACAAGTGGAAAATGTGTTCCATACCAAAATAGTATCGCTTCATGCGATGCAGGGCACTAAAGGTCGAGGCCGTTAGCGACTTCCAAAACATTGTGTTTGTCATTCTAACAACACATTTATTCAACCTCTTGTGAAATATACATTAAAAACAACAGCAGCAGCAACCAGGGCTGGGGTGCAGCGAAGCGATGGCAGGCGGAAGAGTAAAGGCGTAGCTCTCTCTTCCAAACCAAACATCAGCCATCATTACAAAGGGCTACCAAAAAGAACAAGTGTATGCATCAAACTAAATAAAGATCCTACTACACCAAATTATGCGCATCTAACTAAGCGGCTCGGTTAGGCGTTACTATTTATTAAGCTGTGGAGATTGGTGGCGGCTTGAACCAGATGGGTGCCTAACGGAAACTCCAGCCCGGCGGTCGATGCGATACTTGCGACCCTCTCTCCTACTTTGGGCTGCGAGGCGTGGCGGCACATATCGGGGTATGGTGCATGCGAGCGCATGGTATCTTTGTGTACACAGTTTTGCACGATGAACGAAACCACACTGCCATCATGATCCTTGCCATGGTTATCTCCAGGTTAATCAGATAATTCAGTCCGAAAGCAGAGCGTGTACCAAGGCTACTACCAGCCTCGGTCAAAAATTCCTGAAGGCCAGGAGGCTGGGATCCTGCTCAAAGACCTTGTAGTGGCGTGATTGTATTTACGCCAAAACAACACGTCCGGTACATCTGACGATCATTAATGGCTCTCGACTATAAGCGCCGAAAAAGCTCTGTTTGCTAGGACTATGTTGGTATTTCCCCGAAGAGGAAGGGATTATGCAGCACAACGACGGTAGGTACTTCCCTCAGTGAAGAAACCAAGGTTATAGAACCAGTAGGAGAACCAAGCAACACAACATAAACAACACCTGCACACAAATAACAACACCTCGCAACCCGACGTGTTAAATGGGTTATCAATCCCTTTCGGGTAACGAAGCCAGAAAATTGTAGTAGATTGAAATAATAGATCACAAATAAAATAAAGTGCAACAAAGTATTTTTGTATTTTTTTGGTTTAATAGATCTGAATAAAAAGAGCAAATAAAATAGAAATCAAAGCAAATATATGAGAAAGAAGACCCGGGGGCCGTAGGTTTCACTAGTGGCTTCTCTCGAGAAAAATAGCAACGGTGGGTAAACAAATTACTGTTGGGCAATTGATAGAACTTCAAATAATTATGACGATATCCAGGAAATGATCATTACATAGGCATCACGTCCAAGATTAGTAGGCCGACTCCTACCTGCATCTACTACTTTTACTCCACACATTGACCGCTATCCAACATGCATCTAGTGTATTAAGTTCATGGAAAAACGGAGTAATGCAATAAGAATGATGACATGATGTAGACAAGATCCGTTTATCTATATGGTGGTAGATATAGATCTCATCTTTTTATCCTTAGTAGCAACGATACATACGTTTCGGTTCCCTTTCTGTCACTAGGATCAAGCACCGTGGATCGAACCGCTCTTGGGCACTGATTGTCAAAACCGGCGGATCTCGGGTAGGGGTCCCAGCTAATGCATCTAAAGCGGATGGTAACAGGAGGCGGGGGACACGATGTTTACCGGAGTTCGGGCCCTCGATGGAGGTAATACCCTACTTCTGCTTGATTGATCTTGATGATATGAGTAATACAAGCGTTGATCTACCACGAGATCGTAGAGGCTAAACCCTAGAAGCTAGCTATGGTATGATTGTTCTTGGTCCCTCGGACTAAACCCTCCGGTTTATATAGACACGGAGGGCTAGGAATTACACAGTCGGTTACAATAGGAGGAGATATACATATCCGTATCGGCAAGCTTGCCTTCCACGCCAAGGAGAGTCCCATCCGGACACGAGGCAAAGTCTTCAATCTTGTATCTTCATAGTCAACAGTCCGGCCAAAGGATATAGTCCGACTGTCCGGATACCCCTAATCGAGGACTCCTCGGTAGCCCAGAACCGAGCTTCAATGACGATGAGTCCGTAGCATGATTGTCTTGGCATTGCAAAGCGGGTTCCTTCCTCCGAATACTCTATAGAAGATTTTGAACACAAGGATGGTGTCGGCTCTGCAAAACAAGTCCACATACCACCGTAGAGAATAGTATTTCCACAAATCTAATCTGCTGGCGCTTGATATCATGACATCATACCATGGCCTGGTCATTATTAGAACTGTTTTCTCAACCAGCCTTGGCGCATCTTTGCAGGCGGTTTCCTTGTGCGTCTTGTCGAGCGCGAGATCGTGTCCCCTTATCGCGGGATTCTCATCAATACGAGGCGTGGGTAACCCGATCGTGCCGTTAGTATAACTCCTCGATTGTAGGCAAGTCCCAAGCGGTCATGAGGAGGGCACTTGGTATTCACCCTCTTTATAAAAGAGACCAAGGCCTATCCTTTTTACTCCTCGAACTCAATCGAATCCTTCCCCCGCCTCGAGTTCCAACACCCGAAGCTCAGGTCGGGCACTTCAGACCTTCAACCATGTCGGATCCAACCTTCAGGTGGGTGGATGCCTTCCTCCGTCACGGAGGGGCGTCAAAAAAGTTAAGAGAGGCCGAGGTTTACGACCGCGAGATCCCCGCTTGGCTGCACTGTGCGAGGCAGGTCATTCCACTCCCAAACCCGGCGAGAGTGTTGTGTTCATATCTCACTTCCTCCGAGGGCTAGGCCTTGCTCTAGATCCCTTCGTGAGGGCTCATGTTTACTATGGGCTGGATTTCCATGATCGGCTCAGGTTCTATCCTCCATATCTCGTCGTTCATAAATCGTGTGTGAAGCTTTCCTCCATGTACCCCTCACTTGACTTGTGGCTCAAGACCTTCAAGGTGGAGCCTAAGATGATCGAGGGTGGCATGCAAGTCTTGGGCGCGATAATAAGCAAAATCTGGCGCCCCATGGCGGAAGGTTCTTTCAGGAGGTGTCCAGCTTATGGCAGAGAATGGTTTTATATCACAGCTCGGGGGCACCAAGTGGGTGGCTCCCACATTTTAAGCTCGGTCCCCTGCCACAACTAGCGTCATGGGTCAACAAGGGGCTGGGCGGGGGCGATGAGGATGTGCCAATCTTTGGAGCCGTATCCGGGATCTCCTAGAGAGACATCGGTCTAATCACGGTAATGCAAGTCATATTAATTCGTTGAGTCCTGCCCTGCAAGCGTCGTCCCCTCGCATGTGGGAGTTCAACCGGAGGGATCACGAGCTATCCATCATTTCCTTGGCATGGCGTCCAGGAGATGTATAAATTGTTCTTGGGACCACAAATAATGTCCGGACACCACCGATGATCACGGTTTGAACTGCAATCATCGAGATACCCTAGTAAGTAGTCCTGTAACCAAACCAGCTGTATCTTTATTTATCACAACATCATTACGAAAAGAAATGCGCTCTTTGACGGAATTTGGGTAACAAAGCGAAGATGATCAGTGTCCGGCCCCCCTCCACGAGTCTCACGGATCTGTACTAGCGAGGAGCTGGAGCTCGCCTGCCTGGCAAGCGCCCTTAGGGGAGGACAAAGGGGAATAAAGAGGCTAAGCGCATCTGCGAAGGAGGATAATCGGGAAGAAACTGAAATTTCCCTTCACAAGGAAGGAAGAGGACCGCCTCACGAAGACCGGAGACAATGGTCTCTAAGCGGGGAAGAAATCTTCGCGGAGGTCCTGCCCGAGGGGTACCCGGCGCACAATGCCATAAGAGTCAGCCCCAACCGATTTGTAAGTAGAAAGGAACTTAATAGTAAAAATGTCACTGCTGTACCGGGAAAATAACCGAAATGCTTATCTTGTAGTCCGAATAATAGCCATTCTCGGCGAGTTAGTCTTGAGGGATCTTCTTCCGGAGATGATGGAGGCGAGTGCCTCCCCATGTCCTCCGGCCTTCTGGAGGGCGGCCCAGTATCGTCGCGAAGGGCTTCTCCTGATCCGGCAAGGCGGAGGTAATCTTTTGGCCACCCAAAGTCCTCGATATCCGGCTCTTGAAGAAACCAGCGGAAGGAGTCGAGCACCGTCTGTTATGCGGTTAGAGCGTCTTGAAGGATCTTCTAAGCGGCGGCTATCTCGAGCGCGTAAATGCGCTAATGGGTGCAGTGGTTGAGAGGATTTCATCCACAGCGGGTTGCATGAAGCCTTTATGAGTCTGCTTTGAAAGGTTTTGAAAGTACGTGAAATAGTGTGTATATTTAGCGATACCACACGTTAAGGTGTGTCTGTGCGAGATAGTAGCCCCAGAGACTCACGTTCTTTGTCAGCGGCGGCAAGCGAGAGGATCATAATCGAGTAACGACCGGCTGTCCTCATATGCAGGTGGCGGAAGGTCGGTGGCTAGCCGGACTGGTGAGTTTGCGAGCTGAGCGGCAACGATCACGGCGGATGCCGACGCCGTGCTTGTCAATAAAAGCGGCTTGCGAGGCGCAGAGGTATGTGATTTCTCCGTGATGATGCGTAGTAAGAGGAGCATGATGCCAGTATCTTTAGTATGTTGCGACTGCAGATGGAGCTACGACCGTGGAGACCCTTGGCGGAACTTGCGGGCAAAGAACAAGCGGGAAAAGTGATCGGCCGCATACGAAAGCGGTTGAGGCTGAGCGAAAAGGCTCCTCATTTCGAAGCAAGGAGGAAATAGCCAAGATGGCTGTGGAATTGAAGGATGCCACCGGCCGTTCTGAGCTTCTCAAAAGGAAGATCGGCGAAGATGCCGGACACGGAGAAGGCCAAAGTGGCGGCCAGGGCGCCGCTCTAAATTAGAAGCGATGAAGGAGGAGCTGCGTCACGCACGGGATATCGCGGCTGGAAGCCCTTTTCTGCGGATGAAGTTCGTAGATCCTCAGTATGCTCCGCTGGATCAGCTGTGGAGTTCTGCAGACGCTTATCTGGATTTGGCCGCAAGTGCCACTTATGCGGCCGAATACTTCAAAGATAAAAAATATCGCGAAGTGGAAAAGCTGTTCTGGTCACAATTTAACATTCCAGCGCGTCCGCTTCCTTTGAATGAGCGGATGGCTGAATGGGCCAAGCTCCATAGGTTGTCTGGGCTCGCCATGAGGTCTGTTGTGGATTATCATTGGCGGAAGGCCAAGGCGAACGATTATTTTAGTTTGGTGCAGCAATTCCTTGAAATGCTTGTTGAGGGAGTCTGGATTAGGGGTATCCGGACTGCGGACTGTGTACTAGCGTCCGGACTATTGAGCGTGAAGATACAAGACTCAAGACTTGGCCCGTGTCCGGATGGGACTCTCCTTTGCGTGGAAGGCAAGCTTGGCGATCCGGATATTGTGTCTCCTTTCTTGTAACCGACTACATGTAAACCTAGCCCTCTCCGGTGTCTATATAAACGGAGAGGTTGAATCCTAGAAGGCCGATCACAATTACAATCATACCATCATAGGCTAGCTCTTAGGGTTTAGCCTCTATGATGTCGTGGTAGATCTACTCTTGTACTACCCATATCATCAATATTAATCAAGCGGGGAAGTAGGGTTTTACCTCCATCGAGAGGGCCGAACCAGGTAAACTGTCTGTGTCCCTTGCTTCCTGTTACCATCACCTTGGCCTTACGGATCGGGACCCCCTACCGAGATCCGCGGTTTGACACCGACATTTGTGCTTTCATTGAGAGTTCCTCTGTGTCATTCTTTGTCGGGCTCGATGGCTCCGTCAATCATAAATCCAGCGGCGCTGTCGAGTGGGACTTTCCTCCCGGATAGATCCTCGTGTTGACGGCTTCACCTGCGGACCGATTAAGCTTGGTCATCTGGAGCAGATCGCGCCCGGAGGCGCGAATAGTCGTGATGAGCATGGCTTAGACCTGCCGTCGGGCGATGTTAGGGATATCGCTCGGCGAAGCTTCGGATCTAAATCCGAGGCAGGATGCATTGCCCAGGGCGGAGGCTGGACCCGTCCCAGAGCCGTACCCTCATCAGTGATGGAGCCGAACACAGACCCCACCTCTGGGAAAGCCTGTGACCCCGGGCCTCCAGATTTGTATTCGGTTGTAGGTCCCGATCCGCGCCTCCGAGCCCACCAAGCTGGTTGGGCCCGGTAATGGAGTTCACCGCTGCGGACATCTTCGGCCCTTCGCCCTTTGGCGACATACTAAACTCATTAAAAACTCTCGCTCTAACAGAGAATTCCGGGCCGAACTATGTTCGACTCAAGTGGGAAGCAGGCGACGAAGAAATTCATTGCCCACCCACCACCCAATTCATAGCCACGGTTGATGATTTAACCGACGTGCTTGACTTTGACTCGAAGGCATCGGCCAATATGGACGGCGATGCGAGGAGAAGACTTCGAGAATCTATGGGGTGCAGTTCCGCCTCGTCACATGATATATACATGGTCGATACGCCCAAGGAAGACGACAGTGACAATCCGGAGGATAAAACCCCTGGGCAAAAACCAAAGCGACGGCGAAGACGCCGTTCCAAATCCAGCAACAGCAAAAATATCAGCAAGAGTGCCAGAAGGATGGATACTCCGGTCAACCCTGAAGGCAACAACGACCAAACAGAACCAGCGATGGAGCAGGACGAACCAGGTCACGCCGAACATAGCTCGGAGCAGACGCCCGAAGACAATGATCAAGAGGGACGAGTTCATCAAACCGGCCCAGGACAAGAAGACAGTCCAGACGATGACGCATTCATCATCCCGGAAGAGCGCGTGGAACGAGAGAACCTCCACAGAAAGCTTATGGCCACAACGAGAAGTCTGAAGAGGCAGAAGCAACGGCTTAAAGCCACGCAAGAAATGCTCAATCGTAGATGGATCAAAGTGCTAGACATTGAAGAAAGATATGGCGACGATCGCCACGAAGAAACTACCCAAAGCGAAAGCTCTGCGAGAAATGACGAGGCGTTCCACCAAAGAATAACACGACCAGGAGACCAGACATACCACTTCATAACCACAATAAAACAACTATCGAAGACGCCCGTGATCTACGTGAGCACCTGGATAAGAAAGCTGGCGCAGCTAGGTCCATCTACGGATCTAAAGGACACACCCTGGCGGGGGACTGTGGTCGTCAAAACAATTATGACAACCAAATACTAGTTCGGAATAAACACCGAACACAACAACAACCGACGGCATGCCACGATCGTCCAAATACGAGGAGCTGCTCACCCCACAGTGCTTTCTTGATGAAATCTTGGACCACGAATTCCACAGGGGCTTTAAACACAGTGAACATAGAGGCATCTGACGGAACGAGCGGACCGGGGGTGCGGATCGAGGACTTTATCCTGCACATACATATGGCTCGTGGGGATGATCTTCACGCCATCAAATACCTCCCCCTCAAACTGAATGGACCAGCTCGGCACTGGTTGAAAAGCCTCCCCGAAAATTCAATTGGGAGCTGGGAGGAACTCGAGGACACTTTCAGGGCCAATTTTCAAGGGACCTATGTCCGGCCTCCGGATGCTGACGACTTAAGTCACATAGTCCAACAGCCAGGAGAGTCCGCCCACAAGCTTTGGAACAGATTCCTCACTAAGAAGAATCAAATTGTTGACTGTCCGGATGCGAAGCCTTAGCAGCATTCAAACACAAAGATCTGTGATTTAGTGGCTCGCAGACACCTTGGCCAAGAAAAGCCAAGGACAATGGCAGCCTTAACAAATTTTATGACCCGCTTTGCGGGAGAAGATAGCTAGCTAGCCCAGTAAAGGCACCAGCGACGGCACATCCGAAATAAGGGATGACAATGGGAAGCCACAGCGTCATAAAAAAGCGCCAAAACAAGGAAGAGAGCCGGATAACCACGATGGTTCATGCGGATTCAGGGCTCTCGACCTAATCAACAAATAAGCCATCTAAAGGCAGCAAGGAGGGACCGTCCGGTGCGAGCAGTCTGGACAGACTATGCCAAATTCATGGCACCACGACAAACCTGCGAACCACACGCCATTGAGAGTCTGGGTCTTCAAGCAGGCCGGCAAATTAAATGTCGAACACAAGGGAAGGGAAACACCAAGCGAGGACAAGGACGAACCTCGCTAGCAGAGCACTGGGGGACAGAAAAAATTCCCACCAGAGGCTAAAACAATGAACATGATCCACGCGACTCACCCACCCATGAGAAGGCACGAACGCGCGCATAAAGACGCGCGCGATATAGAGTCCATTATTCCCACATCTAACTACTGGATGTCATATCCGATCACTTTCGATCACTTGGATGGCCGGACTAGTATTCGGCGCGGCGGATCAGAGGCCTTGGTGCTTGACCCAATGATCGACAGACAACGTCTCACCCGGGTCCTCATGGACGGCGGCAGTAGTCTCAATTTAATATACGAGGACACTGTCCGCAGGATGGGGATAAATCCATCCAGAATCAGCAAAAGCAACACCATCTTTGAAGGGGTGATACCAGGCGTTGAAGCCTACGGCAGGGGCTCCGTCATATTGGAGGTAACATTCGGCTCTCCAGGCAACTCCAGAAGCGAAGAACTACTCTTCATCATCGCACCCTTCCAAAGCGACTATCACGCAGTGCTCGGAAGAACAACCTTCGCCCGCTTCAACGCATTGCCGCACTATGGCTACCTTACACTTAAAATGCTCGGTCCACGTGGCGTCATCACCGTTAGCGGAATAACAGAGTGCTCTTCACGCACAGAGGAACACGCGACGGCCCTCGCGGCCGGACTATAAGCGACCTCCAACATTAATAAAAATATGACCGGTCGTTAAGACCAGTGACACGGTTAGACGAGTCCGGTAGCCCAATCGAGCCAGGGCACTGTATATGTAATCCTATAGCGGATACCAGGGGCTATAGCTACCTAATAAAGCCCCACACTTGGCTTAACCTTATTGGCAGGCCAACGGCTTACACTTTTATCCATCGCGTACTAACGTTGTAACCTCTTATGAGTTTTCGTTTTCCGCATACAACCTTCGCGCGATACCCTTCTAGGATACGGCACAACGGAGACAAAGGCGCAGACATGCAGCAGGGCCCCGTTCAACAGGTTTCTTTTTAGATTAAGCCCCTGTGTAAACCTTTTCTATTGCCTCTTGTTGTTTAACCATCCCATGGGTTCCATACCCACAGTGGATACTGCCGTTTTTGGCATTTCGCCATGACAGATTAACGCGTGTACCTGGACATACAGGGTTTATAATGAATAGTCATTCTTGAGCCTATCACCTATTATAAAGTCCGAATACCTTCGGGAGTGTTCGGCGTCACGAGTTAGGCCTTATATGCATCAGCTCTGAATCATGTCTTTGGTCAAATGTTGGGTTTGCCCGGCTCCTGGGTTTGCCTCCTACGTTCATTATTATCGGCTAGGGTGGCCAAAGGAGAACTACTGTGATTGTGCCCTGGTTATTCCGGACGAGCACCTCGGTAGAGAAAGCCGAAAACAGACTATCATGATACAGCAAGAGACTCGTCAACCACTCGAGGATTCTCCGCATTAACGAAGGGCCATTTCCCGGCTAGGTACATACGCGCCCGTATTCGGATGCACGCGAAGGTACCAAGGGCTACATAGTAGCCCCACTTTAGAATCCCGTGGCTAAGCGAAAGTGTTACAGCTATATAGTCCGGTTGCCTAGTTAAATCGTATGATCACCTCCTTAATGGACCAAGGCGTTGGATCAAGTGTGATTAAGCATATTTTTCACGAACACCCCGTATTGTATGCGTGGGGGCTGAAATACGACTACTAACTTTCGGATTACATATTTATATATACATATATATAAACGGCCGCACAGGGGAAATAATCATATCCTCAGGCAAATAGTATAAATCTAGCCTCATAATCAAAATAAACATTGTTTTACGATGATTCCGTTCATTCAAACAGGACATTCTTCGAGCACTGCGCCTCTTTTAGATGGGCACCTTCTGTGACCTGCGCCAAGTAGTGCTCGGCGGATATTATTTACCACCGAGCACAGGGCCGCTATCATGGTGGCATCCATATCCGTCCAATAGGCTTTAACGCGGGCGAGCGCCATCCGTGCACCCTCTATACATGCCGATCTCCTCATGGCATCGATCTGAGGCACGGCCCCAAGGAACTGCTGCACTAAACAAAGTAACTGTCCGGCTTAGACCCCTTCGTCCAAAGATGGTCTACAGACCGCATTGCAAGACCGGACAGCCTGTGAAGCTCCGCTACAGCAGCCATCTTGTCACTCAACGGCAGCGCGTGGGTGGGAGTATGGAATTGCGACCAGAAAAGCTTCTCCACTTCCTTATCACCTTGACCTTTGAAGAAGTCGGCAACATCAGTCGTACTCTTCGCTAAATCCGATATCGTCGCGGACTCGGCGTCCATCCAGGGCGTGCCGGATCGAAAAATTTCGTCTGCGTAAATAGGAGCCCCCACGCGATTTCACCGGCTGTCGAAGCTCCTCCCGCACACCCGAGCTCGGTCGGATTTCCTTGGTGGCATTCAGCGCCTTGTTCAGCTTTCGGCGAATTACCCTCACACTCCTTTTAAGGAGCTCATACCGGTCAGTGGCATCTTTTAACTCAATAGCCATTTTGGCTATCTTTTCCTCGCTTAGGTGATGAGCAGCCTGTTCGGCCCTCAGTTCCTCGGCCGCCTTTAGGGTAGCCGCATTGCTCACCCGAGCTTGTTCCTTGGCTTGAGCAAGTTCCGCCCTCAGGGCCTCTACGGCAGCATCACCATCTGCAGTCCAAGCATACTTCATCAACATCATGCCATCTTCATATTTTCCCTATACAAGGGAAGGCATGACACATACCTTGTGATTTGTCCAGCCGCTCATTCACCGGCGTGATATCGGCATCAATCGATCAATTTGCCTAGTTAATTCTGCAACTTCAAAGGACCGGCGGCGTCCCACTCACGTGTACCTGCACGTTTACAACACTATCATTGGTTTATGATCCCCGTTTGCGCCTAGGGCGGCAACCAGAGTCTCGAGGGCTGCTATCTATATGGAGCACACCTAGCGCGTGCCTTACAACCAAAGAAATAGTGAATTCTCCATTACATACCTCTAAGCCTCGGCGGGGCTTGTGAATGTTTCATTCAAACGCTGGTAGCGGATGAAATCTTCTTGAGCACCGCGCTCATTAATGAGCGGTGCTCCTCCGAGAGCGCAGCTCGCTCCAGTAAATCCGTCAGTACGTCCGGCCGGACATCGAACTGCGCCGGACTCTTCCCATCACCCCCTGTTGTAGCCAAATGCTTCGGGTGCAGGGTGGCTGATGGATTGGCTTTCGGCTTCGGCAGATCCGGACTCCTCCATGACGACACCTCGGTATCGCCCGCTTCATGAGTCGGAGAAGGGGGTGGGGTCTCACTCTCCATCATCTCCGGAGGAAGGTCCCCCGAAGACAAACCCTGTTGAGAAGAGCTGCTGGCCGGACTGCAAAAAGTTGAATCCTGGTTATTGATCTAGGAGAAACACAGTACCTTAGGATTGTAGATTGACTTACAGCTCGGTGGAGGGCTGGCCCGTTGGAGGGCATGGTGCGGTGGGGGTGCCCGTCAGGGCAAGGCCCCCTGGGGATGTCTTTTTCCCTAATTTGGGCATCTCCGCCTCCAAATCTTTGGAGGCGGCCCTCTTCTTCCCGCGCGGGGAGGAGGCCTTAGCCTCTCCTCCCCGACTATTCTCCTTGGGGGAAGTAACAATTCCCCCGGTTCGGATGCACATCACGTGGGGTTCAGTTTCTTCGTTCCTCCCTTTGACTTTCCCCGAGGGCATTCTGTTGAGTACCCGGTCGAGCATCTTGGCCATTGTGGGGGCGGGCGAGCCTTCGGGAAGTGGCGGCGGACATCTGATTCTCTCTGCCTTGCCGAGCCATTCCTGGACACGGATGATTTTCAGAATAGACAGTCATGACAAATACAAAATAGGGTGTCCGGTATCAAAGCTACTTACTTGAGTATCTAGGCGATTGCAGCTTAGGCACGCATCCTCGGTGGTATCCGGACACACTACTTTCCGTCCGAAGAATAATTTGCACATCTCTTGAGCTTCAAGTCAAGAAGTGCTTGACAGTCCGCGACCCTCCGGTTGAACTCCCACATCCGGAGAGGCGGCGTTAACGCAACAACATCCTTCGGATTAACATCACTTGCATTATGTTGACAAGGTTAATGTCCCTCTCAAGAAGCTCCGGATGCGATTCTCGCGATCTTGGTACATCACCAGCGGGCCCCAATTCCGCCCCACGTCTGTCCAAAACGCCAATCTGTGGACGGAGGGCCCGCAAAACTTCGGGGCAGCCACCCACTTTGTGCCTCACGGGAGCCGTGACATAAAACCACCTCCGTTGCCATACATCGGATACTTCGAAAGAATCCTCCGCCATGGGGCATCAGCGTTTACCTTATTACGCACCTCCGCACTCCACATGTCACCCTCGATCATCTTGGCGCCACATTGAAGGTCTTTAGCCATAAGCGAAGTGTGGGGTGACGTGGAGAAAAGCCTCGCCTGCGATAAAAAGCGACGAGATATGGAGGATAGCGTGCGAGCCATATCGTGAAAATCCAACCCATAATAGAACATGAGCCCCCTCACAAAGGGATCGAGGGTGAAGCTCAAGCCGCGGAGGAAGTGCAGGATAAAAACGACGCACCCATTAGGCTTCGGTGTGGGGATGACCTGCCCTGGAGCAGGAAGCCTGTGTTGGATGTCGGCGGTCAGGTATCCGACCTCCCTAAGCTTCGCAATGTCATCCTATTGAATCAAGGAGGCCACCCATCGGCCTTGAGGGACGGATCCGGACATGTTGGAGGATCTGGGGTGTTGAAGCTTGGGTTTCGAGTGTTAGAACTCGAGGTGCGAGGAGGCGCGAGGAAGGTGGAAAAGAGCCATAGGCCTCGACCCTCTTTATAAAGGGGATGAATATCAAGAGTCCTTGATGTGGCCGTTTGAGGCTTATCTAAAAACACACGGGGTAATACCAACGGCCGTCCTGGGGTCGCACGCGCCCGTATTAATGAAAAGTCACGTAATAAGAGGAACACGATCTCTGCCTCGACGGGACATGCCAATAAAACCGCCTCGTAACACGAGTCGTTGTGGGGTAAGAAATGCCGGTCCACGTTGGACCAGGCCACGATGCAAGGGCACGACGTCCGAAGATTGCCAGCGGATCGGGTTTATGCTATGTGGAGATCATTTTGCAGATCCGGACACGGTCTACGTGTCCAGTAATTACTTTGGAGTATTCGAAGAAGGAACCCGCCTTGCAATGCCGAAGACAATACTACGCGGCGGACTCATCGTCATTGAAGCCTGGTTCAGGGGCTACTGAGGGAGTCCTGGATTAGGGGGTATCCGGACTGCCGGACTGTGTACAATGTCCGGACTATTGAAGCGTGAAGATACAAGACTCAAGACTTCGGCCCGTTTCCGGATGGGACTCTCCTTTGCGTGGAAGGCAAGCTTGGCGATCCGGATATTGTGTTTCCTTTCTTGTAACCGACTCCTTGTAAACCCTAGCCCTCTCTGGTGTCTATATAAACCGGAGAGGTTGGTCCTTAGAAGGCCGATCACAATTACAATCATACCATCATAGACTAGCTCTTAGGGTTTAGCCTCTATGATGTCGTGGTAGATCTACTCTTGTACTACCCATATCATCAATATTAATCAAGCAGGAAGTAGGGTTTTACCTCCATCGAGAGGGCCCGAACACTGGTAAACATCTGTGTCCCTTGCTTCCTGTTACCATCAGCCTTGACGCACAGATCGGGACCCCCTACCCGAGATCCGTCGGTTTTTACACCGACAACTGTGCCGCGCATCGACGCTATGAAGAGGTCGGTGTGCATCGAGGGTGCGCGGATGGCGCTTGCCCGTGTGGAGACATACTGGGCGGAGATGGAGGCCACCGCAATTGCAACCCCGAGTTCGGCTGTTAGCCGAGTAGCTGCCGAGCACTACTTTGACGAAGTCCTTGAAGGTGCTCGTTCAATAGAAGCTCAATGCTCGAAGAATATTATGTTCTAGTGACATGTATTCCCATTGAAAAACAATGTTTTACTGAATTGTAAAGGCTATTTTTATACTTTTGCCTGAAAGTATGATCATGCCTCCTGTGCGGCCGTTTATGTATATATGTATATAACCTGAAAGTTTGCAGTCGTCGGCTTTAGCCCCCACGCGTATAATGCGGGGTGTTAAATGAAAAGGCGTGTTCACACTTGATCAATGTCTTGGTCCATTAAGGAGGTGATAGCGCAGCAAACGAGGCAACCGGACTATATTGCTTTAACACTTCCACTTAGCCATAGGTGTTTGACAGTGGGGCTACTATATAGCCCCTGGTGGCTCCGCGCTCATCCGAATACGGGGCGCGTACATGCCTGGCCGGGAAACGGCCCTTCGTTAATGCGGAGGAATCCCGAAGATTCCGTTAGGTCATTGAGTGGTTGACAAGTCTCGCGCTTTATCATGACAGTCAGTTTTCGGCTTTCTCTACTGAGGTGCTCGTCCGGCCGAACCAGGGCACAATCGCAGTAGTTCTCCTGGTGCCGCCTTAGCTGATAGAGCAGAATGTAAGGTAGCAAAACACAGGAGCCAGGCAAACCCAACATTTGACCAAAGACATGATTCGGAGCTGATGCATATAAGGCCAAACTCGCGACTACGAACACTCCCTAAGGTATTCGGTCTTTGAGATATATACCGGGCTAAATGATGCCCTTAGTGAATGAGCCCCTAGTGTCCGGGTATGAGCAATATTCTGACGTGGCCACATGCCAAGAACGTCAGCATCCTTCTCGGTTGTATTGAGAATCCGGAGGATGTGAACAACAAAAGACAGTAAAAAAGGTTTACGCAGGGTCTTAATCTAAAGAGAAACCTTTGAACGGGTCCCTGCTGCACGTCTGCGCCTGTGTCTCCATTGTGCCGTATCCTGGACGAGTGTAGTACGATTGTCATCTGTAAAAGAGAGGAACTTAGTTGAAAGTTGTCGTGCAAAAAATTGGCTATTATAAATAAACCATTTAAAAGTTAAGGTGGGTAAAGTTGAGCCGAACTATCGTTGAGAAGCCACTGGTACCGTCTACAAGGGTATAACCATCAAACCAATCTCTATCCAATGATTAGCCGGACTCGTCTAAACGTGTCCGTGGTCTTAACGACCGGTCATCTGTTCTGGTGGTGAGGCCGTCTAGTGTTCGGCTGTTAAAGCAGCCGTACGTTCTTCTGCTCGTAAGGAGTGCTCAACATTTCCATGTACTGTGATGATGCCACGCGGACGAGGCATTTTAAGCTTGAGAAAAGTGTAATGCGGTATTGCATTAAAACGAGCGAAAGCCGCTCGTCCGAGTAGTGCTTGATAGCCACTTCGGAATGGAGCAATGTCGAAGGTTAACTTTTTGCTTCGGAAGTTGTTGGGCGAGCCGAACACAACCTCTAGTATTAGAGAGCCCGTGCAGCGAGCCTCTGTCCCTGGTGTTACTCCCTTGAAGGTAGTATTACTGTGGCTGATTTTTGTTGGGTTTATCCCCATTTTGCGGATGGTGTCCTGATATATCAGATTTAGACTACTGCCGCCGTCCATAAGGACTCGTGTGAGATGGTATCTGTTTATTATTGGGTCCAGCACCAACGCGGCTGACCCTTCATGCCGGATGCTTATTAGGTAATCCCTGCGATCGAAAGTGACCGGGTAGGCCGACTAGGGGTAGAACTCAGGGGTGACGGACTCTACGACTTGTGTATTTCGGAGTACATATTTGTTTCTCCTCTTTGTCACGTGGATCACGTTTACTGTCTTGACTTCTGGTGGGATTTTTTTCTATCCCCCAGTGCCTTGCTGGCGAGACTCATCCTCGTCTTAAACTGATGTGTCCTCCCCTTGTGTTCGGCGTTTAGCTTTCCGGCCTGCTTGAAGACCCAGCATTCTCTGTGGGTATGATTTGCAGGTTTATCGGGGGTACCGTGGATCTGACATAATTTGTCTAGAATCTTGTTTAGGCTGGTCGGTCCATCTCTGTTGCCTTTAAAGGGCTTTTTCCGCTGACCCGGTCGAGAGCCCCTGAATCCTGCGTTTACCGCTGTGTTATTTGGGTTGTCTTCTTTGTTCCGGCGATTGTTTTTACTGCGTCGTGGTTTTCCATTGACATCCCTGACTTCGGATGTGCTTGGGTCGCTGGTGCTGCTTCGGGCTAACCAGCTGTCCTCGCCCGCGCAAAAGCGGGTCATAAGGCTTGTTAGGGCTGCCATTGTTCTTGGTTTTTCTTGGTCGAGGTGTCTGGCAAGCCATTCGTCTCGGACGCTGTGCTTTAAAGCTGATAAGGCTTCAGCGTTCGGACAGTCGACAATTTGGTTCTTCTTAGTGAGAAACCTGTTCCAAAGCTTTCGGGCTGACTCTCCGGGCTGTTGAATTATATGACTCAAATCGTCTGCATCCGGAGGTCGGACATAAGTCCCTTGAAAATTAGCCCGAAAAGCATCCTCGAGCTCCTCCAAACTTCCGATGGAGTTTTCAGGGAGGCTTTTTAGCCAGTGCCGAGCTGGTCCTTTGAGCTTGAGGGGCAAGTATTTGATGGCATGGAGATCATCTCCACGAGCCATATGAAGTCCTCAATCCAGACCCCCGGGTCTGTTGTCCCGTCGTACGCCTCGATGTTCACTGGTTTGAATCCTTCTGGAAATTCATGGTCTAATATCTTGTCGGTGAAACATAGGGGGTGTGCGGCACCCCTGTATTTAGCTGCACCATGGCGTTCGGACGGTTGTGATATTTGGTTTTGGTTGATTGCTGGAGCGCGTTTCCTTGATCCGTAGATGGATCTGGTTGCGCCGGTCCTTTGATGCGAGTCCTCGCGTGAGTCATGTACTGACTTATGTGCGGCCTCATTGGCCGCTCTATCACGGCCACGAGGTCGTTGATCCGACCGGTCGGCAGTTTTATTTTTTGGCTGTGGGGGCTCTAAGGCCTCATCGTCGAATTCAGGCAGCAGCTTTCGCTTTGGGTAGCTCTTCGTGTGGCGACTGCCACCATACTTTTCTGCCGTATCGAGCACCTTGTTCCATCTACTGTTGAGTGTGTTTTGTGCGGCCTTGAGCCTTTGCTTCTGCTTCTTCAGACTCCTCGCAGTGGTGATAAGCCTTCTATGGAGGTTCTCTTGCTCCAGCTGCCTTTCCGGGATGATGTGTTCATCATCATCCGGATTGTTCTCTTCTCCGGAGACGGATTGATTAGCTTGACGCTCGGCGTCGCCGTGTTCGGTCAGCGGCTCCATACTTTGTTCATTGTCCGCTGGCTCACCCTGCTCTATCGCTGGGTCTATTTGGTCGTCGTTTCCTCCGGAGTCGACCGTGGTATTGTCTTTTCTTGCGCTGTTATCGCTGTTATTGCCGAGGAGGGATTTGGAGTGGCGCCTGCGGCGCCGTTTTGATTTCTTCTCGAGGGAGCTATATTTCGCTGCATCTTTCCGTTCCCCGTCATCATTTTCTTTGGGTGTATCCACCATGTATATGTCATGTGATGAAGTGGCGGTCCAACGCCCTGTTAGCGGTGGTTCCTGTTCGTCTCCTGCATCGTTTTCCACACCATCAATGTCTTCGGAGTTGAAGTCGAGCATGTCGGTTAAATCATCGACAGTGGCTACTAAGTGGGTGGTGGGTGGGGGGTGAATTTCTTCATCATCCGCATCCCATTCTAGCCGAACATAGTTCGGCCAAGGTTCTCCTGACAGGGAGAGAGAGACCTTAACGAGTTTAGTGCATCGTCGTAGGGCGAGTGCTGAAAGATATCCGCGGAGGTGAACCCCATGATCGGCGCCCGATCGGATTCGATAGGCATGGGTGCAGGCGGTTCGGAGTCCGTGGCCGGCGACGAGTCCAGCGGTTCAGCATCACGGTTCTCGTGAGGGGTGAGGTCAGTATTCGGCTCTATTGCCACTGAGGGTGCAGCCTCCAAGGCGGGGTCTATCCGCCCTTCCTCGGATGGTGCAACCCGTTTCGGATTGAAGGCCAGAGTGGTTGCTGGCGTGATTTCCCGAACACTATCCGGCGGCAGAGCTACATCATGCTCGTCGTGATCGTGCGGCACACCTGGCATGGGCTCGAATCCGTCGAAGATTAAGTCTCCGCGGACATCGGCAGTGTAATTCAAGTTTCCAAACCTGACTTGGTGGCCAGGGGCATAGCTCTCGATCTGCTCCAGATGGCCAAGCGAGTTGGCCCACAGTGCGAAGCCGCCGAATACAAAGATCTGTCCGGGGAGGAAAACCTCACCCTAGACCACATCGTTATCGATGATCGGAGGAGCCATCCAGCTTTACGGCGAAGGCACAGTGGAACTCTCAATGAAAGCACCAATGTCGGTGTCAAAACCAGCGGGTCTCGGGTAGGGGGTCCCGAACTGTGCGTCTAAGGCGGATGGTAACGGGAGGCGGGGACACGATGTTTACCCAGTTGGGGCCCTCTCGATGGAGGTAATACCCTACTTCCCTTGATTGATCTTGATGATATGAGTAATACAAGAGTTGATCTACCACGAGATCGTAGAGGCTAAACCCTAGAAGCTAGCCTATGGTATGATTGTTCTTGGTCCTCTGGACTAAACCCTCCGGTTTATATAGACACGGAGGGCTAGGAATTACAGTCGGTTACAATAGGAGGAGATCTACATATCCGTATCGGCAAGCTTGCCTTCCACGCCAAGGAGAGTCCCATTCGAACACGAGACGAAGTCTTCAATCTTGTATCTTTATAGTCCAACAGTCCGGCCAAAGGATATAGTCTGGCTGTCCGGATACTCCCTAATCCAGGACTCCCTCAGGCACCTCTTCCCATTGCAAGATAAATAGATCAAGTTGGCCAAACAAAACCCAAATATCGGAGAAGAAATACGAGGCTATAAGAGATCATGCATATAAGAGATCAAAGAAACTCAAATAAATTTCATGGATATAAAAAGATATAATTGATCATAAACTCGAAGTTCATCAGATCCCAACAAACACACGCAAAAGAGTTACATCATATGGATGTCCAAGAGACCATTGTATTGAGAATTCAGTGAGAGAGAGAGAGAGAGCCATCTAGCTACTAACTACGGACCCGAAGGTCTACAAAGAACTACTCACGCATCATCGGAGAGGCACCAATGGAAGTGGTGAACCCCTCCGTGATGGTGTCTAGATTGGATCTGGTGGTTCTGGACTCTGCGGCGGCTGGATGAATATTTCATCGATGCCTTTAGGGTTTCTGGAATATTGGGGTATTTATAGAGGAAAGAGGCGGTCCGGGGGGCACCCGAGGTGGGCACAACCCACCAGGGCACGCCAGGGCCTCCTGGCGCACCCTGGTGGGTTATGCCCCCTCCGGGCACCCCCTAGGTGCAACCAGGGCCCATTGCCTTCCTTCTGGCCCATAAAAATTCATCGTGGAGTTTCGTGGCATTTGGACTCCGTTTGATATTGATTTCCTGTGATGTAAAAAACATGGAAAAAACAACAACTGGCACTTGGCACTATATCAATAGGTTAGTACCAAAAAATAATATAAATGACTATAAAATGATTATAAAACATCCAAGATTGATAAATAAATAGCATGGAACAATAAAAAATTATAGATACGTTGGAGACGTATCAATCATCAATCGTTTGTCGTCGTCCGATCAAGCCAGGAACCACCTGCAACTGCCATGCCGCTTTTCTTTGGAAGGTTCTGGGATTAGGAAGGGCAGGGACACCAGGCGACCTACAACATCATATCAAGTTGGAGTCAAATAAAAAAGGGATCTTACTGTAGTCAATCTTAAGAACAACATGTTATGAGCATGCATATTTTTTCAGTGAATGTTGACAGTAATATAAGCAAGCCATCATGATATCATAGGAAAGTAACATACTGCTGTAACGGCTATTTTGTAGCGATGGCTGGAGTAGGCCAGCAATAGGTCCAGGCATAGAAGGAGTCGACAGTGTAAATGAAGCCCTTGTGTTCAATGGCATCAGAGAACCATGGAGGATGTATGACCCTGCGATGGACGTGCAGATTTATCCACTTACCGCAATGACCTGTCAGATAGGCGAGACCGCGTTGAAGAACACAATTAGCCCGAAGTCTTTATAATTTGCAGATCTTGTGGGCACTTGGCAGATTACAACCTTTAGCAAATGAAACTTGGTATATCATGTTGGCTACTGTAAGATTCCGAGTATTCTGGGCCGCGGTGCCAAGCAGTTCAGTGTTAATCAAAGGAAGGGGGGTCAATCGCCGGGTGTAGACCTCCACGAGCATCCAGCTGCCGAGACCGTCGATGAGCACTATCCAAGACATGTTCACGCCGACCTAGTACATACCATTAATGTAGTTGAGGTGACGGGGATCGGATCGCAGTCAAGGGGTTGATGCTCGCCACCCTACGATCGTTATGCTGCGTGACACACCATTTCTGAAGATCAGGCGGCATCAGCAAGCAAGGAGCTAGCTTAAAAAGCTCCGGCCTGAGGGCTTTGAGTAAACGGTACAGCCCCCACGAGCACGCGGCGAGCGGTATGGTACTGAGATTGTCCATAAGCAAAACAATGAGCTTGATTGCCTCTGTGGGGAGCGAATTCCAGCCACTCTTTCGGCGGACGCTTCTCGGTTCTGCCATTGTCAGTGCTTGGCTTTCGGAAGAGGGGGGAGGCTCCTTTGCGGGGATGGAAGATTGGACGATTATGTGGAGACAAGGATGGAGAAGAGAATATGTGCTGTGGGGAGTGGATAGGTGATGATGACTACAACACGCTGCTTGACTTATGACACATACCAGCAGCGTAGGGTCATATCGATGCCAGAAAACTTGCTTGAGTGATCACAATACTAGTACTCCCTACAGTACCCACTACTATGCCATAGTTTGCATATAGAGTAGTGGAGTACGACTCTGCTCTACTACTAGCACCGGAGGAGTAGTATATTCTAATCTAAAATAGTTACAAACTTCAATGCCCGATCTTGGAACGAATAAGAACCGCCATCGGTGCTAACTCCAATCCCCAGCAAACGTTCGCTGGGAGACATGGCAGTTGCAAACATCTGCGACGCAGTTACAGTACGTGTGTAATGGTGGTGGTTTTGTCAAATACTATGGCGTAAAAACAAGCCACCGCCAGATGGAAATCTGACGGTTACGTGGGATTCGCCAGGATTGAGCTCGTGGCGAACAATCACCAGATATCATTACTAAAAAAAGGTTAAAACACCTGGAGCTATAACTTGCATCGGCTGACCACTAACAATGATACTAACATAGTTGTAAAATGGTCAAAGACCGTGTCTACGTGGTGTTTGGAATTATATGCAAAAAAACTAGCAAGATGCCTGTGCATTGCACGAAACATCAAGATGCATTTTTTTACAAAACACCTGTTGTGATCGACCCATGCAGGAGTAATTCCATTTGTAAAAACTAATGATATCTCGAGAATTTTATTGAAAAAATGGTATCTCGAGAATTTCATCGAAAAAATGATATCTCAAGAAAGATGAGAGATAAGGTGAGGAGGAGTGGGGTGTCTTTGGTGGTGGTGGTGGTTGGGCGGAGGCATGGGGATGGGCGGCGCGGGCGACCACCATGCCAGATTGTTCCAGAGACTTCCTTTTTTTAATTGCTCAGAAATGAGGTTGTGGGAGATAAGGATGAACGAGGCAAGGCCTTATCTGTAAATGTGGAGAGTGGTGCGGGTATCTTTTGTAAAATTGTCATAGTTTGCTTTCCATCCATGAGATAAAGATTGGACGGTCTATATTACAAGATGGCGGGCACACCATCATCACCAACTCGGTTTTTTATTATAAAGATAAGATATAAGAGAAGAGTAGTAGAGATAGAGACTAGGGAGGAGCACCATCTACTGCTTCGTGTGCTACTCCTGTGCTCCATTCGACGGCCACAACGTCCCCTACAGCCACTCCCTTCTACGCTCCATTAGGCGGGCGCTGTTTAAATTTGGGGAGCGCACTCGCGCGACTGCTGGCAGCGACGACTTCACCAATGACGACTTCTTCCCCGACCTCGGCAACCTCTTCCTCAACGACATGGGCAACAACCTCAACGCCAACGGTGCTGCTACTGTTGCACCGTATGTGTTTCTCTCCTTCCTGTTTGAAATCGTGGTAGAATTCATGTTTCTAGTCTGTGTCCTAGATTCGATCTGTTCATCTACTATGCTAGTCCACATGATTAGTTTAATCTCTGTTATAGCCGTCATGATTTATTTTGTGCTTATTCGGATTAAATCTCGTAGTAACTTGCTCATATATTCACCTGACACAATGTCCCCTACAGCCACTTCCGTTTCACGGACGACCTGGTCGATTCCTCCAAGGTGCCCTGCGTCTACAATAGTTTTGGCTGCGAGAGGTACGTCGACCAGCACTCGCTGGCGGAGCATAGTTCCAGATGCGCGCACGCACCCTACTTCTACTGCTATGGGTGCACGCTGCCGTTTTGGGGCTCGCCGGCGAGCCTCGTGCATCACCTCACGCAACCGTACGACGATCACTATTGGCCCGTGGCGGTGAACATCAAGTATGAGACGTGCTACCAGTTCGCCGTGCCGGAGTCGCTGTAGGATCACCTCCACCTTCTAGTCTCGGGGGAGGACGACAGCGTCTTCCTCTTGATCGTGGGCACCGGCGAGGCCCGCGCAGATTGCCGCCCTATGTCTAACATGGAGCCGATGTATGGGTGTGTGCTCACTGTTACTGCCCCTCAGAGGTACGTGGGCGCCCACACCAACTCCATCACGCTGATTGGGACTATGCCGAGCTGCGACGTTCCCGCCGATGTGGACATGGAAGACGCATGGTATGATTCCCCCCCCCCCCCAAGATGGTGCACGGGGACTCCAAGGAGGTTCACCTGGACATATGCATTACCAAGTTAAATGTTTATCATTAGTCTTCGCTCAATGTAATCCGCTGTCTAAGCATGTGGAGACTTCTTATTTATATAGTATAGAATCTTCCATGCATGATCTTGCTCTATTATAGTATCGTGCTTGAATAAAAGTGTATCCATTTATGGTTTAGTCTAGAATGTTCCATGTATGCTTTTTGCTCCATTAGAGTTCTCGCTTGCCATTTATGAGATTAACTGCGAATTTTTACTACAGTACTGGTGAAAGAATTATGATGAACCATTTCTTACGTCTCCTCTGCCCCCTTCCATGTCATCCTGATTTAATCCCTCCGTCTAGGTGTATAAGAGGATGGTTAATACTTAATAATAGTATAGCCAACTCTTGACTATAAGAAATTGCCATGTCATCTGTAGGCAACATGTATAACAATCGATACTCAAAAACTAGTTCTTAAAGATCATTTCTTACAAAGAACAATAAGTGTTATTTCTTCACAAGTTTTGGATGCAGGTTGAATAGTTGAGCGCTTTTGTTTGCAAAAGATACTTTTTTATCTATTTCACCCGGATGTTTGTGAGCTCTAGAGAAGAAATAATATCCAAAGAAACCTATTGATACTTTGTCAAAATAAACAACTCCCCGATCAATGCATTTCACTGTTCCATGCAACGCACAGGCTTCTTACTATATATTAGTACGACCATAAATTTAACTAACATTATATATAGTGTGATAAATGCTCATGCATGTCACCAAAAATTATATCATTGAAAACTATGTTAAAATACGAATCCAACGATATAGTTTTTGTTGACATGCACTAACATTTTGTCAGTTAAATCTTCAGTCAAATTCAATGGGGGACTAATAAACCATGACCGAGGTAGTACTAGTGTAGAGGGCGGCGCTGCACGGGAGTCTCATCCCGCTTGTGGCGCGGCAGTAAAGCCGTCATATCACAAAACCCCACCACTCCCAGTAATAAGTGGCCAGTTAAAATAAATAGACAAGCAACCATCACATCCTTCCGTCTTTTTTGCATTTCATCTCTCTGCATTTACTTTATCCGATTTATCTCGCACACTCGATCCCTAGCTACTACTCTTAGTATCCCTAGCTACTACTCCGAGTATCCATAACTACTACTCCTAGGGCCAGTTCTTTTGGCGGCTTAAAAAATAAGCCGTCTCTTCCCCAGCCTTTCTCATAAGACTAGTCACAGTGGAGAGTAACATAAGGCGCATCACTCATTTATTTGGGCTTCTAAACTACTAGTACCTCCGTCCTGGTTTATTCGTCACCATTATAATTTGTGCTAAATTTTGACCAAAGATTTAACTGATAAAATGTTAGTGCATGTTGTTGGGGAACGTAGTAATTTAAAAAAATTCCTACGCACACGCAAGATCATGGTGATGCATAGCAACGAGAGGGGAGAGTGTCGTCCACATACCCTCGTAGACCGTAAGTGGAAGCGTTATGAGAACGCGGTTGATGTAGTCGTACGTCTTCACGATCCGACCGATCCAAGTACCGAACGCACGGCACCTCCGAGTTCAACACACGTTTAGCTTGGTGACGTCCCACGAACTCACGATCCAGCAGAGCTTCGCGGGAGAGTTCCGTCAGCACGACGGCGTGATGATGGTGTTGATGAAGCTACCGACGCAGGGCTTCGCCTAAGCACCGCTACGATATGACCGAGGTGGATTATGGTGGAGGGGGGGCACCTCACACGGCTAAAAGATTTACTGATCAACTTGTGTGTCTATGGGGTGCCCCCATCCCCCGTATATAAAGGAGTGGAGGAGGGGGGAGGGCCGGCCCTCCTATGGCGGGCCCTGGAGGAGTCCTACTCCCACCGGGAGTAGGATTCCCCCCTTCCCTAGTTGGACTAGGAGAGACGGATGGGGGAGAGAGGGAGGAAGGAAAGGGGGGCGTCGCCCCCCTCCTAGTCCAATTCGGACCAGAGGGAGAGGGGGCGCGTGGCCTGCCCTGGTCTCCTCTCTCTCTCTCTCCACTATGGCCCAATAAGGCCCATACACTTACCGAGGGGTTACGGTAACCTCCCGGTACTCCGGTAAAATCCGATTTCACCCGGAACCATTCCGATGTCCAAATATAGGCTTCCAATATATCGATCTTTATGTCTCGACCATTTCGAGGCTCCTCGTCATGTCCGTGATCATATCCGGGACTCCGAACTACCTTCGGTACATCAAAACATATAAACTCATAATACCGATCGTCACCGAAGTTAAGCGTGCGGACCCTACGGGTTCGAGAACTATGTAGACATGACCGAGACACGTCTCCGGTCAATAACCAATAGCGGAACCTGGATGCTCATATTGGCTCCTACATATTCTGCGAAGATCTTTATCGGTCAAACCGCATAACAACATACGTTGTTCCCTTTGTCAACGGTATGTTACTTGCCCGAGATTCGATCATCGGTATCTCAATACCTAGTTCAATCTCGTTACCGGCAAGTCTCTTTACTCGTTCCGTAATGCATTATCCCGCAACTAACTCATTAGTTGCATTGCTTGCAAGGCTTATAGCGATGTGCATTACCGAGAGGGCTCAGAGATACCTCTCCGACAATCGGAGTGACAAATCCTAATCTCGATGTGTGCCAACTCAACAAGTACCATCGGAGACACCTGCAGAGCACCTTTATAATCACCTAGTTACGTTGTGATGTTTGGTAGCACACAAAGTGTTCCGCCGATATTCAGGAGTTGCATAATCTCATAGTCATAGGAACATGTATAAGTCATGAAGAAAGCAATAGCAATATACTAAACGATCAAATGCTAAGCTAACGGAATGGGTCAAGTCAATCACATCATTCTCTAATGATGTGATCCTGTTAATCAAATGACAACTCATGTCTATGGCTAGGAAACTTAACCATCTTTGATTCAACGAGCTAGTCAAGTAGAGGCATACTAGTGACATTTAGTTTGTCTATGTATTCACACATGTACTAAGTTTCCAGTTAATAAAATTCTAGCATGAATAATAAACATTTATCATGATATAAGGAAATATAAATAACAACTTTATTATTGCCTCTAGGGCATATTTCCTTCAGTCTCCCACTTGCACTAGAGTCAATAATGTAGATTACACAGTATGATTCTAACACCCATGGAGTCTTGGTGCTGATCATGTTTTGCTCGTGAGAGAGGCTTGGTCAATGGGTATGCAACATTCAGATCCGTATGTATCTTGCAAATCTCTATGTCTCCCTCCTTGACGTGATCACGGATGGAATTGAAGTGTCTCTTGATGTGCTTGGTTCTCTTGTGAATCTGGATTCCTTTGCCAAGGCAATTGCACCAGTATTGTCACAAAAGATTTTCATTGGACCTGATGCACTAGGTATGACACCTAGATCGAATGTGAACTCCTTCATCCAGACTTCTTCATTTGCTACTTCCGAAGCAGCTATGTACTCCGCTTCACATGTAGATCCCGCCACAACGCTTTGCTTAGAACTGCACCAACTGACAGCTCCACCGTTCAATATAAACACGTATTCGGTTTGTGACTTAGAGTCATCCGGATCAGTCTCAGAGCTTGCATTGACGTAACCATTTACAACGAAGTCTTTGTCACCTCCATAAATGAGAAACATATCCTTAGTCCTTTTCAGGTATTTCAGGATGTTCTTGACCGCTGTCCAGTGATACACTCCTGGATTACTTTGGTACCTCCCTGCTAAGCTAATAGCAGGGCACACATCATGTCTGGTACACAACATTGCATACATGATAGAGCCTATGGCTGACGCATAGGGAACATCTTTAATTCTCCCTCTATCTTCTGCAGTGGTCGGGCATTGAGTCTGAATCAACTTCACACCTTGTAACACAGGCAAGAACCCTTTCTTTGCTTGATCCATTTTGAACTTCTTCAAAACTTTATCAAGGTATGCATGTGCTTTGTGAAAGTCCAATTAAGCGTCTTGATCTATCTCTATAGATCTTGATGCCCAATATATAAGCAGCTTCACCGAGGTCATTCATTGAAAAACTCTTATTCAAGTATCCTTTTATGCTATCCAGAAATTCTATATCATTTCCAATCAACAATATGTCATCGGCATATAATATTAGAAATGCTACAGAGCTCCCACTCACTTTCTTGTAAATACAGGCTTCTCCAAAAGTCTGTATAAAACCATATGCTTTGATCATACTATATGTCGTGGTTTTGTCACGGCAGATGTCCTAGTGAAAGGACTTAGTCGTGGAGCCATCACGACGGGTTAGCTTAAAGGGGTTAAAGCGTTCAAAGGACGCAAGGAGTTTATACTGGTTCGGCCCCTTGCGGTGAAGGTAAAGGCCTAATCCAGTTGATTTGGGATTGCTAGGGTTTCGATGACCAGGGAGCGAATCCGCTATGCATGGCTCTCGAGTTGTTGTTTCTTGTCCCTAAACCGCCACCGGGTCGTCCATTTATATACATAGGTTGACGCCCGGCGGTTTACAGAATCCCGAGGCCGGCTCATAAACGTGTCCGACTCGGTTCTACCTTTCCCTATCTTACAACACAAGTTACACATTGTATGGTGGTTTATGTCTATGGGCCCTAATCCTCCTTTGGGCCCTGGGCCTTCATGTTAAGTCTCCCTCGTAAAGCGCCACACTCCTTGTCTTCATGGCCTTAAAATATGATTAACTCATTATGGGGATAACCCGGCCTCTCCTGGCCGGTTTATACTCAGTAGTAATATTCCCAACATTAGGCCCCAGATTGATTTGAACCTGTTCATGTCAACCTTCAACATTTAAGAAAATTCCTCCTTCAGCACCTTCGCATAAATCTTGTAAACCGCCATGACGTCATCTTCCAAGATCATAATAAACCACCATGACGTCACCTATTATTAAAAATTGTTGATATCTCACCTCCATTAAGGAGCCTCCTACAATCGAGGCGACAGCTCTGTCACATATCCAACTTTTGGGCTCCTCGATTTTCGCGCCTGTCACTTATCCCTTCGCCTTATAAATAAGACTGGGGTCCTTTTCATTTTCCCCCCGTGCCTCTCTTACTTCTTCTTCCTCCTTGCGCTGACCTGACCCTCACGCGCGGACGCCGTTGTCAAACTCCGCCCTCGACCTCATCTCCGGCCGCTGCATAAACCTGAACGTACCAGAGAAACGCGGCACGCCTTCGCTGTTCTGTCAGCAATAGTAAGTCTTGCTTTTCCTTGTTCTAGATCCACCATTAGGGTTTCGGTGTTCATCAGAGCTCGAAGCTGTTCTTCTCTGTTCATCTCCATAGTATAAGCGGCGATCTCAGATCCGACATTTCCTTGTGCAGTTGTAGTTGTAATCCCCTTTTTCATCCTTAGAACATCTTTCTCGCATAGAAAAACTCATCTGGATCTGATGAACTACGTAAACACCTGTATTTTAAGTTTGAATATATTTTGATTTATTGATACACTGCAGATCTGAAATTACCATATCAATCTATGGAACTTGTTTTTTTTTCCTTGCTTAGATATTTGAGATCTGTCCCTTCCATACCAATGTGGGCGGTTTAACTTTTTAGAAAACTAGTTGACCCGTTGCGCCAAATGGCGCAGAGACCCGCTGAAGACATGCTATCGATGAAAATAGTTTCATGCTGCAAGGACCATCTGCTAAATCATGCTATTTTTAGAACATGTTTATTACGTTGTGAAATAATAGTCTGGGAAAAGGAAAATTGCATAATATGAATATGTTCAGTTTGAAAATATGCCCACTATGATGAGAGAGTAAAGTTGGCATGGTTGTATTTTTTTGGCAATAGGTTTGGAAAAAGAAAATATTTGTGTGACATGAATAGGTTACTATAGGCTTGAGAAATCACATAGGACACAAATTGTAACTATTTTTATGAAAAAGAATAGACTTGTCTTTCAAAATATATACTTGAGCATGCATAATTTGTTATGTTATTCAGAAGCATGGAGGCATAAGTTTTTTTTAAAATACAAACAAAGAATGAAATGTAAATAGTTGCTTAATGTAATTATGCAACAAATTAGAACATAGGTGGGTCAAATAACTGAGCCTGCAATTAGAAAGTCGAAATAGCTTACGCTAAAAAGAAGGTAAACATAGGCGACACCGTAAAAAAGAAGGTAAACATAGGTGACACAATAAAGCCTGGTTTGATGAACTCTATCGCACACTTTGTGATGTTTGATGAATAAAGCTACCCCTAAAAAAGTGACACAATAAAATGTACTTAATACATGATGAACATTTCTTAGAAATAGTGGTCAATTACATCATATAATTTGGTTCTGTACAAAAAAAGTTTCCTCTTTTGTGTATATATCCTAAACACCACCCCTTGCGATGAACTCTTTGTCTTTGTCCACAAATTTGGTTATTCCCCATCCAGCATGTCAGTTGCAGTCTCCTGAAGCATAGGAACAACACAAGTTAAAACAATCTGGTCAAACATACACTAAGAATATACTAATGGGCATTATCGACAGATTAAACCAAAGTTATAGTTCAGCAGGTTCTCTGTAAAGTCAAGTTACCATGCGGTTTTTACGAACCAATGGAGAAAAGCCGAAACACTGGCCCAAGAATTAACTTTGAGAAGGTCGTTCTTCAAGTGACTCCTAGCGAGAAGATGATGCATCTAAGTGAAGCTGCTGGAGATTTCTTATATGTCCCTTGCTCTCTACTACAACAGATAGTTGGAATGGCATATAAGATAAGTGTGAGGTCTTGATGAAGCTCACTCTCAAAAGGCACATTCGGTATGTGTATGTAATGATATAGATCGTTATTAATTAAGTAACCTGAATAAGTAGTTGCATATTTCTTCTAGGGCAACTGTTTACATATTTCTTCTATATCCATTGCTCTCGATGTTATAGCATATATCTGTCTTTGTAAGTAACAAAAGAGTAGTCTCTTTCCTTTTTCAACATAACAGTCTACTTATCGATGCACTTGGGCTAACAGAACATAAGAAAACACCAATGACTAATCATTTGGAAGGCAACATGGCTGAGTCCTACACATGGCTAGTCAAGCCCTCTTGCCAAGCTGGAAAGTTTCTTACAAATGCAGAAATATCCATAAGATTGCATCTCTCCTGTTCTACTCAAATAATATTTTGTATATATTAGAGGTTTCAAAAGCTAGGTACCGATTAACTCCTATTGTGTCATTTGTATATATATCATTGGTCTGTTTTATTCTAGAGCCTTACTAACCAAATAAAGATCAAAATTTTGAAGTAAATTCTATGCCTAGGAACCAAGTAAGAACTACACTGAAAATATTTATGAATTACTACAACTATTCAGACCATTTTAGACTACTTTAGTATGAGGCGTAATCAAGAATAATGAATGTAGGTGATCGATATCTTGTTGAACAATAAAATAAATAAGGACATACAGGTAATGGATTTGACCAACAAAACCAAATACTTCTAGATCTGTACGAACTTCTAAAGAATTGATCAAATCTTAAAAGTTAGAAAGGCTAAGCAGATAGAGTAATGATATGTTACAAGAATAAGCAAGCATGTCCGCTGACCATACATAGTAGCTGATTAGCGATGATGCACTTAATGTGAACCGGTGTTTCCATGCCTATCAGGATAAATGTATTCTTTTCTGCAAGGATAAACATGGAAGTGGAGTGATCAAGCAGACCGTAAAGAGTTTTCATGACTTAAAAATAATAAACAGAATATGGAAATAAGTGCTTTGAAACATAGAATTTTGGAGCTGCACAAAAGATGCAGCTGAAGAGGACACCCCTAAATGAAAACATCAAGCTAAAAAATTAAGCTAGCAAACCAGTCTGACCTATTAGATATCCCACATGGACAGTAGCACCTACATATTGAAGCAACAAAATTGACAAAAAAATCCCCATTTATGAACATCACAATGTGTGGGCATTAACTAAACACAAATTAAACCTAAAAGAAGAAGTCAAATGATAAATCTTCTACAACATTAACACATGGGTGATAACATCAAGAAAACAATTGATTGTGTTCACACGAGAGAAATATCACCTTGTTCTTCTTCACCAAATTCTTCTGCTGGATTATTCCTCCTCTTATTTCTCAGATAGTCAGACATCGAATCAAAGGATGGAGTGCCTAACAAAGCAGAGCAGGGAAAATCTTTAGGTCTAGTAAAACATTAGCCAAGCGAGTACACAAAGTCTTGTCCATTACCTTGAGGAATATGAGATCCAAAAATAATACACTGCGATAAGGTGACCATTATGACAATGTCCATGGACCTGCAAGCACCATTGAGTACAATCACAGAAAAAAAAAATCAAAAATACATTACAGAACAACAGGACATCATCACAATAATACCTTTAATCTAAGAGAATAAATGAATAATAATGAAGAAATAATGGAAGGAGAACAAAACTATAAAGCTTTTATTAATTGATGAGTAGCCTGGTTCACTTCCCAAATATAAATATGCAGAAATTGAGAGAGATGGACACCGATCAATTTGACATGTTAGCTTTTCTGCCAAAACCAAGAGACACAACCAGCCAATGTATTTTAGCTCCACTACACCAATCTGATTGTAAGCTGATCAAGTAGAAAGAATAGACAATATAAACCATGCCCCTATTATCCTAACCCAGGGCAGCCGACAAGCGGGACCAGGAGCAGCACCGGCCCACATGTCATTGCGAGACCACAAGCTCGGGCCAAAATAATGTGCCTTACTAACCAAACATGCTGAAGATCAAGATAGCTAATGAGTTAAGGATCATTTTTCAGCGGCAGGCCCGTCTGAAGCAGATCACAAAATTCTATCACTGCCCTTGAACTCCTTACACCTAAGCTCGAGAACACACAAATGCTTCTATGAAAGCTTCAGATGACCAGTAATTCAGTCGGTATTACACAAAAGAAATAGTAGAATAATCAAACAAAAAACAGTTAGGCTGGAATAACTTGAGATCGAGAAGCATATCTGATGTAAGGGCCAGATATGCGATCTCAATGGTGAGAACCCGTGCAAGATTAAGAAATTATCAAAGTCCCTGTCAATAAGTCCTGATTAAACGGTAGATAAAATGCCAATATCCTTTCACTTAATTCAGACAACACGTATAGGATCATGTAGCAGTACATGTGTGTGATTAGAAACCAAGTTCATTATGGAAAGGGACATTTTGTACAAATTTTATGAACGGAAGCTCTTATTTTCATATTTTTGTATGCTTTTTTAAACTATGAATCTAATTATTTTGGAAAAAATAAGTCTCTTATTATTATGTGTGTAAATAAAAATTACATTGCAACCACTTGGGATGAGTCAAGCGGATCTGAAACAATGGTTGTCCTGCTCCGGCCCCTAGTGTACCTCCCTCCTACAGTCCTGCTCCAGCTCCTTCTTTAGCTCGTCAGCTCCTCACGTTAGCCTTCACACAGCTGGAGGAAGGAGGCAGGCACATAGGATCTGCAACAACGTCCAGAAAACAAAATCTATATATTTTTCAGAAGATGGACGTACTAGAACTATCTCAATAATGAGCTAACATCTACAACACCAGAAACTGAAGAACACGGCAGCAGCACAAATCTTCTTCACAATAAGAAAAGAAATATTAAATTAGACAAGGATACTGGTATGCAAATTTGAGGTAGAAAATGTTCATTTTCCCAGGTACTAACTCTCAACTGGTTTGCAAATAAACTGACTAAAAAGATCTGTAGATTAAACATGAGATCCGATTGACAAGCATGAAATGACATTCTGTTCTAGGCTCAAATCAGCAAGTAAGTAGTAACCACCTTAATTAGAAGGGTCCCCTCAGCGCCATACAAGTAAGGTGGCCCCTGACAAAGAGGGTCTCATGCTCTATGGGTCAGTCTGGTATCCTTCATTTGCGCAAAACTACTCTAGGCCATGGGTCTCTTTTGAAATCTACCACATCATATAATTGCATGTGCTTGTCCCTGTTCAGTTTCTGCACAACACTACAACAATTTGTGAGGTGGTTTATAATTTCTCCACAACATACATTTTTTCCAGTCATGGATAGTCTACAAAGAAAAATTACGATAGCCGAGAGAAGTCATGGTATTCTTGCTGCAAAAACTACGGCTAGATCAGTTTTAAAGTTCAAATTTTAGTTTGTAGAAACAATTTAAGTGGCAAGTTATTAGATATTCGCATCGAGCGTAGTCTTGACTAAATAATAACTTACATAAGCACCTTTGGACCCATGCGACCAACTAAACTGAATATTCTACATCGTAACAAAATATTGACTAATTAATAAGCGACATAAGCACCAGACACTGTAAACAATCGCCCTCGGGATAAATGTAGACCAAACTAAACTGAATATTCTCTACGAGTAACAGAATCTGGGACAAATGCAGACCAAAGTCATCAAACTAAACTTAACTGAATATTCTATGCCAGAACAGAATCTTGACGACATACGTATGAAATGGCCAAAAACTGATTACAAGTAACATTTGTATCCTAGCATTACTACAAAGGTAAATGGAGGTACTGATCATGTGCATGCAAACACACAGGGAGTGTTTCATTTACATTCACTTTGATTCTCCATATATTTTATGTGCTCTCCAATGAAAGAAAATATTTGGATGGTGAATCCACAAGCCAAGGACAACTGAAGTTGGTTATGTGACATACCGGGTATGAGTGTGATGTATACAAGGATTTGAAATTCCTATATTTTTGAGCTCATCCATGATAAGATCCATAGCCTTCCATATATGTTTTGTAAGGATCACCAGACTCAACGTATGCCAGAGGAACTCCATGAGCGCTAAAACATAGCATGATCTGCAAGTTTCCTGTTCCCTCAGATATAATATTTCATTCAGAGCGCATCAACTGAAAATGATAAATTCTATATAAAGTCCATAAAGAATAAAACAACAAAGTAGGAGTAATCGAAGTTATATCTGTATCAATAGTAAGCCATTTTTGCTTGATCGCTAATAATCGAAGTTATATACAGATCGGTAGTAAGCCATTTTTGCTTGACTGCTATCATACTAATTGAGGATGCATTCTCCGAGGAGCAAAAAAGCAAACTAATTTTCTGAATACATTACAAACACAACGAGATAAGAAAATCTAAATGAGGCATCATGCCGTTAGGAGCCAAGCAATGGAAACCTAATGGTGAAAATACTACATAAACAGGTAGAATCGAATGGAAATCGAGGGAGCTTTAGGTGAGCGGGTCGCCTAGCCACAGAGTATGCATCAAAATTCAGTATAAAAAAGGACTACTCATGAGTAGAAAGATCATTGTCGCAATTTGGAATGACATGTTCTAGTAGGAATCCTAGATACACAAAGAGAGTATTAGTTCAGCAGAATCAATATCATTATGCAACAAACTATCAACCATTGCACTATATCTCAAGAATTTATAGTGTAGCCACCAAACAAAGTGGTAATCAAGGCAACATCAATCTAACAACAATGGCTGACTGATGATGTTTTAGTCCTTCCGGTTTACTAATTCAGAGGAACTGTAACAAAAATCGCTCTTTGGTCAATAGCATCAACTGATTCTTTGAACTCTAAATTCCACTCTTAGCTAAAATTATTCTTCCTCTCTTCTATGTCAGATCTGCACATGTCAAGTTTAAAAATCCATATAATAGCAAAGTAAAATACGCGTGAGGAAGAAATTAAGAGAGGGAGAGAAAGAGTGGAGCACCTAGTTCGCCGCCGGCTTGCATCGCTCAAGCCGCCTGCTACAGGCACCTCCAGATCCACGAGGCAGCCATGGGAGGAGGGATGAGCTCCTGGTTCCTCTTGCCTTCCCACACCGCCTGTTCACCTCGAGCTCCTTGCCCAGTGGGGGGGGGGGGTGGAGGCAGAGGTGGCGCCTCTCATGGTGCAGAGGAGGTGATGACGCGGTGTCGCAACAAGTCGACCTACCGGGCGCCGGCAGGTGCGCGAGGCCTCACCCTGCCCCTTCCCCATGCTAGGATCGCTCACCTTCTCCTTCCCCGCTGTTGCTTGCCTTCCTCGCCGGCCTCCTCCTTCCCTTGTCATCCACATCCTACACCTCCCCTACATCCCCACCTGCACCGCGAAGATGACCTACGTCCGATCTGGATCGACGGTTACATGGAAGAGGACAGGAGGAGGCGAGCAGAGGAGAAGGCTGACGGTGGGATCGACGGCGACATGATAGAGGAGAGGAGGAGGCGAGTGGAGAGAGAGGTCGGCCGGCGACTGCTGGCGAGGAGAGGATGGTGGAGATCGAGGGAGGGGTGCGGTGGCTCGTGGGGATCGAGGGGAAAGAGAAAGAGGGCTAGGGTTCGTTTGGCGGCTGGGGTGGGAGTGGGGTGAGACGCGGGTGATTGGGTGCGGGCGCGCCGAGCTGATTGGGCAAAACCACCTGCACCTGCAAACGGGCAACCCGGCCAACCAACGTACGGCGTGAGCCCACCAGTCATTGGACAACGAAAACGACCACGAGGTGAAAATTGATTTTAACTGCTGTGAAGATCCAATGGCTCAGGCGCGCCAGAAAGGTAGATCGGACGGCTGACGAAGCTCCAATCGGGGGAGCCTTGTGGAGGTGAGTTGGCTAGCTTCATTATTGTTTTAAATGATAATCCAACAGGTACCATTAGTCCCCTCTTAAACCGCCAATTCGTTTATCTTTGTAACTCCTCCAATGTCAGACGCCGGTTTAACAATGCCAGACTCTGGTTTAACAATGTTTATACACCTCTGTTTCTGTTTCTGATCTTGCGTCGCTTTATGCTTGTCCGTCATAAATCTTAAACCAGCATTGATCTTTTTCCAGCTTTTTATTGAAATGGCCAAACAATTTTATGCTTGTAACTGGGTCCCTTCCCGGGTTACGGAAGAACAATTAGAGGGCTGTGTCGCAACCAGCGCTTTAGCAAAGAAAGAAGTTATCCACTGGAGGGTCCCTGGTCCAGAAAATCCTCCTGAGCCCAAGGATGGAGAAGTAGTCGTGTTTGTTGACCACCTGGGCCGAGGGTTTAGCCCTCCCAGATCAAAATTCTTCCAAGATGTACTTGGTAGCTTCCAACTCCATCCTCAGGACATTGGACCAAACTCTGTGTCCAATGTTTTCAATTTCCAAGTATTTTGCGAGGCTTATCTTCAAGAGGAGCCCACAGTTGAACTGTTTAGGGATTTCTTCTATTTGAACCACCGTACAGAGTTTACAGACGAACCCAACACTGAACTTGGTGGAATGTCTATTCAAAATAGGAAAGATGTCAGCTTCCCTCACGCCAAGCTTCATAGTCACCCCAAGGACTGTAATCAGACTTGGTTTTATTGCCCAGATACGTCTCCAACTGATGAAAATCCTCTGCCGGGTTATCGTCCTCACCGGCTTAGCAACACACATCCATTTCCTTAGAGGCTGACTGCAAATGAACGGTCCAACTATGCACTTCAACTCTCAAAGCTCAGAGCCTTTATGGCGAACAGTTTAACAGGTGTCGACTTTGTTCGCTGCTGGATATCCTGGAGCATTCTGCCTTTAAGCCGGCGCCCCGGTTTAATGTGTGAATACACAAGGAGTTTGAAAGATCCTCAATGACATATTGACATTCAGTTAACAGAGGGTGAAGTTACTGAATCTGTCAAGAAAATACTGAATGAACCGGAAGCTGTCTGTAGCAAGACCGGGTTAAGTCCTTTCTGCACTTCCAATAAGCCGCGAGCTGTAAGAATCATATAACTTTTTGTTTTAGCTTGATCCTTTTAAATACTCTCTCAAAATTTTGTCCATCTTTGATAGGGCGATGATCCGTTCTGGAAGAAGAAAACAAAGGATAAACCGGCCAAGACACCTCACCCTAAGACCAAGGTTACTAAAAAACCTGCCAAGAAGAGAACCACTGAGTCCTCTGAACCAAATGCTGATGATGATCTGGATAATCCGGAATCAGAGGTAGAACTTGATTCTCTTGGTTCTTTTTTCATACACCTCATTGACAATGACTATTATCAGGATGACGCTGAAGGCAGCCATGCTGACGATGTAGAGGTAATTATTCTTTCCTCCGGTTCAGATCCTCTGCCAACACAGAAAATCAGTCAAGCAAACTGGAAAGTAAGATTTTCTCACCCCTAGCTCACTTGGACCCAAACTTTCTTTTGAAGAAGCAGCAACACGAAGCTCGCCGCACAACCAGGCACAGTGTCCAGGTAGTTACCTCCGCCGGTTTACCGAACACTCCAGTCCGGAAACGTCGATCAGAGGTCTCTTATATTCCTGATACTTCTTGCCCCAAGGCGGGTTGTTTCCGACAACCTCTTAATCCATCTGATTCGAATTATCAGGGAACCCCTCATTCATCCTCTGGCGAGTCAACGGCCACACAACTTCCACCCTTCAAGACGGTTCCTGGGTGAGTTATGTTTTAATTTTATCCTTGATATATTATATTTGTCCGATGTATTGACCTTTATGTTTGTTCTCTTCAGTGCCAAACCTAGACCCAGCAAGAAGGCCCGGTTAAATAAACCGGCTGACGACAATGTAGCTATTGAACCGGAAAAAACTCCAGATCTGGAGGATACAAATGCTGACGCCATGCTTAATGACCCGCCGCCGCGAGATTATGATTTTGTTGTTGAACAAGTGGAGGTTGACCCAAGAGGGCAGTCCAATAAATCGACAAGCCCGGTCCGAGACACTGATAAATCGTCAAGCCTAGTTAATGCTGCTGATAAACCGTCAAGTCCAGTGAAGGCTGCTAATGACAAGGCGGATGATGTTATGATTACTAGCTTCGGTCATACCACCCCTGGCAATCCTGTCGCTTTATCAAAGCATAGTGCCAAGGAAGAAGCTTCTGTCCTGAACAAAGGCAAGTGGAATACAAATCTGTCAAGCTACGCCCATCTCAACGCCCAAGATATTCACTCTGGCTTCTTGAACCGTCTGTACACAAGCCGCGACTATGAAGCCGGCTTAGTGAACCTGATGAAAGAACGATATGAGGTAACTGCCGCTGAACTCTGCATATCTGTTCCTCTTTTGTCCAAATGTTAACTCCAGTAGCCCCCAAGGGCCGGTTTATGATATCAATCTAAACCGGGACTTTTAAAATATTTCAACTTTGCTTGCGTAGCCCTCAAGGGCCGGTTTAACTTATTAAGATGAACCGGGACTTTAGAATAATAATCTTGTCACTTTCACCTGTGTAGTCCCCAAGGGCTGGTTTATCTTTCCAAGATGAACCGGGACTTTTACCACTGTTTACTTTGAGCAAATATACATTAGCCCCCAAGTGCCAAGAATAATACTTGTATTGTGCTTGGGACTTTGTAAAAATTTCTAATAACAAGCAAATAGGCATTAGCCCCCAAGTACCAAGTGTATAACTTGTTATGTGCTTGGTACTTCAAATATGTATTGTCAACTCATGATATGTCTGTCTCTTAAAGGTTGAGCTAAGCAAAAAAAGCCCAAACCGCTGATCTTCAAGAAAACATCAAGTCCCAGCAAGCAGAAACCTCCAAAGCCAAAGATGAGCTGACCAGTGCCTTATCAGCCATGGAGAAGCTGAAGGAAAATTTCAAGAAGGAGCGGGCGGATTGGGATATAGAGAAATCCACTTTGCAAAAAAGGGCTGAGGATGCAGAAGCAGCCCTTAAACCAGCGACAGAAGAACTGAACGGCTTGAAGCGGCAGATAAATGCTATGACCACTGCTGTGTTTGGTAAGTATCCTCACTTTAGGTTGTTAACATATATTAACCTATCAGCGGCCGGTTTACTGATGCTTGTAATGATGCAGGAACTCGCATTACCAATCTGGGTGCTGACATGCAGAAGAAATTGAAGGCTGCCTATACTCTGATAGAACAATTATATACCGGCGTGCAACGGATCATCTGCACTGCTTCTCACAACAAGCCGCCCCCAACCTTAATCAAGGAAACCTTAGAACGGTTGTCAATGCTGCCTGCCCGGGTTGAAGAGTTAAAAAGATCGGCTGCAAGGGCAGGTGCTCTGACCGCGCTAACCCGGGCTAAAGCATGGGTGCCTGATCTTGATCCGGTGGATGTGGGTAAAGGGTATCCAAGCTTAAAGGAAGATGGATCAGATTTTGACAATGATGCCCTCCGAGCCATAACCAAAGAAGTGCATCCACTGGCTTGCCAATTGGCCGAAGAAACTGATCTGTCATACTATCATGCGATTTATGACATCAACAACAAACGGGTTGCTGCACCAACTCCGGACACTCAAAATTTTATCCCGCCTATCCGTAAGCATACCTATGCCCCTGACATTGAACCGTCCACACTTATAAGCGATGAAGCTGTATTCCAAGCCCTAACTGGGATCGATTGGGCAACCGTTGACTTCTAGCCACTGGGTAGAGAGGAGGAGGATGAACCGGCGCAAGGTGATCCGCAGCCGTCATGTCAGCCTGGTGATGAGTCATGATCCGGAGGCCGGTTTAGCCTTCTGCGTACCGCAACACTTGCTGAAAAAATTATCCTTTTGGGCATTAAAGCGCCTTGTAATAGGCTAGTTCAAACACTTGGTCTTCTATGCCATCGTGCATATTTATTTTGCCTGACACTATCAATCCGCCATGCTTAGGATATATTATGTTCATAATCCATAGCGGTTTATTCAAGCTGTTCCTGCATACAAGAAGTTGAAAGTGTCCTAGCGGTTTACCGCCGGACGGGTCATGATGCCCAAATATACAGCCAGGGTTTACAACCAAGGCTGCATGTGAAAATAATCAAATATGAAATAGATGATACCCGTGACATTGAATCTCATAGTTGGTTGGCCAACTTTATTGTAGTAAGGGTGATAAGCCCAATCTTGAATACTGATAACTCATTCCATATTGTGCCAGTTTATGATAAAACTGTACCGGGTTGTGATAAACACCGGATTAACCATATATAATACTGGCGACTTATGGTCGAAACCAGGCCGGTTAATAAACGCAGGATTATAATTGATCATGTACTGACAACTTGTAGTTGAAAGCCAAGCCGGGTCAATAAACGCCGGTCTATCATAAAATATTATAAACCTCATCAAAGGAGAAAAAACTTGGCAAATAAAGCAAAAAAGAGCATGTGAGGCTTTTCATGGGCTGCCAGGCCCAAATTTGAGGCTTTTCATGGGCTACCAGGCCACTGAGTTAAACCATTTTACAAAGCCTTTTAAGATGGACCTCACATTAACCAATCGTCGTTTTAACTTTGACAAGTTCAGGGTGTATGAGATTGACTTGTCAAACGTTCGGCGGGTCATACCAGGATTACCTGGACGGAGTGGCTTACTTAAAGAGGCAGGATAACCCGGGGTTTTAGGTGAATACACCTGGCTTCCAAGCCTGACTTGATAGCCTATTACAAGGGTGTAGACTCTTTGTTATTTGAGAAGCAAAGAGCCCCCAAGCAATATTTTGAGCTATGATCAGTGGGTGCCTATGTTTGAGTTGTGGTTTTGCAACACTCTCTTTGGCCCCGAATTTATTTATTTTTGGCCTTGAGCCGATCAAGAGGTGTAGCTATGGCTCGAATGTGACCAAGCCCCCAAGTGATTTCCTTGGTGGCCTTACGCCGATCAAGAGGTGTAGGTATGATTCAAATACGACCAAACCCCCAAGTGATTTTTTATATATTGCTTTGTAAGCCGGATCAATGGGTAAACAGAACTCCGCTTTGTAAACAGAAGCCCCCATGTAACCACACATGATGTAAGAAAAACAACAGATACCCTGCTTTAGCTGAGGCTCCAGTTTATTATATTGATCATAATATATACATTGTCATAACTATGTACATAAGAAGAGCCTGTGGCTTAGGTATAGTAAGGCCGAAGATGAGCGATGTTCCATGGCCGGTGGGTCTCCTCCTTCGATTTACGTGAGTCTTTGTGCTCTCAAACATCGATAAGGTAGTATGACCCGTTATGCAGATTCTTGCTGACCACAAAGGGCCCTTCCCAAGGCGGGGATAACTTGTGCATATCAGTCTGATCCTGGATGAGTCAGACACCAAATCGCCTTCTTGAAAAGTTCGGTTCTAACTCGGCGGCCGTGATAACGATCACGAGATCTTCTTTGTAAATCGCCGAGCGAGCTACTGCAATGTCACGCTCCTCATCTAACAGGTCAATTGCTTCCTGTCGTGCCTTCTCATTGTCAGCTTCGACATAAGCCGCCACACGAGGCGAGTCATGATGGATGTCACTAGGGAGAACCGCCTCTGCCCCGTAAACCATGAAAAAAGGCGTGTAACCCGTGGATCTATTGGGCGTGGTATTGATGCTCCATAACACAGAAGGTAACTCCTCCACCCAACAACCCGGGGTCCATTGCAAAGGAACCATGAGCCGGGGCTTGATGCCTTTCAGGATCTCTTGATTGGCTCTCTCCGCTTGACCATTAGACTGGGGTGAGCCATTGATGATACATCAAGCCGGATGCGCTCACGTTGACAGAACTCTTTCATAGCACCTTTGGACAAATTAGTGCCATTATCATTTATAATGCTGTGTGGAAAGCCAAACCGGAAAATCACCTTCTTGATGAGTTGAACCGCCGTAGCTGCACCACACTTACTGACTGGCTATGCCTCCACCCACTTAGTAAACTTATCAACTGCCACCAGAAGGTGGGTCTTCTTATCCTTAGATCTCTTAAAGGGCCCAACCATATCCAGCCCCCAAGTTGCAAACGGCCAAGTGATTGAAATCATCCTCAGCTCTTGAGCTGGTACATTAGCGCGTCATGAGAATTTTTGACAGCCATCACACCTTTTGACCAAGTCCTCAACATCGGCATGAGCCGTCAGCCAATAGAAACCGTGACGAAAAGCCTTGGCTACCAGAGACTTTGAACCGGCGTGGTGACCACAATCTCCTTCGTGGATCTCACGCAAAATCTCACGGCCTTCTTCAGGAGATACGCAACGCTGAAACGCCCCTGTCACACTGCAATGATGTAACTCTCCATTGACAATAGTCATGGATTTGGACCTCCGGATTATCTGCCTGGCCAAAGTTTCATCCTCCCGAAACTCACCCCGGTTCATATACGCCAAATATGGGACCGTCCAATCTGGGATGACATGAAGAGCCGCCACCAACTGAGCCTCCAGATCAGGAACAGCCAGATCCTCCTCTGTGGGGAGCTTGACCGGCGGATTATGTAGCACATCCAAAAAGACGTTGGGTGGAACCGGTTTACGTTGGGAACCCAAACGACTTAAAGCATCATCCGCTTCGTTCTTTCGCTGGTCCACATGGTCAACCTGATAACCTTTGAAATGACCTGCAACAATATCCACCTCTCGACGATATGCTGCCAGGAGCGGGTCCTTGGAATCCCAAGTACCAGACACTTGTTGGGCCACCAGGTCCGAGTCACCGAGGCACTTAACCCGACTTAAATTCATCTCTTTAGCCATTCAAAGACCATGGAGTAAACCCTCATATTCAGCTGCATTGTTAGTGCAAGGGAACATTAAACAGAGAACATAACAAAACTTATCACCTCGTGGGGAAGTTAATACGACTCCAACCCCCGAGCCCTCCAATTGCCTGGACCCATCAAAATGAATAGTCCAATAAGTATGATCCGGCTTCTCTTCTGGCGCGTGTAACTCTGTCCAGTCATTGATGAAATCCACCAACGCTTAAGACTTGATTGCCGTCCGAGGCATATATTTTAACCCATGAGGTCCAAGCTCAATGGCCCACTTGGCAACCCGGCCAGTTGCTTCCCTGTTCTGGATTATATCCCCCAAAGGAGCAGAACTGACCACAGTGATGGGATGACCCTGGAAATATTGCTTAAGCTTCCGGCTCGCCATGGAAACTCCATACACCAGCTTATGCCAATGTGGGTACCTCTGATTGGACATAATAAGCACCTCACTGATATAATGAACTGGCCGTTGAACCGGATACTCCTTTCCGGCCTCCTTGCGCTCCCCCACAATAGCCACACTAGCAGCCCGGGCATTAGCAACCACATATAACAATAAGGGTTCTTTATCAACAGGAGTAGCAAGGACATGCGGTTCGGCTAGCTGCCGCTTTAAGTCCTCAAACACTTCATTGGCGGCGTCACTCTAGACGAAGTCATCCGTCTTCTTCAGCATCTGATATAAAGGGATAGCCTTCTCCCCAAGGCGACTGATAAACCGGCTTAAGGCTGCAATCCGGCCTGCCAGTCGTTGAACATCATTGATACACTTCGGTTTAGCCAATGAAGTAATAGCCTTGATTTTCTCCGGATTAGCTTCAATGCCCCTGTTAGACACCAGAAAGCCCAAAAGCTTGCCTGCCGGTACACCAAAGACACACTTGGCCGGATTAAGCATCATCTTATAAACCCGGAGGTTATCAAAAGTCTCCTTCAAGTCATCTATCAATATCTCCTCCTTTCTGGATTTCACCACAATATCATCCACATAGGCATGAACATTGCACCCGATCTGATTATGAAGACAATTCTGCACATAGCGCTGATAAGTCGCCTGGGCACTCTTAAGCCCAAAAGGCATAGACACATAGCAGAAGGCTCCAAAGGGAGTTATAAAAGCTGTCTTCTCCTGGTCCTTAACTGCCATTTTGATCTGATGATAACCGGAGTAAGCATCCAGAAAGCTCAAACACTCACAACCCACCGTAGCATCAATGATTTGATCAATACGAGGGAGAGCAAAAGGATCTGCTAGACAAGCCTTGTTCAAATCAGTGTAGTCCAAACACATACGCCAAGTGTCGTTCTTCTTGAGTACTAGCACCGGATTAGCCAACCACTCAGGATGAAATACTTCAATGATAAACCCAGCTGCCAAGAGCCTAGCTACCTCCTCACCAATAGCCTTGCGCCTTTCTTCATTGAAGTGGCGGAGAAACTACTTGACCAGTTTAAACTTGGGATCAACATTAAGAGTGTGCTTAGCGAGTTCCCTCGGTACACCTGGCATGTCAGAAGGTTTCCATGCAAAGATGTCCCGGTTCTCACGGATGAACTCGATGAGCGCGCTTTCCTATTTCGGATCCAAGTTAGCGATGATATTAAACTACTTGGATGAATCACCAGGAACAAAATCAACTAGCTTAGTCTCATCAGCCGATTTAAACTTCAAGGCCGGATCATGCTCTATAGTTGGCTTTTTCAAAGAAGTCATTTCTGCTGGATCAACATTGTCCTTGTAGAACTTTAATTCCTGTATTGCACAAACCGACTCAGCATAAGCCGCATCACCTTCTTCACATTCCAAAGCGATCTTACGGCTTACATGTACTGTGATGGTCCCCTTATGACCCGGCATCTTGAGCTGCAGATAAATATAACAGGGCCTTGCCATGAATTTGGCATAAGCCGGCCGACCAAACAGGGCATGATATGGGCTCTTGATATTCACCACTTCAAAGGTCAATGTTTCTGATCTTGAGTCATGCTCATCTCCAAAAGCAACCTCTAGCGCTATCTTGCCAACTGGATACGCCGATTTACCAGGCACCACACCATGGAAGACAGTGTTCGACGATTTTAGATTTTTATCTGTTAAGCCCATGTGATGGAAGATTTCATAATAAAGGATGTTGATACTACTCCCTCCATCCATGAGTACCTTGGTGAACTTATATCCTCCAACCTGAGGCGCCACCACCAATGCTAGATGACCCGGATTATCAACTCGGGGTGGATGATCCTCTCGACTCCACACAATGGGCTGTTCAGACCAGCACAAGTAACGGGGCACCGCCAGTTCAACAGAGTTCACTGCCCTTTTATGAAGCTTCTGATCACGCTTGCACATGCTAGTGGTGAAGACATGGTACTGCCCACTATTCAACTGCTTCGGGTTGCTCTGGTAACCCGACTGCTGCTGTTGCTGCTAATTCCCCTGATGATTATATCCACCCTGGTTGCCCTGATTGCCTTGATTGCATGTCCGCTTTGATTACCGTGAAACCCTGAACCGGAACTGCCTCCACCATAACCCGCCCCATGAGATCCGGGGCCTGAACCGCCGGCTGGTCCATGATCATAGGGAAAAATCAGAATTTTTGAACTCCCGATGTCGGTGTCAAAACCGGCGGATCTCGGGTAGGGGGTCCCGAACTGTGCGTCTAGGCGGATGGTAACAGGAGACAAGGGACACGATGTTTACCTAGGTTCGGGCCCTCTTGATAGAGGTAAAACCCTACGTCCTGCTTGATTGATATCGATATTGTGGATGTTTACAAGAGTGGATCTACCATGAGATCAAGGAGGCTAAACCCTAGAAGCTAGCCTATGGTATGATTGTAAGGGTTGTTGTGATTGTCGTCCTACGGACTAAAGCCATCCGGTTTATATAGACACCGGAGAGGGCTAGGGTTACATAGAGTCGGTTACAATGGTAGGAGATCTACATATCCGTATCGCCAAGCTTGCCTTCCACGCCAAGGAAAGTCCCATCCGGACACGGGGTGAAGTCTTCAATCTTGTATCTTCATAGTCTTGGAGTCCGGTCGATGATGATAGTCGGCAAATGATAGTTCGGTGATGATGGTAGTCCAGCTATCCGGACACCCCTAATCCAGACTCCTCGGTAGCCCCTAACCAGGCTTCAATGACGATAAGTCCGGCGTGTATATTGCTTGGCATTGCAAGGCGGGTTCCTCCTCCAAATGATAGAAGATTGTGAACACCGGGATAGTGTCGGCTCGCAAAATAAGTTCCACATTCCACCGTAGAGAGAATAATAATATATACACAGTTCAATCTGCTTGGCGTTTTCCGTGGCATGACGTCACACCACTACCAAGCCATTACTCGAATTGTTTTTACTTTACCACCTCGGCGCATTTAGCGGCGGTTTCCTTGGCACGTCTTGTCGAAGCAGGATCGTGTTTCCCTTAATCCGGGATTCTCATCAATACGGCGTGGGTAACCCAACGCGTCATTGATGGTGGCGCTTGGGAGATAAGCGAGTTTTACCAGGCGGTGGGGGCGCGTAAGACTTCGCCCGCCCATATAAGGGATAAGGATTCACCTTCTCACCCACGCCTTCTTCCTCCTTTGCTTATCCATCTCCGCACTTTTCGAGCTCCAGCGCCCAAGTTCGCGCATCTCGTCTCAACCTTCTCCGACCATGTCCGGAGCGGAGGTAAATGGTTGGCCTCCACCGTTAAGGAGGAGCAATCGCCAAACTGCGGGCGCGGATACCTCTCTGGCGACATCACGCACCGGCTGCCCGACGAGGGCAGCTCGTCCCCACCCCCAGGCCCCATGAGAGGTTGTCTTTCTTTCCGACATCCTCCATGGACTGGGTTTTCCACTTCACCCCTTTGTCCGGGGCTCATGTTCTACTCGGCCTGGATTTCCATGATCTGGCGCCAACTTCATCCTCAACATCTCGGCGTTTATCGTGGGGTATGCGAGGCCTTCCTCTGCATCCAGCCCCACTTGACTTGGCTCAAGACCTTCAATGTCAAGCGAAGGTAGTGAAGGGCATTCAAGCGGAGTCTTGGAGGCGCCATGTTGGGCAAGATGCCCAACGTCCTTTAGTTGAAGGGCCTTCGTGGAATCCGTCAAGGGTGGCAATCGGGGTGGTTCTATATCACCGAGCCGCATGACCCTAAATGGGCGGCGGCCCCGAGTTTAGATCTGGTATCCCCACGCAGCTCACCTCCGGAAAGAGAAGGGCTTCTGTGGGGTAGTTTGAAGGAGCCGACGGGACTCAAGCACAGATCAAGAAGTTGGTGAAGAAGCTCGGGCTGGTTAACGTGGTCCAGTCATGCTCGTCCGCGGATTCTCCCATGCCAAGAGGGCATTCAATCTATGGGAGTTCGATCCGGAACAGCACCAGCGCTGAACAAGCTCTTGACACAACATCTGAAGGCGCTTGGAAGGTGCTGTTCAAGGCGCCGGTTTCCCGCATCCGCGATCAAGATCGCGATTTCGCCGCAGCATCGGTGACGAGGTAAGTGATTCTACCCTTCTGGGACACTTGTTTTCATAGTTTGACTCTATCACGGGTTTTAATTTCCCTTTTCCTTTGACAGGACTGGATGAGGAAGGCGGAGCAGATTACTGTCCGGCTCCTATGCCGAAGACCCAGAGAGGCGCTCGTCTAGCGAGGCTGCTGGTTCGGCACCGCACGTGGTGCCGGAGAAGAAAAACAAGAAGGAGGCCACGAGTGCTCGAAGAGTGCTCGTTTTCAGTGTCCGACGACTCAGGCGGACTCCTCCCCGAAAATGAGGAGGAGGAAGAGGACTCTCTCGGAGGAGGAGAGAGGAAGAGGAAGGCTTCCCCAGCAGGAGGCCGGAGGGTCAAGAGGGAAGGACTATTCCCGGACAGCTCTGCCAACATCAACGTTGGTCGAGGAAGAATGGCCTTCAAGGGCCAGGCCTCGGCGAGATCGTAAGTATCCGGATTCTGAATGATTTATAATTTCTTTTTACGTGTCACATAGTGTAATTCTAATACCGCATGCTGCTGTAGTCCGGCCGTGATGATCTCCCGCTTCATCGGCGGGTCGTTGGCTTCGTCGGATGTAGACTCCATCCCGACCGCCTCCACCCCGCGACGCCGAGGGGCGCCGAGGACGCCGAGGTGGGATCCCGAAGGACCCATCGGGAGGCTCGGGCGCCACAAGGCGCCCTCCGGACTTTCGCCGGACTCCTAGCAGAACCCGCAGTGGTTCCGAGTCCGCCGCAGCCCTTCGAACGAAGGGCAAGACCACGGCGCTTCCATCGAGGAAGAACACCGCACTATTATGAGTGCGGTGATTGAAGAATGCAGCTCGCCAAAGGCGAGCTGACCGAAGCTTCTGATAGCCTTCTATCGGGCTTTGAGGTAGAAGTTAAAATATGCAATGTAATACCGCATAGACAGTAGCCCACGATGCTCGGTTCGGTGTTGGAAAGAAAAGCGGACCGAGGATCTTAAAAAGATATCTGCAGGGTTGCTAAAAATTATGTCAATATGGGTTGCAGGCTGCTGCTGACCTCTGCCGCACTAACTGCGGAGGTCGGTGCGTTGAAGCGAGGAGCTCGGCGGTCGGGCAAGAGCTCGGCAGGCCAGAAGCAGCTCAAGACAAAGAAGGTGAGTAACACCACTTTGAATTTGTACCTTCTGAAAAAGGATTTAGGTTGCGACAAAAATAACAAGGATAACATGGGTGCTGCAGGGCCACGAATGAGGTGGCAACCTCAAAGGAGGCCGTGTCTGTGACGAGCATAATCGACCACAGGCGGGCAGAGCGAGAAAAGCAGGAGGCACGTGTGGCGGTGGTTCAGCAAGAGCTCCGGGCTCTCATGGAAAAGCATGAGAGTTTGGGCGTGACTCAAAGACTTCGAGAGTCCGAGCTTGCCTCGGCTCTCGAAAGTGCTAAACCGCCAAGGCCGAGGCCCATAAGTCCCTTCAGAGGTTGAGTTGATGAGGAAGATAGCGGCGGGTAAGGCATTTTTCATGCAAAGCAAGCATGTGAATGTAAATTACGTGTTACTTACCCGAATTGGAGCTCTCTAGGGCGTTTGCATATCTGCCTCGCAGGCGTGTCTCGATGCCGCCGCATTCTACCGAGCTGAGGAGGGAGCTCAGCGGAGAAGGTCTTCGGTCTCGATATCTTTGAGGCCGGCCATCCGGTGCCCCTAGCGACCAGTGAAGCAGCTGGTCGAGCTTCAAGGTGGCGAGCAGGCCATGAAGGGCCTCATAGTCCGGTGTGGCACGGAGAGGCCATGCACAGGAGCTACTTCGGCCTCGTCTGACGGCTGGTGGATCGTGCCCCAGGTGGAGGTTATCAAGCGCTCCGCTTGTATTGAAGGTGCTCGTCGGGCCCTTGCCCGTGCAAAGGTGCATTGGGGCAAGCTGGATGCGGAGAAGCTAATCAGCGGCGCACCACCAGCGGGCAAGGAGCATCGTCGCCCGAAATTTACTATAAGGCTGTCTGAAGGGTGCCCGCAAGATTGCGGATGAGTGCCCCGAGGATGTAATTTTGAGTGAATTCGCAATGTGTTATCACGTGCGCTGAAAACCTTGTTCATATCGCTAAGCAACGCTTGTTTAATTTAAAATATTACCTTACATGCGGCCGTTTATTAAATCGAGAGATGGCAAGTCGTCGGCTTCAGCCCCCATGCCACAGTCTTTGGGGTGTTCGGATAAACTTGAGCGCTCTTGTTCCCATTTTGGGTCCATCTAGGAGGCGCTCAACACAACGAACAAGGCAACCGGACTTATAGTGCTTGAACACTCTCACTTAGCCATAGAATTCTATAATTTTAAATTTCGGTGAAGCCCCTAGTATTCGGAAGACCGAATTGGGCGCTATCCACGCCTTCATCGGACATAATCCGAACCGCGCTCGAGCGGCGTGGGTCTTTAAGGACCGAAAGGACCTCTCGAACAGCGACCAGTCTCTCGCCTTATCATGCCGGTCAGTTTTAGCTTTCTCCATCGAGGCGTTAACTGGCTCAACCGGGCGCAATCGCGAGTGGTTCTCCAGTGCTACTTTAGCCGATAGAACGGAACGTAAGGTGCGAACATGGGGCAGGGCAAACCCAACTATTGACCCAAGGCATGATTGGAGCTGATTCATATAATGCTATAAGTTCGGGTGCCGCACTTGTGAAAGTGTGTGGACTTTATCACACCATAAAGCGGAGGACATAAGCCCTGGTGTGTTTGGCGTACCAAGATGCACAGGTGCAACATGTAAGTAAATGAACATATATATATATAAAGTAATGCAATTATAGGCAAAAAGTGCTGCATTTTATTCGAGAAGATATGCTATCGGTGCGGAATGATACAAATAGTGCGGAAAGCAAGGGATTGGGCCAATTAAAGGCGTCTCCCTCGAGGGTAGGCAGCGAATGTTGTATTTAACAAATTTGATGCTCGTGATGGAGACCACACGAGTGTTAAATGCGCCTTTGTCCTTCCTGGGCTGTTGCATCATGAGTTCGCAGGTTCGCCACGGACTGAGTTCTGTATAAAAGAAAAATAAAAGAAAAAGAGCGACACTTGGGAGCCCCTAGTGTGGTCGAACCACACTGGGTCTGTTGTGGTTGTGCCTTCCCCTATGCCCATGGTATCTCCGTATGTAATTATGTCTGTGAGAGTTTGTCTTGCAATTTTGCGAGGGCTGGGGTTGGGGCCGCATTACTCTGGCGATGCCGCAGGCGTGCGGTGGTCTTGGTTGATGTTGCTCCGGCACGTTTGGTCGTGTCCGGTCGTTTAACGGCGGACTCGAGAATTGCCTTAAAAGGCTGCTCAGTACTTCGCGCGCGAGCATTGTATGTTCCTCCGTTCGGAGGGCGTTCCGTGTTTCCATTGACCGTGATGACTCCACGAGGGCTGGCATCTTAAGCTTAAGGTATGCATAATGCGGCACCGCATTGAATTTTGCAAACGCGGTTCGTCCGAAAGCAGAGCGTGATAGCCGCTGCGAGCGGGACTATGTCAAGATTAACTCCTCGCTCGGAAATTATCCGGGATCGAAGACCACTTCGATGTAATCGAGCCTGCATAATTGGCCTCGACACCTGGTATGGCGCCTTTGAAGGTCGTCGTTGTAGGTTTAATCCTTGAAGGGTCTATGCCCATCTTGCGCCTTGTATCACGATAAAGCAGGTTCAGGCTCTGCCGCCGTCCATCGGGACTCTCGTGAGTGAAATCCATCAGCGATTGGGTCTAAAACCAATGCGGCGAATCCGCCATGGCGGATATTGGTCGGATGGTCTCTTCGATCGAAAGTGATCGGGCAAGAGGACCATGGGTTGAATTTTGGGGCGGCCGCTCCATCAGCGTATCGTCCCTTAGTGCACTTCCGCTCCCTCTTGGGAATATCGTTGTGTATATCATGTTTACCGCCCGAACTTGAGGGGGAATCCCTTTGTCCTCTGTTGTTGGGCGGCGGGTCTCTTCCTCGTCATCGCTGTGTAGCCCCTTGTCACTGTTTTCGGCGATTAATTTGCTCTGCTTTGAATACCCAACAATCTCTGTTGGTATGGTTAGCTGGCTTTTGAGGTTCCATGTATTTGACAAGAGCGGTCGAGTATTCGGTCCAAATTGACGGGCCGGAGTGGTTCTTTTGAATGGCTTCTTCCGTTGACGGGTTTGGAGCCTCGGAATCCGGCGTTGACTGCCGTATCCTCATTCTTTGTCGCCGTTAATGCGGCGTTGCTTTTGTTTCGGCGCAACCTGCCATTGCGGTCCTTGGTATCCGGACTGCCAGCGTTTTTCTTTGAGGTTATTCTTTATGACGAGCCAGCTATCCTCTCCCGCATGAAGCGGGTCATGAGAGAAGTGAGGGCTGCCATGGATTTGGCTTCTCTGTCCTAGGTGCCGGGCCAGCCACTCGTCGCGGATGTTATGTTTGAAGGCAGCGAGTGCCTCTGCATCCGGACGGTCGGCGATTTGATTTTCTTTGTTAAGAACCGTGTCGAATTGCTGGCCGATTAAATGCAGCTGCTGGATTATGTGGCTTAGGTCATCTGCGTCCGTGGTCGCACATCGTGCCTGGAAGTTGTCGAGAATGCGGCTTCGTGTCTTCCAAAGATCAATTGATTCTGCGGGCAGGCTGTTAAGCCAATGCCGAGCTGGTCCTTTAAGCTTGAGCGGGAGATATTTGATGGCGTGAAGATCGTGCCGCCGGGCCATGTGTATATGGAGGAGATAATCCTCAATCCAGACCGCGGGGTCTGTTGTGCCATCGTAGGATTCGATATTAACGGGTTTGAACCCTTGAGGATTTGATGATCCATTACTTCGTCGGTGAAGCATAGTGGGTGTCTGGCGCCTCAGTATTGAGCAATATCGCGGCGTAGCTCGAGGGCGTTATGCGCTATGTTCGCCCGGCGAGTAGTTGTATCCGTGCGGCGGTATTCGTCGTGGGTCGTGGGGCGTCCACGTGATCCATAGATAGATCTGGATTGTCTTGCCTTGTCCTCCAATATACCTCGCAAGTCCGGCGCGTTCCCCCGTGGCTTCCTGCTTTTAGAGCGATGCCGGGGTATGGTTTTGGTGGAGGGCTTGCACGCCTCTCTATCGCGGCCACGAGGTGGTCGGTCTGCCGTATTGTGCGCTAGTGATGCTGCCTCCTCTAATCGGGGGAGCAACTTACTTTTTGGGTAACCTTTGGAGGGGCGTTCGAGTTCATACTCTTCGGCCGCGAGGACCTCGGTCCATCTGTCGGCCAGTAGGTCTTGATCAGCTTGAAGCTGCTGTTGCTTTTTCTTTAGGCTGTTTGCCGTGGCCATTAGCCTGCGTCTAAAACGCTCTTGTTCGATGGGATCCTCGGGCACGACGAATTAAATCGTCGCCGAGGCTTGCCTCGTCTCCGGAGGAGGTAAGTAATTGTCATCCTCGACCTCTTAAATGCCGCCTCTCTCGAGGGCTTGCTTCCTCCTCCTCCTGCGCTGGATCGTCTTTGGAGGGAGTTGTCTTCGGCACTTTCGGGGTGTTATTATCTCTGTGCGGAATCTCCATTCTTGCCGTGGCGGGTTTTAAGCGGCGCCATCGACGTCGGCGCTTGGGCTGTTTCTTTAAGGAATCGGCCTCCGCTGCTTCTTCGCCGTCCCCATCTTTTGGGGTGTCCACCATGTATATGTCGTATGACGAGGTGGTCTTCCGGTGTCTGTGTAGGCACTGGTTCTTAGTAGTCTCCGGCATCGTCGTCCATACCGTCGATGTCTTGGTCGTAGTCGAGTATGTCGGTTAAATCGCCGACGGTGGCTCTGAAGTGGGTGGTGGGTGGGATCTGAATTTCTTCGTCATCCGCGTCCCAACCGTCCCCGGCCGTAGTTCGCCAGGGCTCTCGAATAGCGAGAGATGCTTCAATGAATTTATGATATCGCCAAGGGCGAAAAGCTGAAAGATGTCCGCAGGGTGAATTCCATGATCGGCGCCCAATCGGATTCGACCGGCGGGCGCAGGAGGTTCGGTCCGGCACCTCGGAGTCATGGGCTTTACGTGGGACAAGGTAAGTGTTGGCTCCATCGCCAGTAGAATTTTAGCTCGAGGGTGTCCAACCATCCGTCCTCGATCCGGCGATCGGCTCCGGACTATGAGTCGGAGCGGATCGTGTCTTGACCTCAAGGGCTGTCCGCGGCGAGTTAGGTCATGCCCATCGTGACAGCCAGGCACGCCGGCTTTGGCTCAGATCCATCGTGGATCAAGTCCCCGCGATATCGGCCGTGAAGTTTAGGTTTCAAACCTGACTGACGGCCAGGGCGTCTTCGATCTGCTCGGATGGCCAAGGGAGTTGGCCCGCATCGAAACCGCCCGAATCTGAAGATCTGTCCGGGAGAAAGGTCTCACCCAGGACTGCGTCGTTGTTGATTGAAGAGGCCATCAAGCCTATCGATGACGACACAGAGGAACTTTCAATGAAAGCACCAATGTCGGTGTCAAAACCGGCGGATCTCGGGTAGGGGGTCCCGAACTGTGCGTCTAGGCAGATGGTAATAGGAGACAAGGGACACGATGTTTACCCAGGTTCGGGCCCTCTTGATAGAGGTAAAACCCTACGTCCTGCTTGATTGATATTGATATTGTGGATGTTTACAAGAGTGGATCTACCACGAGATCAAGGAGGCTAAGCCCTAGAAGCTAGCCTATGGTATGATTGTAAGGGTTGTTGTGATTGTCGTCCTACGGACTAAGGCCATCCGGTTTATATAGACACCGGAGAGGGCTAGGGTTACATAGAGTCGGTTACAATGGTAGGAGATCTACATATCCGTATCGCCAAGCTTGCCTTCCACGCCAAGGAAAGTCCCATCCGGACACGGGGTGAAGTCTTCAATCTTGTATCTTCATAGTCTTGGAGTCCGGTCGATGATGATAGTCCGGCAAATGATAGTTCGGCTGATGATGGTAGTCCGGCTATCCGGACACCCCCTAATCCAGGACTCCCTCACCCGCTAATAAAACAATCCTTGCAGAGGTGCGTTGCTGGCTTTTCCCGCGACCCGTGCTTCGGGCAAGGCTGGTCTAACAGGTGAGACAGGCGCTCAGGATTGGGACCTGATCCTCCACCACGCGGGGGCGGTTTACCCTTACGACGCTGACATTATCCTGCGTGTTGGTATTAGCCACAAAATCTAAACTATTATCCGCTTTACGCTTACCGTTGTTTCCATGACCCGCCGGATTGTGCTGCTGCCCTTTGGTGCTGCCGCTCTTCTTTCCCTTTCCTGTCTTGTCATCGTCAGATTCAGGGTCCTTGGTACTATCAGAGTCGGCATACTTCACCAGAGCTACCATGAGCGTCCCCATGTCATTGCACTAACGTTTGAGCCATCCCAATTTTGACTTCAGAGGTGCAAACCGACAGTTGCCTTCCAACGTTAAAACTGATGTATCAGCGTTGATGCGGTCCGATGAATGCAAAATCTCTGAGACCCGGCGCACCCAATGGGTTGTTGACTCCCCTTCCTCTTGGACACAGGCAGCTAAGTCCACAATTGACATGGGCTGTTTGCGCGTGTCTTTGAAATTCTGAATGAACCGGGCCCTTAACTCGGCCCATGACCCAATGGAGTTAGCTGGTAAGTTTTTCAACCAAGTGCGAGCTATTACCTCCAACATCATGGTGAAATATTTAGCACATGCTGCATCATCCACATCCAGCATCTCAATTGCCATCTCATAGCTTTCGACCCATGACTCGGGGGATAAATCGGCAGCGTAATTCGACACTTTACGTGGGCCCTTGAAATCCTTGGGCAGCCGTACATTGCATAGTGTCGGGACGAGACACGGCACCCCCAAAGAACTGGAGGTGACCCCTGGTTCCACCGAAGTTGTTGGACGAACGAAGTGGTGACGGGCCACGTCTTTGCGTCGCTTCTTTCGGCCTCTCGGCGTGCCCTAGCACGATCCACCACGTCCTGAGCATCAACACCGCCACCCGTCGGGTTATGGAAACGAGGCGGATTATGATTCCGCGCACTGCTCAACACGGCGGTTCATCGATATGTCTGCTGTAACTCCGGCTTGGGCGGGGAGTTGAATGAATCCTCTCGCGGCTGTATGAATAAGCCTGCTGCTGAGTAAAGGCTGTCTGAAGGAGCTCTCTAGCCCGGCGTGTCTCGACCGCTACTGGGGACTCGCCTTCGATCGGGAGAGCTGCCAATCGTGAAGCGGCGGCAACAATGTTATCCAACAGGTTAGAGTAATGACCCGGTGGTGTTGGGACATGCTGTGGCAGGACATTGTTCTGACGAGGCGGATACATCGGGCGCGGCTAAACCGGTGCCCCCGTTCCAGGTGCCTCCACCCGGTTTACCACTGGCTGATTACTGGTTCCTGCTCCTAGTGAGATCGGTACCTTCTCCTCATGACATCATTTGACGTGCTTTGATCTAACATAAGCCGGTAAGCCTGTGCATCCAACTCGGCCTGTTCTGCAGCCATCCTGGTATCCTCAGCTGCCAGGTCTGCCTTGGCTTGAGTTATCTGATCCTTCACCTTCGCGATTTCCGCGTTATGCTTATCCTGATTCGTCGGGTTAACTTCTGCCAGCAGCACTGCCAAAGCATCAAATAAGTCAGATAAAACCTGAGCCGGCGATCACGCAGGGCCTCCTGCCCCGGCTGCTGTCGCCGCTGCTGATCCGCAAACCATTGCCGCTGCAGTCGAGGAGTGCTGCGCAGGCTGTGTACCGGCCATGAAGATCGCAACCCGGCTCGATGGATCGGAGGGGTCCGGAATACTGTCACCATCGGAACAGCCCCCAACCCGGCCATCTTGCAACTGGTACAATGACTCGGTCTCTCCAGTAGATGACTCGTCATCAGAGTAAACGAAGGTTTCACCACCAGATGCCGATCTATCCTCAGATTCCGCTCCATGGATGACTCCCACGAAGGCACGCTTCATGGCAGGCTAAGCCCGGGCAGGTCTCGCACACTGAGCCGTTTCGACAATGTCGGTGCAGATGTCCGGCTCAGGGCCCGGCTCGCTAATCTTGCCAATAAAGACGTGAATACCGCCCAAGGGGACCCGTACCCGTACTCGATTGAGCCGGCCTCGGGGCCCCAGCCTGTGTTGTCGATGTAGAGCTTGCCGCGACGACTCTTGGTCATCCAGCCCACATCGTATCCCTTGATCCCTTCGGAGCTGCCCTCTAAGAACTCGAAACCATCGTGCGATAGCCCCACGGTGGGCGCCAACTGTCGTGGTTTTGTCACTGCAGATGTCCTAGTGAAAGGACTTAGTCGCGGAGCCATCGCGACGGGTTAGCTTAAAGGGGTTAAAGCAGACGAAGGAAGCAGGGAGTTTATACTGGTTTGGCCCCTTGCAGTGAAGGTAAAGGCCTAATCCAGTTGATGTGGAATTGCTAGGGTTTCGATGATCAGGGAGCGAATCCGCTATGCCTGGCTCTCGAGTTGTTGTTTCTTGTCCCTAAACCGTCGCCGGGTCGTCCCTTTATATACATAGGTTGACGCCCGGCGGTTTACAGAATCCCGAGGCCAACTCATAAACTTGTCCGGCTCGGTTTCTACCTTTCCCTATCTTACAACACAACTTACACATCGTATGGCGGTTTATGTCTACGGGCCCTAATCCGCCTTTGGGCCCTGGGCCTTCATGTTAAGTCTCCCCCGTAAAGCGCCACACTCCTTGTCTTCATGGGCTTCAAATATGATTAACTCATTATGGGGATAACCCGGCCTCTCCTGGCCGGTTTATACTCAGTAGTAATATCTCCAACACTATCAAAACATTTATTCCAACTCCGAGATGCTTGCACCAGTCCATAGATGGATCGCTGGAGCTTGCACACATTGTTAGTATCCTTTGGATCGATAAACCTTCATGTTGCATCATATACAACTCTTCTTCTAGAAATCCATTCAGGAATGCAGTCTTTACATCCATTGCCAAATTTCATAATCATAAAATACGGCAATTGCTAACATGATTCAGACTGACTTAAGCATCGCTACGGGTGAGAAGGTCTCATCGTAGTCAACTCCTTGAACTTGTTGAAAACCTTTTGCAACAAGTCGAGCTTTGTAGACAATAACATTACCGTCAGCGTCAGTCTTCTTCTTGAAGATCCATTTATTCTCGATGGCTTGCCGATCATCGGGCAAGTCAACCAAAGTCCAGACTTTGTTCTTATACATGGATCCCATCTCAGATTTCATGGCCTCAAGCCATTTGGCGGAATCTGGGCTCATCATCGCTTCCTCATAGTTCGTAGGTTCGTCATGGTCAAGTAACATGACCTCCAGAACAGGATTACCGTACCACTCTGGTGCGGATCTTACTCTGGTTGACCTGCGAGGTTTGGTAGTAACTTGATCTGAAGTTACATGATCATCATCATTAGCTTCCTCACTAATTGGTGTAGGAGTCACAGGAACTGACTTCTGTGATGAGCTACTTTCCAATAAGGGAGCAGGTACAATTACCTCATCAAGTTCTACTTTCCTCCCATTCACTTCTTTTGAGAGAAACTCCTTCTCTAGAAAGGATCCATTCTTAGCAACAAATGGCTTGCCTTCGGATCTGTGATAGAAGGTGTACCCAACTGTCTCCTTTGGGTATCCTATGAAGACACATTTCTCCGATTTGGGTTCGAGCTTATCTGGTTGAAGCCTTTTCACATAAGCATCGCGGCCCCAAATTTAAGAAACGACAACTTTGGTTTCTTGCCAAACCATAGTTCATAAGGCGTCGTCTCAATGGATTTAGATAGTGCCCTATTTAACGTGAATGCAGCCGTCTCTAAACCATAACCCCAAAACGGTAGCGGTAAATCTGTAAGATACATCATATATCGCACCATATCTAGTAAAGTACGATTACGACGTTCGGACACACCATTACGCTGTGGTGTTCCAGGTGGCGTCAGTTGCGAAACTATTCCACATTGTTTCAAATGAAGACCAAACTCGTTACTCAAATATTCTCCTCCACGATCAGATCGTAGAAACTTTATTTTCTTGTTACGATGATTTTCCACTTCACTCTGAAATTCTTTGAACTTTTCAAATGTTTCAGACTTATGCTTCATCAAGTAGATATACCCATATCTGCTCAAATCATCTGTGAAGGTGAGAAAATAACGATACCCGCCACGAGCCTCAGTATTCATTAGACCACATACATCGGTATGTATGATTTCCAACAAATCTGTTCCTCGCTCCACAGTTCTGGAGAGCGGAGTTTTAGTCATCTTGCCCATGAGGCATGGTTCGCAAGTACCAAGTGATTCATAATCAAGTGATTTCAAAAGTCCTTCAGAATGGAGTTTCTTCATGCGCTTTACACCAATATGACCTAAATGGCAGTGCCACAAATAAGTTGCACTATCATTATCAACTCTGCATCTTTTGGCTTCAATATTATGAATATGTGTATCACTACTATCGAGATTCATCAAAAATAGACCACTCTTTAAGGGTGCATGACCATAAAAGATATTACTCATATAATAGAACAACCATTATTATCAGATTTAAATGATTAACCGTCTTGCATCAAACAAGATCCAGATATAATGTTCATGCTCAACACTGGCACCAAATAACAATTATTCGGGTCTAAAACTAATCCCGAAGGTAGATCTAGAGGTAGCGTGCCGACCGCAATCACATCGACTTTGGAACCATTTCCCACGCGCATCATCACCCCATCCTTAGCCAATCTTCGCTTAATCCATAGTCCCTGTTTCGAGTTGCAAATATTAGCAACAGAACTAGTATCAAATACCCAGGTGCTACTGCGAGCATTAGTAAGGTACACATCAATAACATGTATATCACATATACCTTTGTTCAACTTTCCATCCTTCTTGTCCGCCAAATACTTGGGGCAGTTCCGCTTCCAGTGACCAGTCCCTTTGCAGTAGAAGCACTCAGTCTCAGCCTTAGGTCCAGACTTGAGCTTCTTCACTTGAGCAGCAACTTGCTTGCCGTTCTTCTTGAAGTTCTCCTTCTTCCCTTTACCCTTTTTTCTTGAAACTGGTGGTCTTGTTGACCATCAACACTTGATGCTCCTTCTTGATTTCTACCTCCGCAGCCTTTAGCATCGCGAAGAGCTCGGGAATTGTCTTATCCATCCCTTGCATATTATAGTTCATCATGAAGCTCTTGTAGCTTGGTGGCAGTGATTGAAGAATTCTGTCAATGACACTATCATCCGGAAGATTAACTCCCAGTTGAATCAATTGATTGGTATACCCAGACATTTTGAGTATATGCTCACTGACAGAACTATTCTCCTCCATCTTGCAGCTGTAAAACTTATTGGAGATTTCATATCTCTCAATCCGGGCATTTTCTTGAAATATTAACTTCAACTCCTAGAACATCTCATATGCTCCATGACGTTCAAAACGTTGTTGAAGTCCCGGTTCTAAGCCGTAAAGCATGGCACACTAAACTATCGAGTAGTCATCAGCTTTGCTCTGCCAGACGTTCATAACATCTGGCGTTGCTCTTGCAGCGGGTTTGGCACCCAGCGGTGCTTCCAGGACGTAATTCTTCTGTGAGGCACTGAGGATAATCCTCAAGTTACGGACCCAGACCGTGTAATTGCTACCATCATCTTTCAACTTTGCTTTCTCAAGGAACACATTAAAATTCAACGGAACGACAGCACGAGCCATCTATCTACAACAACATAGACATGCAAAATACTATCAGGTACTAAGTTCATGATAAATTAAAGTTCAATTAATCAAATTACTTAAAAACTCCCACTTAGATAGACATCCCTCTAATCATCTAAGTGATCATGTGATCCATATCAACTAAACCATGTCCGATCATCACGTGGGATGGAGTAGTTTTCAATGGTGAACATCACTATGTTGATCATATCTACTATATGATTCACGCTCGACCTTTCGGTCTCAGTGTTCCGAGGCTATATCTGCATATGCTACGCTCGTCAAGTTTAACCCGAGTATTCTGCATGTGCAAAACTGGCTTGCACCCGTTGTATGTGAACGTAGAGCTTATCACACCCGATCATCACGCGGTGTCTCGGCACGAGGAACTTTCGCAACGGTGCATACTCAGGGAGAACACTTATACCTTGAAATTTAGTGAGAGATCATCTTATAATGCTACCGTCGATCTAATCAAAATAAGATGCATAAAAGATAAACATCACATGCAATCAATATAAGTGATATGATATGGCCATCATCATCTTGTGCCTTTGATCTCCATCTCCAAAGCACCATCATGATCACCATCATCACCGGCGCGATACCTTGTTCTCCATCATAGCATCGTTGTCGTCTCGCCAACTATTGCTTCTACGACTATCGCTACCGCTTAGTGATAAAGTAAAGCAATTACATGGCAATTGCATTTCATACAATAAAGCGACAACCATATGGCTCCTGCCCATTGTCGATAACTCTGTTACAAAACATGATCATCTCATACAATAAAATTTAGCATCATGTCTTGACCATATCACATCACAACATGCCTTGCAAAAACAAGTTAGACGTCCTCTACTTTGTTGTTGCAAGTTTTACGTGGCTGCTACGGGCTGAGCAAGAACCATTCTTACCTACGCATCAAAACCACAACGATATTTCGTCAAGTATGTGCTATTTTAACCTTCTCAAGGACCGGGCGTAGCCACACTCAATTCAACTAAAGTTGGAGAAACTGACACCCGCCGGCCACCTGTGTGCAAAGCACGTCGGTAGAACCAGTCTCGCGTAAGCGTACGCGTAATGTCGGTCCGGGCCGATTCATCCAACAATACCGCCCGAATCAAAGTATGACATCTTTGGTAAGCGATATGACTTGTATAGCCCACAACTCACTTGTGTTCTACTCGTGCATATAACATCTACGCATAAACCTGGCTCGGATGCCACTGTTGGGGAACGTAGTAATTTAAATTTTCCTACGCACATGCAAGATCATGGTGATGCATAGCAACGAGAGGGGAGAGTTTCGTCCACGTACCCTCCTAGACCATAAGCGGAAGCGTTATGAGAACATGGTTGATGTAGTCGTACGTATTCACGATTTGACCGATCCAAGTACCGAACGCACGGCACCTCCGAGTTCAGCACACGTTCAGCTCGTTGACGTCCCACAAACTCACGATCTAGCAGAGCTCCGTGGGAGAGTTCCGTCAGCACGACGGCGTGATGACGGTGTTGATGAAGCTACCGACGTAGGGCTTCTCCTAAGCACCGCTATGATATGACCGAGGTGGATTATGGTGGAGGGGGGCACCGCACACGGCTAAAAGATCAACTGATCAACTTGTGTGTCTATGGGGTGCCCCCTCCCTTGTATATAAAGGGGTGGAGGAGGGGGGAGGGCCGGCCCTCCTATGGCGCACCCTGGAGGAGTCCTACTCCCACCGGGAGTAGGATTGCCCCCTTTCCCTAGTTGGACTAGGAGAGAAGGAAGGGGGAGAGAGGGTGGAAGGAAAGGGGGGCGCTGCCCCCCTCCTAGTCCAATTCGGACCAAAGGCAAAGGGGGCGGCCTGCCCTGGTCTCCTGTCTCTCTCTCCACTATGGCCCAATAAGGCCCATACACTTACCGGGGGGCTCCGGTAACCTCCCGGTACTCCGGTAAAATCCCGATTTCACCCGGAACCATTCCGATGTCCAAATATAGGCTTCCAATATATCGATCTTTATGTCTCAAACATTTTGAGACTCCTCGTCATGTCCGTGATCATATCCGGGACTCCGAACTACCTTCGGTACATCAAAACACATAAACTCATAATACCGATCGTCACCGAACGTTAAGCGTGCGGACCCTACGGCTTTGAGAACTATGTACACATGACCGAGACACGTCTCCGGTCAATAACCAATAGCGAAACCTGGATGCTCATATTGGCTCCTACATATTCTTATCGGTCAAATCGCATAACAACATACGTTGTTCCCTTTGTCATCGGTATGTTACTTGCCCGAGATTCGATCGTCGGTATCTCAATACCTAGTTCAATATCGTTACAACCAAGTCTCTTTACTCGTTCTGTAATGCATTATCCCGCAACTAACTCATTAGTTGCATTGCTTGCAAGGCTTATAGTGATGTGCATTACCGAGAGGGCCCAGAGATACCTCTCCAACAATCGGTGTGGCAAATCCTAATCTCGATGTATGCCAACTCAACAAGTACCATCGGAGACACCTGTAGAGCACCTTTATAATCACCCAGTTACGTTTTGACGTTTGGTAGCACACAAAGTGTTCCTCCGGTATTCAGGAGTTGCATAATCTCATAGTCACAGAAACATGTATAAGTCATGAAGAAAGCAATAGCAATATACTAAACGATCAAATGCTAAGCTAACAGAATGGGTCAAGTCAATCACATCATTCTTTAATGATGTGATCCCGTTAATCAAATGACAACTCATGTCTATGGCTAGGAAACTTAACCATCTTTGATTCAACGAGCTAGTCAATTATAGGCATACTAGTGAATCTTAGTTTGTCTATGTATTCACACATGTACTAAGTTTCCAGTTAATACAATTCTAGCATGAATAATAAACATTTATCATGATATAAGGAAATATAAATAACAACTTTATTATTGCCTCTGGGGCATATTTCCTTCACATGTGACATGCATAAACATTTCATTAGTTAAATTTGTGGTCAAAATTTGACACAGATTACAATGGGGACCAATAAACCAGGACCGGAGGTAGTAGTTATGGGATTACTAATCTAGAGACCTAAAAGAACTAGCCCCTGGTACTCCTAGTAGTAGTACTCGAGTTGGAATTCCAATTGCACGGCACAAGTTGTTAGGCAAAAAATTCGATATAGGGTGTAGGAAGCGGTTTGGGAATTTGCATGCCTTCCCGACCTGTGAGATACTCCGTACAAAGTACGATAGAGAAATAACAATAGAGAAGGAAGCTAAAAGTAAAAAATCAAACAAGCATTTTTGCATTTTTTTTTGCATTGAATCGTTTCACAAGCTTGACTAGTGTTGTTTTTCTACTTTTACAAAAACCGAATCGTATTGTTAAAACGTGCATTTGCATGTACATAAGTAATAGTAGTAGTAAAGTCTGAAAGCATATATAGAGAGAGATGTGTAGTGCGATAGTATATAGTAAGGTTTGTGCTATATGCACGTACTTACAAAATGCGTACGGATACACAAAGTTTCCGAACTTTTCCTTTTACATACTTAATTAAGGATGCTAAAAATTCCCAAATGTTCGGGATTTATCATTTGCATCCCAAAACTAATGAGATCGCCTTACGAAACTAAATTATTCCTAATAAAAGCCACTTCGTTCGCAGGAGCACTTGCGGCGCCCCACGAGTGCCCTGGTGCGCGGCCATTTCCCAGCGCGCCGACACAACGCCTCTTCCTTAGCCTCGCAACTCGCGAGGTGCTGATTGGCGGCTTGCTAGAGGGAGATCGCAATCTCACCGGTGTGGTGATCTGGCACCAATAGGTACTCCTCCTTGTTGGAAGCGTGCACCCGGTCCACGTACTGCCAAGCGTGGATGAGGCGCTTGGCCCGACTGCACTCAGGGCTTTGGCACGGGCGTCCTCCGCCACCCTCACGGCCCTCGCACGAGCCTTTTGCCAAAGAGCCAATTTCCTGACTCTCTCGGATGCGACATAGGCCTGCCAGGCAGCATGCCTCGCGGCGCGCTTCTCTTCCTCGGCCTTCTTCTCCGCCTCTATTTTGGCGCTCTCTGCCGGAGGCAAAGCCTCCCACAAGGCGACATCCATTTCTTCCCAAAGCTCCTCAAGGCTGGGGGGCTCGGCGGGCGGCGCGAAATTCTCCTCGTAGCAGGGAGCCGACGCGTCCTCCGACGCGCGTGCTGGCTAGACTGGGAACACCGATGCATCCACCTTGACGCGTCACGGCGAGGAGCGGAATGCCGATGCGTCCTCCTCGACTAGTGGCGGTGAGGAACGGAACGGCGACGCATGACCGTCCGCGCGGTGCAGCGAGGGGCACCTAGGGCTTGGGAGGGGCGATGCCATGGTGTTCAATGTGAGAGGGAGGGGGAGGAGATAGCGATGAACGTGAGCGTTCTTCCGAATGCCGTGGGAGGCGCAGTATTTATAGCGAGCAATGGCACACCTACGTAAGATATGTTGCGTGATTAACGTAACAGCTACGTGGGCATATTTGTTGGAGTAAATTACGGGGGAGGGAAGGGGTGGAAATATTGCTGGTCACAATGGATTGGACGAGCGCGGGGGGAGGAGAACCATGCATGCTGATTTTTTTCCACACGGGGTGGAGTGGTGGGACCGCCGGAGGGAGAAGGAAAGTCAAGCAGGCAGATTGTTTTCACACATGGAGAGGAAAAGATTTGGAGATGAATGGGCTTCCTGCAGGTATGGGGAATGGTGCATAATAAGTCATCTTGCATGCCGGGCTAGGTATAGTCTCAAGTCATTAAAAACATACACGCCCCACACATGTTCAGATTTCAAGGTGCACTAAATTATTGCATGCGATGATTAAGGCTGGCCATAGTGGTGGTATCTTAGCTGGTATCATGCACACGGGAATAGCAAACATGCCGATGCGGCAGAGAATTAAAGAAGAGAGGGGGTTAGAGTAGCATAGGTAGATACCGTATCATGTTAAATATTGTGCTACTTTGTGTCATGCATGGCACTATAAAGGTAGTCCCGTATCATACACTAGTATCATGCACATGATACTAGTATATGATACTTTCCACTATGAGTAGCCTAAAGAGAATATTAACTAATCTCTACTCTTATAAAAAGCAGAGTTGGTGATGATGGTGTGCCTGCCATCCTGCAATATAGGTCGTCCGATCTATATCTAACGGATAGGAAGGAAACTATGACAATTTACCCGCACTCCTCTCCACATTTGCAGATAAGGCCTTCCCTTGTTCATCCTTTTCTCCCACAAGATAAACTACTCATACAAATGCATCTTGATGTTTCGTGCAACGCATGGGCATCTTGCTAGTGCATGTAGAAATCTTTGTCATTTACTAGTGTTCATGCATGCATACAATGCGATAATGCATTGGTAACCACATTTTTTTGTGAAGAACGAGAGCATTAATTGAGTACTTTTGCAGACTACAAAAACTATTCCACCGCCTCTATCTTGGTAAGAGTAGGTGAAAATTTTGAATCGAGCCCTTTAAACTAGAAGGGAGGTAGTAGTACTCTAATAGCTAACCATGTTGTGATGACTAGATAGGACATGGCACGCACGTGGACGGAGGAACTAGTCTACATTTTGCATATAAGTTTTGTCTGAAGTCAATGTACCTCTACTTTGACCAAATTTATAGAAAAATGTATCAACATTCACAATGTCAAATCAATATTTTTATACTCATTATAAAACGTAGTTTCATAAAATATATTTTGGTATTGTAGATATTGATATTTTAGTGTAAATTTGGTCAAAAACTTTGCAAACTTTGACTTGACACAAATCTTATGGGGGGTAAAAAGAACCAGAGGGAGTATCATGCATGCGGAGTAGGCAAAAAAATGCTCATTTATAGCCGTCCGAAGTCTCAAAGTGCGCGATCACGCGAGGGAGGCGAAGGTCGTGGGAGGCGCGATGGTTGACGGAATTAAGTTAAGTTACATCCACGCGTCGGCATGGCGTGCGAACACGCAGAAGCTATACCGTCAGGCCTACGATATGGGTCTAGTAGACATGACTTCTAGTGGGTACCGCATAGTACTCAAGAACTCTTTGGGGGCATTCAGCCGTTTATCCACCGGGCAAGCCAACAACCCCACGCCGTTCGCACGCCCAACTCATCCCCGTCTCCCTCCGTTCCAAAATAGATGACTCAACTTTGTACTAACTTTAGTACAAAGTTGAGTCATCTATTTTGGAACGGAGGGAGTACCTTACAACAGTTCGCTCCCGGTAGTCCCGTCCTTTCACATTACACCAGTTCAACTTCTCCTAACCCGCCTCCAAAATCTATGGCCTCCCAAATCTCCATGATTGCCGTTGAGTACCAGGTTAGAGCCATCACTGGCGATGAGTTCATTGTCATCTACAGCCGTAGATCCGTGAGGGTGGAAGCATGCCTTGCTCGCTTCCTACGCATGTTCAAAATTTCAAAGGATGAGTGGGTCGTTGGGCTAGATGTTGAGTACACCACAGTCCTAGAAAGCGAGAAGATTCTAAAGGAGGCAGAGAAGAAGAAGCCCGCCGTGATCCAGGATTGCGTACATAACGTGTGCTTGGTCTACCACATATGCCATGCCGACATTGAGTGCCGGGATTTTAAGAACTTCCTCAAGGACGAAAGAGTGAAATTCGTTACTGTAGACTTTAGGAACGACAGGAGTGTCCTGGGTCGGATCGTTATAGGCCAGCCCTTCTATCTTCAGAAGGCAAGCCTGGTGCCCTCCTCTCAGCCTTCAATGCTGACCCTGGCAGCAGCCATGATTGATCCTTCGTACGCTCAACTGAAGAACCCTCACCACGAGTTTCATCATGCATGGGAGTCGAAGAAAATAGATGAAGATCACATCCTGTACGCAAAAATGGATGCCTACCTTTGTTTAAATATCTACAAGGGTTAGATGAAAAAGCAGAGCCCAGTGTCCGGTTCAAGCAAAGAAGCGTTGGCGAATAGGAAGAGGGACGAGGGACGATGACAAAGTTGAGGACGTGGACTCGGACTCCGAGTAAGGTGGCAGTGCCGTCGCTCATGCTGGTTCTACTGCAGTGTCAAGCGGACTAGTTGCTTAGTTTTATTTCAGGCATGTGTTGTGCTGAGCCCCCAGCAGAACTATGTTTATGTTCTTTCTCGTTATTTGAACTCTTTAGTACGTACAGTAGTACTAGTATGTCTTACTACTGTTCTTCTTGTAGTTGGTACTACTACTCATATCTTCGTGTTCCTACTATACTTAATACGTCCGTACTAGTAGTATAATTTGGGTCAGTCAATTTGTGAAAGAAGTTCGACGGAGCGAAGGAAGAAGACGACAGAGAAGCTACCCCAGTATCTATATTAGGGTGGCAGGGTGCCCATGATCTATCTTATGAGAGTTGGGTGTGGAATGCAGTTCGCCGGAAAAAATGGATCGTGCCCGGGGTTAAACGGATGGCGGGGGTGGGGGGAGCATGGTGGTGGCAGCCAGTTCAGGGGAGGGCGGGGCGGCGGCAGGCTGTTAGGCGTGTGGTGGGCTGGTGGCTCGATGTTTGAGAGAGAAGATGAATAGTGCATCAATTTCAGAGGTTGAAGAAGCCCTTCTGGCCATCCATGTTGCATCCAACGGCTCACAAGAGTCGACTGACACAAATTGCTCCTTTGGATTGCAGGATTCACGTGACATTCAAGGTCTCGAAGGTAGATTATGCGTCCGCACCCAATTTGCGGGCTCGGCGCGGGCGCGACCGGCTTACGCCGCGACAACCACCATGTGCGCCTCCTCCGCGCGGGCGAAGACAACAATAACACGCTAGCTAGCTCCTCCTCGCCGGCATGCTGGAGCACGCGCTCGTCCTCCTCTTCGTACGCTGCGTGCATAGATGCGGCTCCACCAGCTGCTCGCGTGCTTGGCAGCGCGGCAGCATCACGAGGAGGGACTGCAGATGACGTGAGCGGGCGAGCCTTCGGCTTCATGGCACAGGGATGGCGGCGACACGGCGGTGATGGGCGGGAAATGGTTGGCCGGAGTAGGCGGGCGCCGGCATGCGCAATGGCGGCGGCATATTGATGAGTGCGCGTATGAGAGCTTAGTTTAGTTTTATATAGGGTTGGTCAAACTTAAAAAAACAACGTACTAGTACATGTAAACATTAGACTGAGGCAGCGCTTATATTAGTTACCACAGCAGCGATACAGAATCCTGTGCAAGCGCGTGCACCACGGCCGCGTGGTCGATCGAACGGTGCATCACCGTGTCGCACTCGAAGGACATCCACCGAACCTTTTTGTGTGTGTGAAAACAATCCCCGAATATTACTCAACTTTTTTTCCTGGAAAAGTTCTTCATGCTACAATATTTCGATATATTTGAATTTAGTTTTAGTTCGTGTTTATTTGGATTTGGACGTTTTAGGTGCGCCCTATTTTTTTTTAATACTGATTTTGTGTGTGTGACTGAGAGAGAACGTGTGTATGTGTCCACATGTGTGTTGTGGCGGAAGGGCAATGTGGAGACGGTGTGCGTGTGATAGAGACATAGAAGGTGTGAATGTGCAAATGATCATGCATGAGTGAGACATAGAGAGATGCCGATACATTGTGTATACATGAGAGAACAGTCTTCTATTTGTACTTGTGTGTGTGTGTGCGAGAGAGAGAGAGGGAGAGAGAGAGGAGCATCCATAGCAGAACAACCATCTCTCTCGATTCGCCCGTCCCTCGCACGATCGCATGTAACACATGCATTAACGCACACATTTTGACACCCTCACCCGACCCCTGCGCATCTCAAGGCCCGCACATCGCTCTCTATGTCGCACGCACAATCTATTCGTGAAAACCCTATTTAGCATGTAGCTTTCCGTCACATACACACACATTATCTTCATAGGTTTGATTTCTCTCAATATCTGACACACACACACACACACACGCACACACACTCCCCCTCCCCGAGCACACAATTCATCCCCATCCAAGGTTATATGGCGACCACTCTCGCTTGTGCTTATCTGCACCCCAGCATGCACCACCACCTCAATCTTCAAAGAGGGCATAGAAGACATCGAAGACGGCAACCACACTGCACTAGAGAATGCGGGGCCATTTGGAAGCAGGATGATGTGACGACGACTGACTGACTCCTCCCCCCCCCCTCTCTCTCTCCCACACAAAATAACCAATCCCTCTCTCTCCCGCAAAAAGTTATCAATCCCTCAACCCACGAGATCCTTCCCCTCCCGTCCATGTTTTTCCAGCTCTCTCATCAAACATGGTTTCTCTTCTCCTTCCACGTGTACAAAATCCGGATGCACACGCATATCACGTATATTACATGTCTCCATCTTTCTCATAGACCTAACTTCTTCCTCTCTCTTTCTCTCTCTCTCTCTCTCTCTCCCTCTCTCTCTCTCGTTAGGTTTGTCACCTACTCTCTCGCCCACATACATACAATCTTTCCCGCCCCATCTGCTCCATCTTCGCAAGCTCTCTCTACACGTTTCATTCACACATTGGGATGTGTTCAAAATGTTGCTTTTATAATGGCTGATGTAGAGTTATGGTTAGTTTTGTTGCATCCTACAAAGTAATAACTATGAAATGCATTTAGATTCTCATTTGACTGGGATTATGTGAGTTTGAGCTTATTGTGAAGTACTATAGACCTCGTATACATCTTGGAATTCAACAATGATTCTAACTATTTAATTGTATAGACCATTACATTTGAAGTCAGTAGCCTAATATATTTATTTCACAATTACAACAAATGATTAATTCACTACAAACTAAGAAAACAAATGTGTAATCCCTCCGTTTTTATTTAAGTCCACGTATTATCATTGATCAAAGTCAAGTTTTGTAAACTTTCACAAAGTTTATAACAAAAAATATTAACATATACAATAACAAATAAATACCATTAGATTCATTATTGTATGTACTTTCACATCATACATATTTGTTATGGTATTTTTTTATATTTTTCTATAAACTTGGTCAAATTTTAGGAAGTTTGACTTCACTCAAACCTAATATGCAGAGTTAATAAAAACGGAGGGAGTACTAGTAGTTACTAGTACTACTAACTACTAGTACTACTCGCTAGTTGCTTAGCCCAATCACCCAACACGCCACACGGGGAGTTCAGTGTCAAAATTTTGAGGTCAGCGGGAAAATCTACCGCGACCCTGATTCGAGCAGTGCGAAGTTACCATCATACCCTTCGGAACAGGCCTACGGATGACGCTTGGTCGGGGGGCTGTTTTGGTAACTTCAGGTTCACCCTACCTGACAACCCCACGGGCACCCAGTAGTACACCTGAATACTCCCATTTTCTATCCCCACAAAAATAGACTTCTCCACGGCACATGAGCCATCGTGCTCCTCCCACTACAAAAAAAGACACATCCATGACATTTTGGGCGAATCTAATTTTTTTTCTCATCATACATATGACACTTCTATGACGATAATTGTGACAAAACCTGGTATCATCATAGATGTGGTGGGCTCCTACTTCTATGACAAAAATCATGACAAAAAATGGGCTTTTCGTCTGGGCGGGCGGAGCGCAGCTGCATGACATTCATTGGGCGTCCATGACGGAAAAACCGTGGTAGAAGCAAGGGGAGGAAAATTTCGGGAGATCCGATTCACGGTGGGAGGTCGGGGCCGAGCGATCGCGTTCTCTCATACACGTACACGCATGTGTGCGAGTGTTAACTCTAATCAACCCGAAGCGAGGCGTTGGGCTCTAATCGAACCCGGCGATTGCAGCTGCGAAGGCTACGCGTTCATCGAACCCGGCGATCGATCGATGGCTGTTAATCGAACCCGATCGAGCGATTCGCCGCTCTGCTGCTAATCAAGCCGATCGAATGGATGAGCAATGGCGTTGCGGGGGTTTTGGATGAACAGTGGCGGTGGCGTTGCCTCGGATGAACAGGACCCGTGGTGTGGTGGAGGCTGGATGAGCGAGAGATGGTGGAGGGTGCCCGTGGAGGGTGGTTGAACAGGACCCGTGGTGTGGAGGCTGGATGAATAGTAGACGGTGGAGGGTGCCCGTGGAGGGTGGTTGAACAAGAGCCGGTGGAGTAGCGCGCGGTGGAGGCTAGATGAACAGGAGCCCATGGAGGCTGGAGGAGGTCGACGGTAGCCCGTGGAGGCCGGAGGAGGTCGACGGTGGAGATGAACAATATCTCGTGGAGTCCTGTTTTGCGGTACGCCACACCCCTCCCGATGAACAGGACCCCCGTTTCGACCGTAGGAGGTCCTTTTAAATGCATTTTGCGGTACGCCACACCCTCCCGATCAACAGGACCCCGTTTACGACCGTAGGAGGTCCGTTTAAATCTGCTTTTGCGATGCGCCACACCCTCCCGATCAACAGGACCCCGTTTCAACCGTAGGAGGTCCGTTTCCTCCGTTTTGCGGTACACCACACCCCTCCCGATCAACAGGACCCCAGTTTCAACCGTAGGAGGTCTGTTTCCTCCGTTTTGCGGTACGCCAGGCCTCGTTTCCATCGCCTGTTCCGTCCAGGCCCTCCCGATGAACACGACCACGCATTCTGTTCCGACCCAGCCGGTTGGCTCCCACGCATTCCGTTGCCTCCCGATGAACACGACGCATTCCGTTGCCTCCCCATGAACACGACGACGACGCTGTTTCTCTGTTCCGACCCAGCCATGTACACGAGCCCTCGCCGTACGTATGCGCGAGTAGGCGTTCGAGACCCTGCGCGTATGTACGTACATGGCCATATTTTCTTTCTTGCACCTTGGCCGCTGTACGTACGTGTACATGCTACGTGCGCGCCTCTACTACGACACGTGCGCGCCTCTACTACGACACGTGCGCGCCTCTACAACGACCAGTATGTACGTACACTTTCGCGACCAGAATGACAACGCTACGTACGCTTCGACCAGGTGGGTCCCGACTGTCAGGCACTTCCTTGCCTGCGAAGATGTAGCTGGTGGGTCCCAACAGTCAGGGGGGCGAATTGTTTTGGGTTTTTTTTGCCCAGACGCACTTCCTTGCGTGCGAAGGTGTAGCTGCTGGGTCCCAGCAGTCAGGGGGGCGAATCGTTTTTTTTGCCCGGACGCACTTCCTTGCATGCGAAGGTGTAGTTGGTGGGTCCCAGCAGTCGGGGGCGAATCGTTTTTTTACGCACTTCCTTGCATGCTAAGATGTAGCTGGTGGGTCCTAGCAGTCAGGGGGTGAATCGTTTTTTTTCTCGAACGCACTTCCTTGCATGTGAAGTTGTAGCTCGTGGGTCCCATCAGTCAGGGGGCAAATCATTTTTTAGTGAAATACGGTGGCCCGTCCGGTGGGTCCCTGCTGTCAGGTGGAGGAATAATTATTTTGCACGTAATAAGGAGGCACTTCCTTGCAGCTGCCGTGGACCCAGCTGTCAGCCTCTCCCGTACAGTCCACGTCTGATGGAAGTCGTTCCTTGACCACGTTGACCACGCCGCACCGAGAGCACCATGGCGGTGGACGATGGCGAGGCCTAGGAAGGGGACGACGCGGAGCCAGGGAAGACGTGGCAGTGGATGCACACGCGGAGAGGAGTACGAGGGTTCACTGGTTCGGCTGCGCTGCCGTCGCCGCAGAATAACAGGGGGTGTGGGTGAGTGGAGGGATGGCCTGGCCAGCGGTGGGAGTAGTAGGGGGCGGTGAGGCCTCCGCGGTAGCACAGCCGGCCACGGGAGGCAGGAGCAGGCGGCACGACCGGCGTTGCTTTGGGCGGCTGGAGCAAGAAGACCAGAGGTTGAAGAAGCACGACGGCCGTTGGATGGACATCGTACGATCACTGCAGCTAGAATCGTTTATATTGACTAAGTTGACAATGCCCTTGGTACGTCAACTTAGTAGGCCCACAGGTCAGCTTCCGAAATGGTGCGCCCCAGATGTCAGGGGGAGGAATCATTTTTTGGGCGGGTGAAGCTAGAATATCCAAGATTGCAGAAGAAGCACGGCATCCGTTGGATGGACATCCAACAGCTACTGCTGCTAGAACCGTGTGTTGACTATAAGTTGACAAAGCCATGCATACGCGTCAACTCTGTCTTTTTTAGGGGACGCGTCAACTAATTAAGGCCAGAAGTGTGTGGTAGAGAACTTATAGCCCATTTGAGATTTGTAAGAATTTGTAGCCCTTTTTTGATATCTAATGGAATTTACTACAGCCCATTTACAGTTTGTTAAAAGTACAGCCCATTTCAACCTACCGTTCAAAACATAATTCAATAAAATTTCTCACATTTTGATGGGATCCGAAATATTTTTATCCCGAAATTTCTAGTCAGATTAAATACAATTTCAATATAAATTTATATTACGTAAAAATCCAACAAAACATTGCGCTCGCAACAATTAATGAAATTAAAATGTTCAATATCCATAAGTAATATTTTATAAAGTAATCACGTGTTTGGTGCATTTTTTTTAGTTACTACCCAGTTTTATAATTACATCCCATTTATTATTTCTTAAAGCCAATTTTCTTGTTAAGCCTAATGCATCCCTCCTAGGAAAGATTTGCAGCCCAGCGGGGCGGAGAATAAAAACTTGACCTTGCCTAGGTATTCCTAAAAAAAGTATAGCTGGGCTAGCCATTTTCAGCTTGAAAAAAATTAATATCTGGGCTGGATATCTGGCCTGGGCTAGATGGGCCACAGGCCGCCGAGTTAATACCTGCAGCGATGTTTTCGTTGTTGTTCGGAGGAGAAAATTAATATCTGGGCTAAACATGAAAAACTCTGCAAAGCTCACACCTCAAAAACACAAATCTTGCCGAGCTGCTTGGTCCCAAATGTCGGCCGCTTCTTGTGCAATTCTCTCATTTATTGACTACTACATAGGTTGACAATGGTGTGGGACCGTCATGTCAGGAAACCAGGAGGAAGCAAGATAAATTATAGTTATATATATATATATAATAAGGAGGCACTTGCATACGTGAGGCTATGGAATTGGTGGGTCCCCATTGTCATCCTCTCCAAGTAAAGTCATCTCCTCGCCTGCGCGCGCTTTTCGCCCGAAACAGTCAGCGCCACCCGCCCCGCTTCCCGGTGCAGGCGATTGCTCCGCCTTCAAATGACACAAGTGTCATCCGTCCGTCCATCTGTCGCCCACATTAATGATAAGCGGTTGCCGAGGCGGCTACTCCGGCGCCACACGTCCGTCCCTCCACCCGCCCACCATTGCTATATAAACTGCTGCGCCGGCCATAGCCGCAGTCATCCGCATTTGTTCCCTTTCTCCTGTCCACACCACTACTGCCCACCATGGCTTCCTCGCGCTCCAGCGCTCTTCGGGACGGGCGGACGATGGACCACAAGGAGATGGCAGCCATTGCTACCGACCGGCTGGCCGGCAGGCAGCCGGAGGACGACGACGTCCCAATGGAGAACATGGTAGTCGATGATCCGGCGCCAACCCCCTCCTTCGCGCCATCCTCGCCGGTGCATTGCACCATGACCATCGGCGAGGCCCGTGCCCAATATATGGACAGGGTGAGGCATATGCGTGAGGAGCAGTTCCGGGAGGCGCAGGCCGACGCCGCCTACAACCACAATCTCCTCCAGGAGCACCTGCGGGCGGAGGAGCAGATCACCGTGGAGCTGGCGGAGCAGGAGGCGCTGATCGACTCGTACCGCTCCGCCCGCAAGGGCCGCCTCGAGCGCTCGTGGTACCGCATGCGGCTGGCGGAGGCTGCGGCCGCCTACAAAGAGGCTAGCAAAGAGGGCGATGAAGCGGGCGAGGCGCTGTTTGGCGAGACCGAGGACGAGGCAGAGGACAATGCCGGCTCCGATGAGTCCCCGCTCCGCTGGCGTCGACGAGGCCCTGCTCCGACGAGCCCCCGCGGTGCCAACAACGAGGCAGAGGACACCGCCGGCTCCGCCGAGGTCCCACCCACCAACAACGAGGCAGAGGACATCACCGGCTCAGCCGAGGCCCCACCCTGCCGGCAATGTGGAGGAGGATTTCCACCGCTCCGCTGAGGCGCCGCCAGCCGGCAACGAGACAGAGGACATCGCCGGCTCCGCCGAGGCCCCGCCCCACTGCCAACGAGGCCGCGCCACACAGAAAAAAGGAAGAGTAGAACACGGTAGGTCGTGTTGGAAATATGCCCTAGAGGCAATAATAAAATGATTATTATTATATTTCCTTGTTCATGATAATTGTCTATTGTTCATGCTATAATTGTGTTATCCGGAAATCGTAATACATGTGTGAATACATAGACCACAAAATGTCCCTAGTGAGCCTCTAGTTAACTAGCTCGTTGATCAATGGATGGTTACGGTTTCCTGACAATGGACATTGGATGTCATTGATAACGGGATCACATCATTGGGAGAATGATGTGATGGACAAGACCCAATCCTAAGCATAGCACAAGATCGTGTAGTTCGTTTGCTAGAGCTTTTCTAATGTGAAGTATCATTTCCTTAGACCATGAGATCATGCAACTCCCGGATACCGTAGGAGTGCTTTGGGTGTACCAAACGTCACAACGTGGCTGGGTGGCTATAAAGGTGCACTACGGTATCTCCGAAAGTGTCATTGGGTTGGCATGGATCAAGGCTGGGATTTGTCACTCCGTATGACAGAGGTATCTTCGGGCCCACTCCGTAATGCATCATCATAATGAGCTCAATGTGACCAAGTGGTTGGTCACGGGATCATCATTATGGAGCAGTAAAGTGACTTGCGGTAGCGAGATATGAATGAGGTATTGGGATACAAGCGATCGAATCTCGGGCAAGTAACATACCGGCCGACAAACGGAATTGTATCACGGGATTACTTGAATCCTCGACATCGTGGTTCATCCGATGAGATCATCGTGGAACATGTAGAGCCAACATGGGTATCCAGATCCCGCTGTTGGTTATTGGTCGGAGAGCTGTCTCGGTCATGTCTGCGTGATTCCCGAACCCGTAGGGTCTACACATAAGGTTCGATGATGCGAGGTTATAAGGAAGATATGTATGTGATTACGAATGTTGTTGAGTCCTGATGAGATCCCGGACGTCACAAGGAGTTCGGAATGGTCCAGAGGTGAAGATTTGTATATGGGAAGTTATCATACGGTCCTTGCTGTGGTTCTAAGCCCCGATGAGAATGGGGTAGGTATGGAGAGGCAAGATCCTAGCTATGGAGTAGTTGTATACGCAAGATGTTTATGAGTTCAGGCCCTTCTCAGAGGAAGTAATAACCCTATGTCTCGGAGCCCGGAGGCGGTCGACTGTATTATATGCGTATGAGTTTCAGGGGTGCGACCCCTTTACACTAAGGAGGGGGGGTGGCTTATATAGAGTTCGCCAGCCCCTCCGGCCCTCAGTTATGCAGGGATTAAGGTACATTAAGATAGGGGGTTACTGGTAACGCCCACATAAAGTTCTATGATGACCATAAAAGCTAATTAATGACCGACCGTTTGTGTGCAGACTGGCTTTAGATCTCCTGGCGGTCGAGTGGTTGGCTTCATGGTCGAGTGTCTTCTAGTTGGTCGAGTGGAACCCTTCCAAGTCGACTGAAAGGTAGTTTCTTCTAGAGATGTCCTTGGGGAGGGTATCTTGGACAGGTCCATGACCCTACCCTAGGTATATGACTTCATCATTAGCCCCCGAATGGATCGAGGTTTGAGTGGGGAAGGAGTTGAACATACTCCCGACTCATTCTTGTGCTGCAATTGTGTCTTGTTTTGGATCGATGGACTTAAGTGACGGCATCAACTTCTTTTTCAGTCGACTTGATCCATTCTTTGTATCCGTCGAGTGCGTTTTTCCGTACTTGGTGATTTCTGAATGACAGGGTGGAGGAAATCTTTTGTCTGAAGATTTGCTCTGCGGCGCGCGGATTTAGCAGGATTTGAATTTCAGGAAGCGAGCGGAGCGGAGGTAGCCGCAGTGATCGGATGGGATAAGGCAGGGACACCTCGATATCCGTGCCACCTTTTTCGCCACGTATCGCGCGGGCGACTGTTGCCGGATTTGACAGGATTGCATGGGCCTACCAGTCAGCCACTCGGAAGCAACCTCATATAAGGTCCAGGACGGGAGGTTTTTTGAACAGTGCGTTCCCATTTTCTCCTCCTTTCCCCAGATTCATCCGCCGCGCCTGCCTCCACCTCCGAACTGCTGCTCCGTGCGCGCGTCCCGCCGGCGACAATGGTGAAAGAAAAGACGGTGGCTTTGGAACGGGCGAAGAAGGCGACGACAAAGGTGAAGGGGAGGGCGACCAGTCGGGGCGGATCCTCGTCGCGGGCCGGTTTGCCGCAGGGCTGGATCCAGGGCGACTGGGTTCGCTCGACCATCCGCCAGAAAGATCTTGATGACCTGGCCAATGAAGGACTGATCTCTCACGGATCAGCGAGGCTTCCGGGGATGGAGTGGCAGCCGCAGCCTCAGGAGGGTGAGTGCGTCCTCTTAGCCACTCACGTTGACCGCGGGTTTTCTTTGCCGCCCCACCCTTTCTTTCGAGGATTTCTGAACTTCTTTGGGGGCATAACTCCACCACTTCACACCCAACTCCATCGTGTACCTCGCCGCTTTCGTGTCCTTGTGTGAGAATTTTTTGGGTTGTCGGCCGCATTGGGGCCTCTTCAAACACATTTTCACCTGTCGCTCCCAGACGGTGAAAAAGGCCAATCCGAGTGACGAGAGAACCCAAGTGATTCAGATGTGTGGGGGTCTTGGGGTTCAAATGAGGGGTAAGAGTGCTTTTCCAGCCATGGTCCTTCCTGAGTCGGTCCGAGGGTGGTAGTCGACCTGGTTCTACTGCCAAGACCAGCCGACGCCAGGGCAGTCGACTGGACTCCCTCCTTTCTCCATGGATCGAGTGAGCAAGCCGTCCTCTCTGAAGGTGGTCCCGGAGGAGAAGGCTCAGGTCAAGGTTTTGGTCGAGCGTGTAGTCCAGCTTATCCGTGACGGGGTGACTGGTATGGATCTTTTGGAGGTTTTTCTTCGACGGTGCATCCAGCCACTTCAATATCGAGACCATCCGATGTGGATGTATTCTGGCACTGATGACACCACTTGGGTCCACCCGGAGGAGGTCGAGGATGCCACACTGGAGAGATGGATGACCGCCATCACAGGGAACAAAGGTAACCCCGAGGAGCCGGGAGGATCCTCCACTCGACCAATCGTCTGAGCAGGACAAGGTTCAATCCCGTATCTTTGACTCTGACTCTGCTTACTCCATCTTGTTTGCTTAAATCGGTCGATTGACTTTGTCTTGTTTGTTGTCTTCCAGGCCACCACTGAGATGTATTCGATGCCCAACGGGGCGCAAGAACCAGTCGAGGAGGAAGGGAGCGGTGGTGAAAGCCAGGAGGAATGGCAATCTGACGGTGCGGAGGACGAAGATGACGACAGCTCTGACGAAGAGGAGGAAGAAGTCGACCCTCCTCGCATGGAAAGGCGGTCCAAGCTCTCCCATGACCCTGTGGTCGAGCGCAGCAAAGCTATCGCGCCTATCGGGCAGTCGACGAAACGTCCTCGGACAACATCTCTGGCGCCGACTGAAAAAGCGCCGAAGCAACCCTGAGCGACGCTGTCAAAGCCGACAAAGGTTTTGCACAAGATGAAGATGGCTATCCCCACTATTTTCGGGTATAGCAGAACTTGAGCTTTCTTGTTCAGCGCGAACATACTTTTGGTCGACTTGTTGACTGATCAACTGATTTCTGAAATCTGTAGCGCTGCCACCTCCGAGACCTCAGTCAGGAACGAAGACCAGGAGATGGAAGATGCTGTTACCTCTAACCTTGGTATGATCGCTGTAATTTTGCTTTTGGTCGATTGGATTTCCGTTTTTAACTTTGAATCTTTCCTGTAGTCCCTCCTCATGTCATTGATCTCCCTGATGATGACGATGAGGCACTGTTGAGGCGGAGGAGGACTAAGAAGGCGACTGTCGGCAAGACTGCTCAGGTTGCATCGGTGCCCGAGGTGCTGGTTCATGAGGGTGGCAACACCATTCGGACTTCTGTGTCTTTTGCTGTGCCGCTGATGAGTATCCGGCCTTCAACGTCGACTGCTGATCCACCCTCCCTTTTCGCCACGCACCATGTCCCGGAGGACCAAGTGGGTGCTGCTAAGGAGGCTATACGCCAAGCAGGGCTCATGATGGAGCAAATGAAGGTGGTCCGGGAAGCCAGCCAAGCGGCCTATGATGCCAGCTCAGCTCTTCAGAGTAACGTCCAGGTTAGTTGATCACCACTTGTTCTGTTAGGATATGCTACTGAAAAACTCTTCTTTCAAGATCCTCTTATCTCACACCCATTTGGGTGTGTCGACTGAATTTTTGGACTGGTGGGGCACGCTGAGTGCACCATTGGATGTAGTCCCGAGACTATGGTGGATGATGGCAGTCGACCGTAGTCTTTATACTTTGTATCTCTTTGATAACTTCTTCACTCGATCTGGTCGGACCATGTCGAATGGAATCTTGAAACCGGTGGGGGCACGCCGAGTGCACCCACTGGGTGTAGTCCCCGAGACTATGGTGGACTGCTGGCAGTCGACCGTAGTCTGAAGAACTCCTTTTTTTTTGTTTCTTTCGGTCGACTGATCGAACCAAGTCGGTAAGACCAGTGGGGGCACGCTAAGTGCACCCACTGGGTGTAGTCCCCGAGACTAATGTCGAATATTTTGATTCGTTGTAGTCTTAGAAACATAATGATTTTTCTTAGTCACTTTCGAGTAACCTATCTTTGATGTCCGTCGATTGATTCTTCAAGAAATCCTGTGAGCTTGTGGCTCACTACACCGAATGGAAAACAAACAGATCCAGCTCGACCTTGACTTGAAGCTTGCTCGGAGAACTTGCGATGCTAGAGACGAAGCAAAAGGTATGGCTGGTGAGAACTTGACGATGTCTTTGTCTTTCTGTCCTTCCTAATTCGACCTCATTGTCATTTTGTAGACAAAATGGAGGAGGCTCAAGAAGAAGGATCATGACCTTGCCGAGGCGCAGAAACGGCTTTGAACAAAACCAAGCTCGCGGAAGAGAAGCTGTCTTCGGTCGGAAAACTTGAAGAAGAGAACGCCAATCTGAAAGCTGCTCTCGATGCGGCCAACAAGGAGGTTAGCCGGCTGAAGAATGACAAGATAGCTCTGGCGATAAAATTTGGCGAATCAAGGGAAGAGGAATGATCTAGAGGCTTATCTGGGAGGGCTTGCCAAGAAACTATTCCTCATGCTTGAAGGTAATTCCTCTTATCCGACCGACTTGTTATCACCAACTCATCATAGAACCATTAGCTTGAACTCGAGTTGTGTTTGCAGAATTCTGCCAGAACTTCGAGGAAGAGACTAGTCGAGTGGAGACAGGCCTGGACCCCATTAACTCCCCCGTGAAGGATGAAGCCGCCATAAATGTGCTCCAACTGGAGTCTTGCGTCGCTGCTGTGGTGGACTACCTCGCTCGACTGAAGGTTGCGGTGTCGCAGATTGACTCGACACTCTGGCCAGGTGAAACACTTCAAAATGACCTCGAGTCTTTGATGACTCGACTGAATGACGTTCCAAGTCGAGTGCAGGAATGGAAAAAGTCTTACGCGGATCACGGTGCCGATGTTGCTCGTCTCCGGTCGCGTTCACTTTAAGGAGCGAGAGGAAAGGTGGCGTCCATCAAAGTTGCCAATACCAAGAAGTATGACTTCCGATCTCTCATGGAGACTTTCATTGGTGCTGCCACTCGGATCGTTGACGGGATCGACTGGACCAGATTAAATCGCGCCTTCAGATCCTCCACCGAGGAATAAAAACTTCTGTGATTCGTCTTAAATTTGCCTCGGAATGCCGAGTGATCTTGTAACCGATAAACTTTAACAGGCTTGAGGCCTGGGTACTTCTGCATCCATAGGATGTTATCCGAACTTAACTTATCGTCGAAATATGCTTGAGTGAACTTTGTTCTTCACTCGGATTATGCTTCAATGCTTGAGATGCAGCTCTGAGGTGGATCCAGTTGACCTACAGTTCATTGTTCTTGCAGGTAGGGATGGATCGTACTTATGGCGCAGCTCCGTAGGAGAAGGTAGCAGTCGACCTGCACCTCGTCGTCCTTGCGGATCAGGATGGAGTGCATGTTGTACTTGTGGCGCAGCTCCGAAGGAGAAGGTAACAGTCGACCTGCACCTCGTCGTCCTTGCGGATTGGAATGGATTTCGTACTTAGGCGAGTACTGGACTGCAGCTAAGCCCCCGAGTGGGAGGTTCGCTCTCCACTCGGTAAGATTTTCAAACTTACTGCGTAGTCTTGGACTGCTGCTAAGCCCCGAGTGGGAGGTTCCTCTCCACTTGGTAGGATTTTCAAACTTAGGCGAGCTTGGACTCTGCTAAGACCCAGTGGGAGGTTTGCTCTCCACTCGGTAGGATTTTTCAAACTTAGGCTAGTCTTGGACTGCATGCTAAGCCCCCGAGTGGGAGGTTTGCTCTCCACTCGGTAGGATTTTTCAAACTTAGGCAAGTACTAGACTGCAGCTAAGCCTCCGAGAGGATTTTTGTGTCGTAGCTCTGAAGGGGAAGGCAATAGTCGACCTGTACCTCGTCATCCTTGCAAAGCACACATTGTATTAAATACTTAGGCGAGTACTTGGACTACAGCTAAGCCCCCGAGTGGGAGGCTGGCTCCTCACTCGGTAGGATTTTCAAACTTAGGCGAGTACTTGGACAGCAGCTAAGCCCCCGAGTGGGAGGCTGGCTCACCACTCGGTAGGATTTTAGACACTTAGGCAAGTACTTGGACTGCAGCTAAGCCCCCAAGTGGGAGGCTGGCTCCTCACTCGGTAGGATTTTCAAACTTAGGCGGGTACTTGGACTGTAGCTAAGCCCCCGAGTGGGAGGCTGGCTCACCACTCGGTAGGATTTTAGACACTTAGGCGAGTACTTGGACTGCAGCTAAGCCCCCGAGTGGGAGGCTGGCTCCTCACTCGGTAGGATTTTCAAACTTAGGCGAGTACTTGGACTGCAGCTAAGCCCCCGAGTGGGAGGCTGGCTCGCCACTCGGTAGGATTTTCAGATACTTAGGCGAAATGGATTCGCAGCTAAGCCCCCGAGTGGGAGGCTGGCTCTCCACTCGGCAGGGATTTTTTTACAAACTTAGGCGAAACGGGTTCGCGGCTAAGCCACCCACTGGGGGAAATTTCTTATGTAAACGAAAAGTAATAACAATCACTAGGAAAATTATAACATTCTTGTCTTTGATAAACAAACTACAGAGGTACTTTTATTACATCTCACCCGAGTGAGTTCTTAAGTGTAAAAGGGGCGGAGCAGCTCCGCATTCCAGCCTCGAGGCTCATCAATCTGGTGTTCGACGTTGTAAAGATGGTACGCTCCATTATGGAGAACTCTGGTGACGATGAAGGGACCTTCCCAAGTGGGAGCGAGCTTGTGTGGTTTCTGTTGATCCACTCGGAGGACCAAGTCTCGTTATTGAAAGGCTCGGCTCTTCACATTTCTAGCATGGAATCGACACAAGTCCTGCTGATAGATGGTCGAGCGGATCAAGGCCATCTCTCTCTCCTCTTCAAGGAGGTCGACTGCATCTTGCCGGGCTTGCTCCGCTTCATCTTCAGAGTAGAGCTCGACTGGGTGCATTGTGAAGCAGGTCACTCGGCGAGAACTGCTTCAGCTCCATAGACCGAAAAGAATGGAGTTCTCGATCGACCGATTAGGGTGGTCCTCAATCCCCAAAGAACCGACGGAAGTTCGTCGACCCACGCTCTGCTGCATGCTTGAGATCGCGCATCGCCGAGGTTTCAGTCCTTTGAGAATTAGACCATTTGTTCGCTCGCTTGTCCATTCGACCGGGGTGAGCAAGCTGAAGCATAGTCGACTCGCGTGCCGAGAGGCGCAAAGGCTTTGAACTTGTCGAATCAAGTTTGACCCATTGTCGATGATGATGCTATGCGGAACTCCATATCTGAATATCAACTCTCTCGATGAAACCGATAGTAGTGCACGATCGAGGTTCTTGATAGGTTTAGCTTCGATCCACTTAGTAACTTGTCGATCGCCACAAGCAAATGAGTGAAACCGCTTCGCCAGCTTCTCGATGGTCCAATCATATCCAACCCCAAACAGCGAAAGGCCGACGAGTGGAATGGTCTTCAATGCTGAGGCGGGTTTGTGTGTCATATTGGAGTAGAACTGACATCCTTCACACTTGTCGACTATTTCCTTTGCCATTTCATTTGCTTTTGGCCAATAAAATCCCGCTTGGTATGCTTTAGCTATGATGGTCCTAGAGGACGCATGGTGACCACAGGTCCCCGAGTGGATATCATCAAGAATTATCGACCTTCTTACGGCGTTATGCATTTACGGCCGACTCGATCCACGCTTTCTCTTAATAACTGTCCCTTGATCACAAGAAAGGCCTTGGATCGGCCAGACGATCCGTCGAGCCTCTTCTTCGTTCTCCGGAGCTCTTTCCTTAGGATATCGCGATGTACGGCACCGTCGGTCGGGAGTGATGACCACGACTTCCATGACCAGGTCGACCATCGCTGGGACCTCAACTTCATCGGATCGGTGGCACTTTTTGGCTGTGGAGCTTCTTGGTGAAAGGATCCTCTTGAATCGATGGTGTGTGGATGTGCTCCAAAACACATCACCGGGAATGGCTTCCTCTTGGACCCTATTTTCGCCAAATCATCAAGAGCTTGATTTTTCATTCGGGTATATGATGAAGCTCTAACCCCTCAAACTTCTTCTCTAGCTTCCTCATCGCATTACAAGAACCAGTCATGGCTGGACTTCGACGTCCCACTCCTTCATCACCGATTAACCACTAGATCTGAGTCGCCATAAACCATGAGGCTGACAGGACGCCGAAAGTGAAATGGCCATCATAACCCATACAACAGTGCTTCAGATTCTGCTTCATTGTTGGAAGAATCAAAGTGAATCTGGAGCACATATCTGAGCTTATCTCCTCGGCGAAACCAATACTACCCCAAAGACGGAACCATTCAGCATCTTGGAACCATCAAAGAACATAGTCTAGTGCTCGAGTGAACTTGAGTCGGCAAATGTTGTTCAATCCACTCGACGATGAAATCTGCTATTGCTTGGGACTTGATGGCATTCTTTGCCTCGAACTTGATATCAAGGGAAGGAGTTCAATCGCCCATTTCGCCACTCGACCGATTGCATCTCTGTTGTGTAGAATCTCGATAATGGGCGTCGTGACAAGCGTAATGGAATGATCGAGAAGTAATGAGCAACCTTCTTGGCGGTCATATAAATCCCATAAACAAGCTTCTGATAATGAGGGTATCTTTGCTTTGATGGGGTTAATACTTCAGAAAGATAATATACTGGGCGCTGAACTTTGAAGGCTTTTCCTTCTTCTTCCCGCTCGACCGTAAGTACTGTACTAACAACTTGTCCTATGGCTGCAATGTAAAGCAGCAAGGGCTCTTTGCTGATTGGGGCAGCAAGCACCGGCTGGGTGGAGAGCAGAGCTTTGAGCTCTACAAACGCTGTATCAGCTTCAGGAGTCCACTCGGACTTGTCTGACTTCTTCATCAGTCGGTAAAGAGGCAATGCCTTTTCACCAAGGCGAGAGATGAATCGACTTAAAGCAGCCAAGCATCCAGTAAGCTTCTGGACATCATGCACACGCACAGGGCGTTTCATTCGGAGTATAGTGCCAACTTTTTCTAGGTTGGCGTCGATTCCTCGTTCGGAAACGAGAAAACCGAGTAACTTTCCACCAGGAACTCCGAATGTGCACTTTGATGGATTAAGCTTGATATCATACCTCCTGAGATTGGCAAATGTTTCAGCAAGGTCGGTCAACAGGTCGAAACCTTTCCGTGACTTGACCACAATATCATCCATGTATGCTTCCACATTCCGGTGATTTGAGTGAGCAAACACCACGAATCATCCTCATGAGCGTGGCTCGGCATTCTTGAGGCGAATGGCATGGTGACATAACGAAACACCAATGGAGTGATGAAAGCTGTTTTGATCTCGTCGGGTCCATACTGACGGATCTGATGGTACCCGAATAGGCGTCTAAGAAAGACAACCGCCACATCCCGCATTGAGTCGACTATTTGGTCGATGCGGGGAGAGAAAAAATGATCTTCGGGCATGCCCGATTGATATGTTTGAAGTCGATGCACATGCGCGAGTGAATTGTCCTTCTTAGGGACCATGACAACATTGGCGAGCCACTCGGAGTGGTAAATCTCGGATAAACTCTGCTGCTAAGAGCCGAGCCACCTCCTCGCCAATGGCCTTTCTCTTACGGACGACGGACCGTCAAGATGTTCTTTGACAGGTTTAACTTTTGAGTCGACTCAGTGGCGATGCTCAGCCAGTCCCCAGGAACACCCGCATGTCAACGAGCTTCCATGCGAAGATGTCCCAGCTCACGGAGGAACCGGATGGCGATTCTTCCTATTTGGAGTCGAGTGTTGTTGAGATGTGAGTCGAAGCAGCATTGGGATCAGTCGGATGAATATGAATCGGTTTCGTCTCCCCGGACGACTGAAATGCTGACTCCGTGGCGGACTTCTTGGCTCGCAACAAATCACTCAGGTCTGCAGTTTTCTGGTACTCTTGCAGCTCTACAACTGCCATCTGGGCATCAGCGATCTTAGAGCCTTTAAAAACACTCTTCGCTTTCTTCCGATTGCCGGTGTGGTGATCACACCTTTGGGACTGGCATCTTCAGTTTGAGGTACACATAACATGGTCGAGCCATGAAGCGCGCATATGCCGGCCTCCCGGGATAGCGTGATAAGCGCTCTGAAATCCACGACCTCAAAGGTCAACTTTACCTTCGAAAATTCTTGTAGTCACCAAAAACCACATCGAGAGAAATTTGGCGAGTGACTCAGCCTTCTTTCGGGAATGACTCCATGGAAGCTCATGTTGTTTGGTCTTTGAGTCGGACATCGGAATGCCCATCCCTTTCAACATCTCTGCATACAGTATGTTCAGGCCACTGCCACCATCCAGCAACACCTTAGTTAGTTGAGTGCCTTCAATGACTGGGTCGACCACCAACGCTTGCCTCCCGGGGGTGGCTATGTGTGTCGGGTGATCAGACTGATCGAACGTGATGGCAGTCTGTGACCATTTCTGTCGTGGTTTTGTCACGGCAGATGTCCTCATGAAAGGACTTAGTCGCGGAGCCATCGCTACGGGTTAACTTAGAGGGGTTAAAGCGGACGCAAAGACACGGGAGTTATACTAGTTCGGCCCCTTCGATGAAGGTAAAAGCCTACGTCTAGTTTGTGATGGGATTGATGTGGTCTCGATGACTAGGGAGCAAACAGCTTTGCCTAGGCCTCGAGTTGTTGTTCTCTCTCTTGAACCGTCCCGGGTCGTCCCCTTATATACACGGGTGACGCCCGTCGGCTCAGAGAGTCCCAACCTCCGGTTCATATTCCTATCCGGGTTGGTCTCTCTTTATTCCTAACTTACAATACAAGTTATACATCCGGCCAGTTTACGGCTATAGGTTCTGATCCGACTACAGGCCTTGGGCCCTTACACTCATGCCTCTTGGGCTTTTATACTATTGAACTACTGATGAAGTTAACCCGGCCCAGATAGGCGGTTTCGCCCAGCAAGAACATCCCTAACATTAGGCCCAGTTGATTTGAACAGGTTCACGTCAATCCTTGAGAAAAAACCTTTATCTTCAATACCTTCTTGAAATCGTTGAACCGCCGTGATATCACTTTCTCCTGATGTTGTGAACCGGTCTGACATCCTCAGAAAGACAGCATCCGCGATATCTTCTTTGTTTTAATAGATCAGCAATAAACAAGGCGACAGCTCCGCTTTCTAGGGTTACGGTTCCTTGATTCCCGCGCCTGACACAGGGATCCTGCCTTGTAAATAGGCCCGAAGGGTCATCCCTTCTCTTCCCTTCGTCCCCTTTCTCTTTGTCTTCTTCGCGTAGCTGGCCTCAGAGCTCCGCCGCCGCCGTCGACCTCTGCACCATCTTGGGCCGCTGCATCGACCTGAACGCACCAGAGAAAACGCAGATTCCTTCGCCTCTCCTTGACTGAGGTAGGCCCTCAGTTCCCTTTTGACCTAGATCCATTCTAGGATTTCCTGTCCTTGCCGTATTCCATGAACTTGTTCTTATAGCAGATTCTTGAATATATCAGTGATACTTTTGCGCTTGATTAGCAAGAACTTTTATGCTCCGCTGTAGTCTCGCGTGTGCATCCAAGAGTCTAGTGCATCATCTCTGCTCATTGCATCAATACTACTCTGTTGTCTTCCTTTTTTGGATATTTTTCTTATTTTCCGATCTGGCGTTAGATCCTTCGTTGTAGAAAAAACTTGCGAAACCTGTTTCTGCACACTTAGCCGTTCGCAACCTTCATTGCTTTCAATATTTAGACCTTAGACCAGGCGGTTTAACTTAACATAGAAAAAATTAGATAAGCCGGTACACACCATTAGCCCTCTTGTTGAACCGCCAGAATTTCTGTAGCAGATACTGTCGCTCCATAAAACTCCGGTTTAGCATTATACACCGGTTCTCTCTTTATCCCACCATATTTCTTTGAACGGATTTATATATTTTTGTAGATGGCCAAACAAGTGTATGAGTGCAATTGGGCTCCTTCCGTGTCCTTTGAGACTCAATTAAACAACCTGGTCTGGTGGGCGCTTTAGCCAAGAAAATAGCATCCATTGGAGGGTCCCTGGCAAAGAATGTCCACCCACCCCTCAGGAAGGAGAGGTTGTAGTTTTCGCAGATCACCTAGCCCGGGGCTTCAACCCGCCCGGTTCAAAATTTTATCGAGATGTGCTAGCCAATTTTCAACTCCGTCCACAAGATATAGGCCCCAATTCTGTTACCAATATCTGCCACTTCCAAGTGCTCTGTGAGGCATACTTTCAAGAAGAACCCACAGTGGAGCTGTTTAGAGACTGCTTCCATATAAACCGCCGCACAGAATTCACTGACGGGCCTAACACGGAATTAGGTGGCATGGAGATTGAGAAAGAAAAAGGAGGTCACTTATCCTCATGTCAAACTGCACAGCCACCCCAAGGAATGGAATCAAACATGGTTTTATTGCAAAGATACTTCACACGCCAATGAGAATCCCTTGCCCGGTTTTCGGCCGGAGCGACTCAACAACACACATCCCTTTCCACAAAGGTTAACTGCCCGTGAGAGAAGTAAATATGCTCCTCAACTCTCCAAGCTCGTGAGCCTTCATGGCTAACGGTTTAACGGAATTGACCTTGCTACTGTTGGATATCATGGAGCATCTTGCCTCTCTCCCAGCGCTCGGTTTAATGTGCGAGAGTACCTGGTAGTGTCGACGACCCCTCCGACACATTAACATCCAGCTTACCGATGACGAGGTCACCGAGGCGGTGAAGAAGATGCTGAACGAACCGAAAATCTACTCGTGCCGGACGGTCTGCTCCCCTTCTGCGCTACCAACAAACCGCCAGACTATAAGATTTCTTATTATTTTTACTGAATATATAATCGCTATCGGTATAATTTTGAATACCGATTTGTTGCTGAACCAGGCGATGATCCATTACAGCAAGCAAGCGCCCAAGAGAAGCCGGAGAAACCAGATAAACCGGAAAAACCACTTAGGCAAAAGACAAAAGCTGTTAAGAAGACTGCTCATAAGAGAAAAACCACTGCCTCCTCCGATCCGGCTGCGGATGATGATGTGGGTAATCCGGACCTTGAGGTAGAATTTGATTCACTTGGTTCACCTTTCACACACCTAATTAATGATGATGTTTGTCTGGATGATGCTGAAGCCAGTAACGCTGATGTCGTAGAGGTAACCGTTCTCTCCTCTGACTCCAATCCTTTGCCTTCGCTAAAAAACCGTCAGGCAAACCAGAAAATTAAATTTTCTCATCCCCTTGCTTACTTGGATCCCCAATTTCTTATGAAGACTCAACAACATGAAGCTCGCCGCTGCAACTTCGCACAAATGCCAGGTAGTTACCTCCACGGTTTACCAAACAGTCCGGTTCGTTAACGCCCGTTCGAGGTCTCTAATTTGCTTGTTAGTGCACCTCCTAAAGCAGGCTGGTTTCACAACAACCCTTAATCCGTCTCGATTCTGATTATCGGTCACTTCCCTCCTCATCTGGCGAGTCATCACCACTCAGCTGCCGCCGCTAAAAATGGTGCTTGGGAAGTTATACTTTTCATATTCCTTCTCAAGACATCCTGTGTTGTATATGCCGTATTTAACTCTTGTTGTGCTTTTTCAGGGCCAAGCCTAGGCCGAGCAAAAACAGGCTGCAAATGGGCAAAGCGGCCGACGAAGAAATCGCCCAACCGGGAGCACCCCAAACCTTGAAACGGACAACTGCGAAGACACCCAATGATCCTTCACGGCAAAATAGCGATCTTATTCTTGAAGAAAGGCCTACCGACACCGCCCTTCCTGCTGATCAGCCTAGAAGCCCAACCCGGATTGAAAAATCCACCAGTCCATTCCGGCCTGCTGACCAACCGACGGTTCCTGCTCAAACCGGTAGCTCCAAGGACGACGACATCGTAATCACTGGTTTCGGCCACAGTGAACCGGGCAATCCAGTTGCCTTATCTAAACATTCTGCCAAGGAGGAGTTTGCCACTATGAGCAAGGGCAAGTGGGATGTTGATCTGGCCACTTATGCTGCTCTGAACCCTCAAGACCTTCACTTCGGCTACTTGAACCGGCTGTATACCAACCGTGACTATGAAGCTGGCCTGGTGAAAATGATGAAGGAGAAACTCGAGGTAACCTCCATGTTCTTTTCCTTGCCTGAATATTTCCATTTTTGTTAACTCTCCTAGCCCCCAAGGGCTGGTTCAACTTAGCATAGTTAATCCGGGACTTAGTATAAACTCAATGCTTCAGAATCCGCTGAGGTAGCCTCCCAGAGCCGGTTCAACCTAGCCTAGTTAAACCGGGACTGCACTTTATATCGCCACATCAGTACATGTTTGAATAAATAGCCATTAGCCCCCAAGTGCCAAGTTGAATACTTGTATTGAGCTTGGGACTTTGTGATTGCATTAACAGATGAAGATTAAATATGCATTAGCCCCCAAGTGCCAAGTGTATAACAGGTTTATGCACTGGGGACTTGAAATGACGATATGTAACATGCTTCCTTGTTGCAGAGTGAGATACGTCAACAAGCCTCTCAAATCCAGGACCTCCAAGAAAATCTGAAATCTCAACAATCAGAAACCTCCAAGGCCAAGGATGAGCTGAAACCCGCTTTAACTACTATGGAGCAACTCAAGGAGTGGTTCAAGTCTGAGCGGGCCGGCTGGGATACTGAAAAGGCTGCTTTGACTAAAAAGGTTGAAAATGCTGAGGCTTCCCTTAAACCGGTGGTAGACGAGCTGACCAGCGTGAAGCGGCAGGTGCATTCCATGACTGCTGCCATCTTCGGTAAGTTTCCTCTGGTTTCTATGATAATCTTGACCTTTCTTATGATAAGTCCGGTTTGTAATTTCTCTTGCAATGCTGTAGGCACACGCATTGGTCACTTGGGGTCAGATGTCCGGAAAAAATTGAAGGCTGCCTATACCTTAATAGAGCATTTGTATCTTTGGCGCAGCGGATCATCTCCGCATCTCATAACAATCCGGCGCCTTCCTTAATTCAGGATACCCTTAAAGGTTTTCCATGCTTCCCGCCGGATTGAAGAGCTGAAGAAATCTGCTGCGAACCGGTGCCATCAGCATAATCCGGGCCAAAGCATGGGTGCTGATTTCGATCCCATTGAAGCGGCTCAAGGCTATCGGTCGAAGGAAGGCGGCTCAGAATTCAACGAAGATGACTTGAGAGCAATAAACCGGGCCGTTCGCCCTTTGGCTTGCCAATTAGCTGAAGAAGCCAACTTGTCGCATTATCAAGCTCAGTATGATGATCAGAACAAGCGAGTGGCTGCACCTATCCCTGAAGCGGAAAACCTGATCCCTCCAATCCGTAAGCATACTTATGCTCCTGATATTGACCCAACTTCCCTGATCCATGAAGAGGCTGTCTTTCAAGCTTTAATGGGAATTGACTGGACCACTGTTGATTTCCAGCAGCTGGGTAGAGAGGAAGAGGCTGAAGCGGCGCAGGACGATCCACAACCATCAAACCGGGGCAGCGAACAAGCATGAACCAGAAACCGGTTTGAAGAGCTGCTTTATTATATTCCGTCCAGAAACAATGATCTTATTTGGGCACCATGTTGCCTTGTAATAGCATAGCTGTAATGCCCCGGATACAACTTTCCATATTTCTAACTCCAACTCTTGCCATTTCCGGCTATGTGTTGTGTTATTTCCTCCGTGGTTGGGTTTTTGTCTTTTGGTTTTGCATTTTGTTCATGTCATGCATCTCATCTCACGTCATCATCTGCATTTCATCCGCATGTTTCCAAAGCTTGCATCCGTTAAGTAGTTGCGCGTCCCCCTTGCCTTCGTTGACCGTTCGAGACCAATCGGGTTTTCGATTCCCTCTTATCATCCGTTTGACCCTCTCTACTCTTTACTCGCACCCCTTGCAGCGTCCGAAAGTTGTCCCGAACCCGAACTGGGCTGTCGTGACCGATGGGTCCGGATCATCCCTAACATCTATAAAACATCTCCGTTTTCTTATTTAAACTCTCTAACCTAGTTATTCTCGATCGCTTGATTATGATCGGACGGACCGGATTAACCCTACCCTAATCCCTACCTATATATTTATAGTCCAACCCTAGCCCCGTCCCTTCCATCCATCAAATCCTCCCGCCCGCCGCCAACCCACCTGGTCTCCTCCTCGCTCTTCCCCACCGAGCCAACCACCATCCATCTCGGATCCACCCCTTCCAACCGCAGCCTCAGACAAACTCCCGTGATTTCCGCGCCACCAAAACCACCAACAAGCGGAGCCTCCTCCTTCCCGCGCAACCAGCTTCTTACCGAGTGTTCCGCTTCCGATGCGGCGTCGGCACCAAGGGTAGGAGCTCCTCGAGCCCCTCAGCTCCAGCGCTGGCCTCGACTACAGCCGCCCTCGCCGGCCCAGCTGCACCACCATGATCCGCGATCCAGGCCGCTCCGCATCCCACCTCCTTCCTCTCCCTTCCCTGTCTTTCTCCCTCACCTCACATCTCACCCTCTCTGTTTGCTCGAACAGGAGACAACGACGCTTCCTGGAGTTTCTCCACTGCCGACTCCCCCCATCTCTGGTTACGACCGGCCCCGCTGCCTTGCCGGAGACCCAAGACGCTGCCACGCCACGGCGGACCTCGCCAGCAGGTCCCGTCGACGAGCCCCTGCTCGTTTCCTCTCCATCCCGTTCCCCTTCCCTAACCTCTCTCTCATGCCCCGGTCTCTCTCTCTCTCGTCAGGTGCAGGAGCAGCGGAAGCTCCGCTATGGCTGCCAAGGGCCTTCTCCTGCGACGATCCGTCAAGTCTGCCGCCGGGAACGGCCTCCACCGCCCGGATGCTTGCCTCCCCTGCCGTCGGCCTTCGCGTCTGCTTCCTCTGCATCATGCCTTCGCCGCTTCGTCAGTTTCAGAACACGAGCACGCCGCCCCTGCGTTGACCTGCGCCCGGTCCAGCCTCGCGCCTTCCTTCGCGTCCTGCCGTCGCCACGAACCCTCCCCGTCGCCTACATCTCCTCCGGCAGCGCCTTGCCGTGCTACTGACGCCTATAAGCGGCTTCTGGTGAGCCAAGCAGCGCCCGTGCCCTGTTTCTTCCTTCCCTTCACCTTCTATCTCTCACCTGTCTCCCTCTCTCTCGACAAGCGTCCATAGGAGGAGCATCACCCGCGAGTCCTTCTCCTTGCCGCTGCCTCCGCCAATCCCTCGTCGCCCGGCCTCCCCACTTCTGCGTCTTTGGGTCGACGACCAGCGCCAAGTCCCGCTGCTCGGGCGTTGACGCGCCTCTCCTCCTCGTTCGATCTGCCCCAGCGTGGACGAGACCACGTCGCCCGCTTGGGCGAGATCTGCGCCCAGCCCAAGGCGCCTCGGCCGCATCCACCGGCGGGCTAAAGCCCATGGGTGGCGCCCACAACCCTCTGTGCCTTTGTTGGGCTAACCAATTTGACCCATGTCATGTTTTTTTCCGTGGACAAATTTGCTAATTATTCCGGATTTCTGATTTGAGTGAAAACCCCCTGTTGCTCATGCATATAATAACTCCTCAACCATGCATCTTATGTAAATAATTTATATATGAAAAGTGCTTAGTTTTTCATCTAGTTTCATAATCTGCTGCTTTCATCCCATGTTAAAATGCTTAAAATGCTGTTTGTGTTTATTTTGCATAATTGCCATACTAAAATGCTTTATTTCATAACTAAATAACCGTAACTCGGAATTTAATAAACTTTATATGTAAATGGGGTAGAAAAATGCCTAGTTTAACGTGGTGCACTTTATTTTGCTGTTTAACAACATTAAAATTGTGTTTAGGGCAGAACAGTACCAAATTCATAAATTGCGTGTGGGGATTTTCCGGAATTGTTGTTTGTTGTTCCGGCCTCATTTAAAATTGCCTAGATAGGTAGTTTTATTATGCTTCACCTCTTGCCATGTTAACAACATTTAATCCGGACATGCATCATACTTGATTGTGCATCATGCCATGTTTATGCTTGTGCATTTACCATGTTGTTTGTTTCTTTCCGGTTTGCTTCTCTCGTTAGCTTCGGTTTCGTTCCGGAGTTGTGAGGATTCGTTCGACTACGTCCGGTTGTCTTCTTCATGGACTCGTTCTTCTTCCTTGCGGGATTTGAGGCAAGATGACCGCTACCCTGGATCTCACTACTATCATTGCTATGCTAGTTGCTTCGTTCTATCGCTATGCTGCGTTACCTACACTTGCTGCTCAAGCCTCCCAAATTGCCATGAACCTCTAACCTTTGTCACCCTTCCTAGCAAACCGTTGTTTGGCTATGTTACCTCTTTTGCTCAGCCCCTCTTATAGCGTTGCTAGTTGAAGCTGAAGATGAAGATTGCTCCATGTTGGATTATGTTTATGTTGGGATATCACGATATCTATTATATTATTAATGCATCTATATACTTGGTAAAGGGTGGAAGGCTCGGCCTTATGCCTGGTGTTTTGTTCCACTCTTGCCGCCCTAGTTTCCGTCATATCGGTATTATGTTCCCGGATTTTGCGTCCCTAACGCGGTTGGGTGATTTATGGGACCCCTTGACAGTTAAGCTTTGAATAAGACTCCTCAAAGAAGGCCCAACATTGGTTTTACCATTTGCCTCACCTAGCCCTTTTTCCCTTGGGTTTCCGGAGCCCAAGGGTCATCTTTATTTTAGCCCCCCCAGGGCGGTGCTCCTTCGAGTGTTGGTCCGAAGCGGCAGATCATGGGGCCACCAGGGCAACTCGAGGGCTGGTTTTACTCGTGGGTTGACCTATTCGGTGTGCCACGAGCGAGATATGTGCAACTCCTATCAGGATTTGTCGGCACATCGGGCGGCTTTGCTGGTCTTGTTTTATTGTTGTCGAAATGTCTTGTAGCCGGGATTCCGAGACTGATCGGGTCTTCCCGGGGAGAAGGAATATCCTTCGTTGATCGTGAGAGCTTATCATGGGCTAAGTTGGGACACCCCTGCAGGGTATAAACTTTCGAGAGCCGTGCCATGTTATCTCGCGAGATGGGAATTTGTTAATATCGGTTGTAGTAAACTTGAAGTAAACTCTCCTAAAATACACCAACCGTAATGGTAACCGTGAGTGTCTTTTTGGGGTTGATCGAGAGGAGAACACGGTTTCTGGGTTATGTCGGCGTAAGTAGGAGTTCAGGATCACTTCTTGATCATTACTAGTTGACGACCGCTCCTTTGTTTCTCTTCTCACTCTCATTTGCGTATGTTAGCCACCATATATGTTAGCAGCTGCTGCAACCTCACCACTTTACCCCTTCCTTTCCCATTTAGCTTTGCTAGTCTTGATACCCATGGTAATGGGATTGCTAAGTCCTCGTGGCTCCTGATTACTACACCAACAGATTGCAGTGCAGGTTATGTGATGATCATGACCGAGCGATGCATGCTTGTTTTGGAGTTCTTCTTACGCTTCTTGATCCGGGGATAGGTTCGGTCGGCAGCCCGGGCTAGCGAGGTGGATGTCGTTTGAGTTTCTGTTTATGTTTCATCCGTAGTCGGATGTTGTTCTTGTATGTTGTATTGTTCTATTCTGGTGACATTGTATGTATTGGATGTATCCCTACCTATTATGTAATGTTGATGTGATGATATCCACCTTGCAAAATCGTCTTCAAGATGCGCTTCTATCCTTGGTGGGACCTTCGAGTTCCTTTAGGATAGGGTCGCATCTTGGGCGTGACAATAGCCAACCCTCTTGCTTTGAACATGCCTTCGTGCATGGGTACTGATACTCTTGCTGCCTGCAGCTACAAAATCTTAAACCGCCACGGCGGTTTATACCGCCAGCTGGTTTGTGATATTCATGTATTCACATGATGGAATATTTAAGGCATATAACCGTAATTTATGATATCAAATACCTGCCATTGCTGGGCATAAGGTTGACTTAGCCAATCTTGAAGCGGAGGTTGGATAAACCCTTACCGTCAAAGGAGAAAACAGCTCCTGTCATTTATACTGCCGGTTTCCCATGTAAACCGCACCGGGTCATAATAAGCCCCCCTGTTACTCCATAATAGGATGTTAACAGAAGAAAACATCAAACCGGTGAAATTATCGCGGATTAGAAATTGACGAATTCCATCAAGCGATAGTTTTGAAAAGCGGTTTAAAAATGTTGCGGTTTAAAAACGCAACCAAAATTAAATAACAGTGATGAAATAATATAGAAGCAAAGGCAATGATAAAACCGTTTGCAAAAGAGGCTTTCTTGAGCCGATCGGATGAATGTTACCATGGTCGGACACGACCAAGCTCCCAATAAGGTGTAGCTATGGTTCAAGTCAGCGGGCCCCCAACTGAAACCGTGGCATTGTGCCGATCAAGTGGCGTGGCAATGGTTCGGGTTCGACCAAGCCCCCAAGTGATTCTATGGCCTTAGGCCGATCAAGAAGTGTGACTGGTTCAGACTTGACCATGTCCCCAAGTGATCTGGTGGCTTTCGCCTATCAAAAGGTGTTGCATTGGTTTGGATACGACCAAGCCCCCAAGTGATATCACAAAGCTTTTGAAAAGCAAACTCAAGGGGTAAACCGGAGGCTGCTTTAAGACAGAACAACTCCATGTAACCACGCAGGATGTAACAGAACGGATACCCCGCTTTAGCCGAGGCTCCGGTTTATTGCTTTATTCACAATATATACACTGTCATAATATGTACATAAGTAGAGCTGATGGCTCAGGTAAAATAAGGCCGAAGATGAGCTATGTTCCACGGCTCGTTGGTCTCCTCTTCGGCGTCGTGAGTCTTTATGCTCTCGAACATCGATCGAGATAATGCGACCGTTGTGCAGATTCTTGCTGACCACAAAGGTCCCTCCCAAAGGCGGGGATAACTTGTGCATGTCATGCGGTCTTGGATGAGCGAAGCACCAAATCTCCTTCTTGAAAGGTTACGGTCTGACCGGCGACTATGATAACGACGAAGATCCTGCTGGTAAATCGCCGAGCGAGCAGCTGCTATGTCTCGCTCTTCATCCAGCCGATCCAAAGCGTCCTGTCGTGCTGTCTCAATATCCGTTTCGACATAGGCTGCCACACGAGGTGAGTCATGACAGATGTCGCTGGGGAGAACCGCCTCCGCTCCATAAACCATAAAGAAGGGCGTGTATCCCGTGGATCTGTTAGGTGCAGTATTTATACTCCATAACACAGACGGTAGCTCTTCTACCCAACAACCCGGCGTCCTCTGCAAAGGGACCATAAGCCGGGGTTTGATGCCTCTCAGGATCTCTTGATTGGTGTGCTCACGTTCACAGAACTCCTTCATGGCACCTTTGGACAAATTGGTACCATTATCTGTAATGATATTGTGTGGAAAACCAAACCGGAAAATCACCTTTTGATGAATCGAACCGCGGTGGCGCATCACACTTGCTAACAGGTTACGCCTCTACCCACTTTGTAAATTTGTCAACCGCCACCAACAGGTGTGTCTTTTTGTCCTTGGACCGCTTGAAAGGTCCAACCATATCCAACCCCAAATGCATAAGCGGCCAAGTAATTGGAATCATCCTCAATTCTTGGGCCGGTACATGAGCACGTCTGGAAAACTTTTGGCAACCATCACATCGTCTGACCAGATCTTCTGCATCAGCATGGGCAGTCAACCAATAAAAACCGTGGCGGAACGCCTTAGCCACCAAGGATTTTGAACCGGCGTGATGACCACAATCTCCTTCGTGGATCTCACGCAATATTTCACAGCCTTCCTCAGGGGACACACAATGTTGAAACGCCCCTGACACACTGCAATGATGCAACTCGCCATTAACAATGGTCATAGACTTAGACCGCCGAACTATCTGTCGGGCCAACATCTCATCTTCCGGTAACTCGCCCCGGTTCATGTACGCCAGAAAAGGGAGCGTCCAATCCGGAATGACATGCAGAGCTGCCACCAACTGAGCCTCCGGATCAGAATAGCCAAATCTGCTTCATCGGGAGCTTGGTAACGGATTGTGCGAAGACGTCGAGAAAAACATTGGGCGGGACGGTTTGCGTTGGGAGCCCAACTGCTCAAAGCGTCCGCCGCCGTTCTTCCGACGATCCACATGGTCCACCAGATAGCCTTTGAAATGACCTGCAACAACATCCACCTCACGACGATATGCAGCCATGAGTGGGTCCTTGAATCCCAAGTGCGGACACTGTTGAGCCACTAGGTCCGAGTCACCAAGCACTTAACCCGCTTAGGTTCATCTCCTTAGCCATCCGAAGACCGTGGAGCAAGGCTTCATACTCAGCTGCATTGTTAGTACAAGGAACATTAAGCGGAGAGCGTAACAAAACTTGTCACCTCGTGGGGAAGTTAATCGACTCCAGCCCCGAGCCCTCAACTGCTGGATCCGTCAAAATGGATGGTCCAATAGGTATGATCCGCCTTTCTTGGTGCGCTGCAACTCTGTCCAATCATTAATGAAATCCACAAGTGCTTGGGACTTCACTGCGTCCGAGGTACATACTTCAAACCGTGCGGCCCAAGCTCTATAGCCCACTTGCAATCCGGCGATTGCCTCTCGGTTCTCATATGATATCACCTAAGGGAACTGAGGCCGACCACCGTGATGGGATGCCCTTGAAAATACTGCTTCACTTCGACTTGCCATAAAAACTCCATACACCAGCTTACGCCAATGCGGATATCTCTGTTTAGACTCAATAAACACCTCGCTGATATAATAAACGGACGTTGAACGGATGCTCCTTCCCTGCCTCCTTCCGCTCTACCACAATGGCCACGCTTAACCGCCACAGCGTTAGCGCGACATATAGCGACGGCTCCTTGTCGATGGGGGCGGCGAGTACAAAGCGGGGTTGGCCAATTGCCGCTTTAAGTCCTCAACGCTTCATCGTGGCTGGACTCGAACAAACTGATCTGTCTTCTTGAGCATCTGGTACAAAGGATGGCCTTCTCTCGGCGGTGATAAACCGGCTCAGTAGCGGCAATCCGGCCCGTAAGCGCTGGACATCATTAATACACTTTGGTTTATCCAGGGAGGTGATAGCCGTAATCTTCTCCGGATTAACTTCAATCCCCCTGTTGGACACAAGAAAACCCAATAACTTGCCTGCCGGAACACCGAAGACACATTTGGCCGGGTTAAGCATCATCTTGTAAACCCGCAGGTTGTCAAAGGTTTCTTTCAAATCATCAATCAGTGTTTCCTTCTTCCTTGACTTAACCACAATATCATCTACATAAGCATGCACATTACGGCCGATCTGTTCATGCAAGCAATTCTGTACGCAACGCTGATAAGTTGCTTGGGCGCTCTTGAGCCCAAAAGGCATAGACACATAGCAGAAGGCTCCAAAGGGAGTGATAAATGTTGTCTTCTCCTGGTCCTTAACCGCCATCTTGATCTGATGATATCCAAAATATGCATCCAAAAACCTCAAACGCTCACAACCCGCAGTGGCATCAATAATCTGGTCAATGCGGGGGAGGGCAAAAGGATCTGCTGGACAAGCCTTGTTAAGATCTGTGTAATCCACACACATCGCCAAGTGCCGTTTTTCTTAAGGACCAGCACGGATTAGCAAGCCACTCTGGATGGAAAACTTCAACGATAAAACCAGCTGCTAAGAGCACAGCAACCTCCTCTCCAATGGCCTTCGCCTCTCCTCGTTAAACGGCGGAGAAACTGTTTGACCGGTTTGTACTTGGGATCAACATTAAGAGTGTGCTCAGTGAGCTCTCTCGGTACACAGCATGTCGAAGGCTTCCATGCAAAATGTCGATTCTCACGGATGAACTTCGATGAGCGCTTTCCTATTTAGGATCAAGTTGGCAGCGATGATGAACTGCTTGGGCGAATCGCCCGGTCTGAAGTCAACAAGTTTAGTCTCAGCTGCGATTTAAACTTCAGGGCGGATCGTGCTCTGTGGTTGGCTTCTTCAACGGAGTCATGTCTGCCGGATCAACATTATCCTTATAGTACTTCAGCTCTTCTATGGCACAAACCGACTCTGCGTAAACGCATCACCTTCCTCACACTCCAAAGCGATCTTGCGGCTCCCATGAACCGTTATTGTCCCCTTGTTACCCGACATCTTGAGCTGCAAATAGATATAACAAGGTCGTGCCATGAACTTGGCATAAGCCGGCCGCCCAAACAGGGCGTGATAAGGACTTTGAATTTTCACCACTTCAAGCGTCAATGTTTCGATCTGAGTCATGCTCATCCCGAAGGCCACCTCGAGCTATTTTACCAACGGATATGCTGACTTGCGGGCACCACACCATGGAACACTGTATTGGACGGTTTGAGATGTTTTATCTGTTAACCCCGTACGACGGAAGGTCTCGTAGTACAGGATGTTGATGCTGCTTCCTCCATCCATAAGCACCTTGGTGAACTTGTAACCTCCCACCTGAGGTGCCACCACGAGGGCTAGCTGACCCGGATTGTCAACCCGGGAGGATGATCCTCTCTACTCCACACAATGGGCTGCTCTAACCAGCGTAGGTAATGAGGCACGGCGGTTCAACAATGTTGATTGCCCGCTCGCAGCTTCGGTCTCGCTTGTCTAAGCTGGTGGTGAAGGCGTGGTACGCCCACCATTCAACTGTTTTGGGTTGCTCGATAACCCGGCTCGCTGCTTCTTGATTGTAACCACCTTGGTTATTCTGATTATTCGATTGTTATGTCCGCCGGATTACCATTAAACCTGGACGAATTTCCTCCACCGTAACCGGGCGGACCACGAACCGCCGCGGAACCTTGATCATACCGAAAGCATTAGAACTTTTGAACTCCTGCATAATGTAACAATCCTTCGAGGTGGTTTCTTGGCGCCTCCTTCGTCCCATGCTTGGACGGGGTTGATTCAACAGATAGTTCAATCGGTCCGGATTGGGATTAAGCGCACCACCTCGATTTGGCTTGTTTACCCTTGCGCCACTGGCCCTTGTCCTGGCGTTGGTGTTAGCTAGGAAGTCCATGTTGCCGTTCGCTTACGCTTACTTCCATCATTACCTGCCGAGTGATGCTGCTGGCCTCTGGAGTTGCCGTTCTTCTTTCCCTTCCCTGTCTCATCATCATCATCAGACTCGGGATCCTTGGTACTATCAGAATCAGCATACTTCACTAAAACACCCATGAGAGTGCCCATATCATTGCAAAACCGCTTCATGCGTCCCAGCTTCAACTTTAAAGGTTTAAACCGGCGGTTGCCCTCTAGGGTCAAGATCGCAGAATCAGCGTTGATCCGGTCGAAAGAATGTAAGACTTCGAAGCGGCGTACCCAATGGGTTGTTGATTCCCCTCAGCACAGACACAAGCCGCCAAGTCCACCACGGGACATGGGTTGTTTACGGTATCTTTGAAATTCTGAATGAACCGGGTCCGAATCTTGGGTCCATGAACTGATGGAATTGGGTGGCAAGTTTTCAACCAAGTGCAGGCCGTGCCCTCGAGCATCATGGTGAAGTACTTCGCTGCGCAGCTTCATCCACATCCAGCATCTCCATGGCCATCTCATAGCTCTCTATCCATGCTTCTGGAGCCAGATCGGTGGTGTAATTTGGTACCTTGCGCGGCCCCTTGAAATCCTTGGGCAAGCATACATTGCGTAAAGCGGGGACGAGGCAAGGCACCCCCAAAGAGCTAGAGGTAACTCCAGGCTCAAAGATGGTCGGACGAACCGGCGTAAGCTGATAATCCTGATGCTGTGCTGCCAACTCGGCCTCCCTGCGTGCCCGGGCCCGGTCCACCACATCTTGAGCATGGTCGAAACCACCCGCCGGGTTGTTGCCACGCAGGCGCACCGCCGTGCAGCATTACTGTTCTGGCGGTTCATCCAGCGCCTGCTATAGCCCGGCTTGGGCGAGGGTAGAGTGGATCCGATCGCGGTTGTCTGCGAATCGCTTCTGTTGGACGAGAGCTGTCCTAAGGAGCTCCTTGACCAGCGCGTCTCTACCGCTGTGGTGAATCGCCTTCAATTGGAATCGCCTCAACCGTGCCACAAGCTGCAACAAGGTTATCCATCGGGTTGGAGTAGTGACACGGAGGTGTTTGCACAAGCTGAGGCGTGCGGTATGATGGTGAGGTAAATCTATTACGCGGGGCTGAACCGGCGCGCCCGTCCCAGGTGCCTCCGCCCGGTTTACCACCGGCGGATTACTGGTCCCTGCTCCTGGGGTATTGAAGAGATCTCTTCCTCGAAAGCCGAAGGCAAAGCGGGATCATATTTCCTCTTCATGACTTCATGCGGCGCGTTACGATCGGCATGAGCCTATCGGCGCTGCGCATCCAGCGGCCGCTCTGCCGCCATCTGGCGTCTGCAGCTGCCAAATCCGCTTTAGCTGGTGATTTGTTCCTTCACCTTCGCAATCTCCGCGTTATGAATGTCCTGGTCTGCGGGTTAGCCTCGCCATGAGCACGACCAGCGCGTCGAATAGTTCTGATAAAACTTGAGCGGCGGGCGCCGCGGGGCCTCCTGCCCGGCTGCCATCGCCGCTGTTGAACGGCGACCATTATCGCGCGGGTCGAAGAGTGAAGCATCGCTTGTCTTCCGGCCATGAATATTCCAGCCCGGTTGGGCATATCAAAGGGTCGAATCTGTCACCATCGGAACAGCCCCCAATCGGCCATCTTGCGGTGATCTGAGACTCGGTTTCTCCGGTCGGCGACTTCGTCATCGAGTAGACAGCGGTTTCGCCACCAGATGCTGATCCGTCCTCATAATTGCCTCTGTGGATGACTCCCGCAAAGCACGCTGCACGGCGGTTTAGCTGGGCAGGTTTCGCCTGCGGCCGAGCCGTCTCGGCGAGGTCGGTGCAGATGTCCGGCTCAGGCCTGGCTCACCGATCTTTCAATGGCGTGTATGCCACCAAAGGGGACCGGTATCCGTACTCAATCGAGGCGGCCTCGGGCCCCGGCCTGCATCGTCGATGTAGAGCTTGCTGCGACGACTCTTGGTCATCCGGCCCATAGCATAGCCTTGAGTCGCCGAACTTGCCCTCCAAGATCATCAAACCATCGTCGGCGATAGCCCCATGGTGGCGCCAACTGTCGTGGTTTGTCACGGCGGATGTCCTCATGAAAGGACTTAGTCATGGAGCCATCGCTCTGGGTTAACTTAGAGGTTAAAGGGCATTAAAGACACGGGAGTTATACTAGTTCGCCCCTTCGATGAAGGTAAAAGCCTACATCTAGTTTGTGATGGGATTGATGTGGTCTCGATGACTAGGGAGCAAACAGCTTCGCCTAGGCCTCGAGTTGTTGTTCTCTCTCTTGAACCGTCCCGGGTCGTCCCCTTATATACACGGGTGACGCCCGTCGGCTCAGAGAGTCCCAACCTCCGGTTCATATTCGTATCCGGGTTGGTCTCTCTTTATTCCTAACTTACAATACAAGTTATACATCCGACCGGTTTACGGCTACAGGTTCTGATCCGACTACAGGCCTTGGGCCCTTACACTCATGCCTCTTGGGCTTTTATACTATTGAACTACTGATGAAGTTAACCCGGCCCAGATAGGCCGGTTTACGCCCAGCAGTAACATCCCCAACAATTTCAGATAACCGGGTGTCGCCGGAGCGACCATATTCACTTCTCGGTTGATAACTTTCAATCGACTTTTGCTTTCAACGTCAAGAAAAATCATCCAGTGGAATTGACCAGGGGTATCCGTCACTATCTTCCTTGTCCTCAACTTTGTCAGACTCCTTCTCCTTGTCCTTGGGCTGCTTCCTCTGGAACTGCTGAATCAAGAGCCGACACTGTCGAGTGGTATGCTTTGGGTAAATGAGTTTACCCTCTTCATCTTTCTTCGTGTGAATGTGACATGGCAAGTCCAACACATCATTTCCGTCTTGGTCTTTCACTTTCTTGGGGTTCCAAGGCCCCTTGGGTTTTCCCTTGAACTTTCCTGGAGTCACGGCCAAGGCTTCTCCAGGAGAAGCTGGCTCGGCTTTCCGCTTCTGTTTCCGGCTGGAGTTCCCTCCCCCGGTTTCATTAGCGGCTGACTTGTACTTGCCACTCCGAAGCTGATCCTCTTCTTCACCATTAGCATACTTGGTGGCAATCTCTATCATTCGACTCAGGGTCATGTCTCCTGTCCGACCAAATTTCAGACTCAACTCTCTATTCTTAACGCCTTCCTTGAAGGCACGATACTACGATGATCGATACATTCTCTCTTGTGTGGTGCAAAGTGATCCATCTCTGGATGTAATCCTCGAGTTTCATTAGACTTACGCACACGATCGCAACTCACAACCCTGCTGGCGCTTGCAAGTTCCTTCAAATGTCACGACAAACACTGGGCAAGATCTTCCCAAGTGTAAATGCTCTTTGGGTGCTAAGCTGATTCAGCCATGCTCTGCCGATCCCTCAACATAAGAGGCAGGTGTTTCATGGCCACTTCATCGTTGCCGCCGCCGATCTGAACAGCCACTCGGTAGTCCTCAAGCCAAGTATCCGGCTTAGACTTACCAAAGTGAACTTCTCGACTCGGTCGCCAACCTGAAGTTGGGAGGAATCACGCGCCACGATGGCTCTGCTAAAACACTACGGTCTTGAGGCGTGTACTCTGCTGCGATGGGCGCATTTCTGTCATGGCCTTCTCGGTTAGCTTTGTTCTGTCGACCAGACCTTGAGCGATGATGGATCTCGCATCAAAGCCTGGTTCCACAGGGTCGACCGGAATCCTTAAGCCCAACTTTCTTGTCTTTGGCGTCTATCATCTTGCTGCCGAGGCGCATATGACCCACCCCTTGGGGGAGGAGTGGGCACTCGACGTCGATCATCACGATCGAATCGGTCCTCATACTGATCACGCCGGCCTCCGTGTCCCTCATGCTTCGGGGGCGATCTCGGGCTATGTGCTGACTAGACTGTATTCGCAGCGATGGATCTGCTGTGAATCCTGTTCCGCGACTGTGATACAGCTGAATTTTAATCTCCTGCTGCCCGGAGCAAATCTCTGATCTGGAGTAAGCCCCTGCCAGCCTCCGACTAGGAAGGCTGAATGGACTCTGCTATACGGGCTGCAGCTTCTAGATTCTGAATGGGAGTTCGGTATACCTGAGTCGGTTGTGGAAAGAGTTGACGTCGACTGGACGATGGGACCCGTGAGTTGCGCTGTTAAATCGAGCACTCGGCTGAGATTTTCCAGTCGAGTGCGCTCAACCGTTGGCCAAACGCGCATCTTCTAAGGCACGGGCCTCGGGGGTTTCTCCAACGATAGGAGTGTGAAGCGCATCCATGTTCCGGCGGCGAAGCTCCTCCCTCTGCAGCGAAGTGAGGGAATCGGGTTGGTACTCCTCGTGAGCCTGCACCAGTTCGCCTCCGCCAACGCCTCCGCCGGCGTGGGGGAAACCAGGAGGACTGTGTGGTCCGTCGACCATCAGAACCTCCGCCGCTGGATCACTGCTATCGCTTTTCGGATGCAGTTCTGCGAACCAGTTGATGATCGAACAGTCGTAGAGAGATTCATGGGCTCGATTGCGACTTGAGGGTGGCGGATGGCGGGCTACCGCATGCCTCACCCACCGCTGAAGCCTTGACCGACCAGAGCGCTTGCCAAGCGAGACCGGGAGGAGGATTTAAACAAGAGCCGACCGACATCGGGTCGATGGCTGCCGCAGGAGGACGCCATGGACGCCTGCGCAAGTCGTTGCCCTCATGGACGGGAGTGCGTCGACGTCGAGTGGAGCCTCCTGCAACCAAGTGGAGTCGTCGGCGATGAAAGTGAGCGTGCCAAGACGGATCTCGCGGCCCTCAACCAAAACTCCACCTGAAACCATGATGAATGGGATCGGAAAAAACTGCAACTTCTCCAACAAGTCGCTAAGACACCTGCCCCACGGTGGGCGCCAACTGTCGTGGTTCTAAGCCCCATAAAGAGAATGGGGGTAGGTATGGAGAGGCAAGATCCTAGCTATGGAGTAGTTGTATACGCAAGATGTTTACGAGTTCGAGGCCCTTCTCGGAGGAAGTAACAGCCCTACGTCTCGGGCCCGGAGGCGGTCAATCTGTATTATATGCGTATGAGTTGATAGGGTGTGACCCCTTTACACCGAGGAGGGGGTGGCTTATATAGAGTTCGCCAGCCCTCCGCCCTCGATATGCAGGATTAAGGTACATTAAGATAGGGGTTACTTGGTAGCATACCATAAAGTGCTATGATGACCATAAAAGCTACTTAATGACCCGACCGCTTGTGTGCAGACTGGCTTTAGATCTCCTGGTGGTCGAGTGGTTAGCTTCATGGTCTAGTGTCTTCTAGTTGGTTGAGTGGAACCCTTCCAGGTCGACTGAAAGGTAGTTTCTTCTAGAGATGTCCTTGGGGAGGGTATCTTGGACAGGTCCATGACCCTACCCTAGGTATATGACTTCATCAGTCACCGAAAAAGTTCGGGGGCATACCGGTATTGTACCGGGGCCACCGGACGGGTTCCGGGGGTCCACCAGGAGGGTCCACCTGCCCCAGAGGGCCTTATGGGCTGTAGGTGGAAGGGAACCAGCCCCTAAGTGGGCTGGGCGATCCCCTTGGGCCCATGCGCCTAGGGTTGGGGAACCCTAGAGGGGCGCCTTGCTTGGGGGCAAGCCCCCTCCCTTAACCGCCGCCCCCTCTAGATCTCATCTAGAGGGGGCCGGCCCCCTTCCCCCTTCCCCTATAAATAGAGGGGCGAGTGGAGGGCTGCACACCACATCCAAGGCGCAGCCCCTCCCCTCCCCAACACCTCTCCTCCTCCGATTAAGAGCTTGGCGAAGCCATGCCGGAGTACCGTCACTCCATCACCACCACGCCGTCGTGCTGCTATTGGAGCTCTCTTCCTCAACCACTCCCTCCTCCTTGATGGATCAAGGCGCGGGAGACGTCTCCGCTCCGTACGTGTGTTGAACGTGGAGGTGCCGTCCGTTCGGCGCTAGGATCATGGGTGATTTGGATCATGACGAGTACGACTCCATCAACCCCGTTCTCTTGAACGCTTCCGCTCGCGATTTACAAGGGTATGTAGATGCACTCCTCTCTCTAGTTGCTAGATGACTCAATAGATTGATCTTGGTGATGCGTAGAAATTTTAAATTTCTGCTACGATCCCCAATAATGGTATCAGAGCCAGGTTTATGCGTAGTTTCTATGCACGAGTAGAACACAAGTTGTTGTGGGCATCGATTTTGTCAATTTACTTGCCGTTACTAGTCTTATCTTGATTCGGCAGCATCATGGGATGAAGCGGCCCGGACCGACCTTACACGTACACTTACGTGAGACAAGTTCCACCGACTGACATGCACTAGTTGCATAAGGTGGCTAGCGGGTGTCTGTCTCTCCCACTTTAGTCGGATCGGATTCGATGAAAAGGGTCCTTATGAAGGGTAAATAGAAATTGGCATATCACGTTGTGGTTTTGGCGTAGGTAAGAAACGTTATTGCTAGAAACCTATAGCAGCCACGTAAAAATTTTTGCAACAACAATTAGAGGACGTCTAACTTGTTTTTGCAGCATATGCCATGTGATGTGATATGGCCAAAAGGATGTGATGAATGATATATATATGTGATGTATGAGATTGATCATGTTCTTGTAATAGGAATCACGACTTGCATGTCGATGAGTATGACAACCGGCAGGAGCCATTGGAGTTGTCTTTATTTTTGTATGACCTGCGTGTCATTGAATAACGCCATGTAATTACTTTACTTTATTGCTAAACCGTTAGCCATAGTAGTAGAAGTAATTGTTGGCGTGACAACTTCATGAAGACACGATGATGGAGATCATGATGACGGAGATCATGATGACGGAGATCATGATGATGGAGATCATGGTGTCATGCCGGTGACGATGATGATCATGGCGCCCCGAAGATGGAGATCAAAAGGAGCAAGATGATATTGGCCATATCATGTCACTATTTGATTGCATGTGATGTTTATCATGTTTTACATCTTATTTGCTTAGAACGACGGTAGCATAAATAAGATGATCCCTCATAATAATTTCAAGAGAGTGTTCCCCCCCTAACTATGAGCCGTTGCGAAAGCTCGTTGTTTCGAAGCACCACGTGATGATCGGGTCTGATAGATTCTAACGTTCACATACAACGGGTGTAAGCCAGATTTACACATGCAAAACACTTAGGTTGACTTGACGAGCCTAGCATGTACAGACATGGCCTCGAAACACAAGAGACCGAAAGGTCGAACATGAGTCGTATAGAAGATACGATCGACATGAAGATGTTCACCGATGATGACTAGTCCGTCTCACGTGATGATCGGACACGGCCTAGTTGACTCGGATCATGTATCACTTAGATGACTAGAGGATGTCTATCGAGTGGGAGTTCATTAAATAATTTGATTAGATGAACTTAATTATCATGAACATAGTCTAAAAACTTTGCAATATGTCTTGTAGATCAAATGGCCCACGCTAATGTTGCCCTCAACTTCAACGCGTTCCTAGAGAAAACCAAGCTGAAAGACGATGGCAGCAACTACACGGACTGGGTCCGTAACCTGAGGATTATCCTCATAGCTGCCAAGAAAGCATATGTCCTTGATGCACCGCTAGGTGAAGCACCCGTTTTCCCAGCAACTCAAGACGTTATGAACGCCTGGCAGTCGCGTAGTGATGATTACTCCCTGGTTCAGTGCGGCATGCTTTACAGCTTAGAACCGGGGCTCCAAAAGCGTTTTGAGCAGCACGGAGCATATGAGATGTTCCAAGAGCTAAAAATGGTTTTCCAAACTCATGCCCGGGTCGACAGATATGAAGTCTCCGACAAGTTCTACAGTTGTAAGATGGAGGAGAATAGTTACACGTGAGCACATACTCAAAATGTCCAGGTTGCACAACCGCCTATCTTAGCTTGGAGTTAATCTCCGGATGATGCGGTCGCTGATGAAATCCTTGATTGCTCCCACCTAGCTACAAGAGCTTTGTGATGAACTTCAATATGCGGGGATGGAAAAGACCATTCCCGAGGTATATTCAATGCTGAAATCAGCGGAGGTGGAGATTAAAAGGAACATCAAGTGTTGATGGTGAATAAAACCACTAAGTTCAAGAAAGGCAAGGGTAAGAAGAACTTCAAGAAGGACGGCAAGGAGTTGCCGCGCCCGATAAGCCGATTGCCGGAAGAAGCCAAAGCATGGACCCAAGCCTGAGATCGAGTGCTTTTATTGCAAGGGAAGCGATCCTTTGAAGCGGAACTGCCCCAAGTACTTAGCGGACAAGAAGGCCGGCAACACCAAAGGTATATGTGATATACATGTAATTGATGTGTACCTTACCAAGACTCGTAGTAGCTCACAGGTATTTGATACCGGTGCGGTTGCTCATATTTGTAACTCAAAGCGGGAGCTGCGGAATAAGCGGAGATCGGCGAAGGACGAGGTGACGATCTTGCGTCGGGAATGGTTCCAAGGTCGATGTGATCGCCGTCGCACGCTACCTCTACATTTACCTACGGGATTAGTTTTAAACCTCAATAATTGTTATTTAGTGCCAGCTTTGAGCATGAACATTGTATCTGGATCTCGTTTAATACGAGATGGCTATTCATTTAAATCCGAGAATAATGGTTGTTCTATTTATATGAGAGATATGTTTTATGGTCATGCCCCGCTGGTCAATGGTTTATTCTTAGTGAATCTTGAACGTGATGTTACACATATTCATAGTGTGAATACCAAAAGATGTAAGGTTGATAATGATAGTCCCACATACTTGTGGCACTGCCGCCTTGGTCACATTGGTGTCAAACGCATGAAGAAGCTCCATGCAGATGGACTTTTGGAGTCTCTTGATTACGAATCATTTGACACGTGCGAACCATGCCTCATGGGTAAAATGACCAAGACTCCATTCTCCGGAACAATGGAGCGAGCAACCAACTTATTGGAAATCATACATACTGATGTGTGCGGTCCAATGAGTGTTGAGGCTCGCGGAGGCTATCTTTATGTTCTCACTTTCACTGATGACTTAAGTAGATATGGGTACGTCTACTTGATGAAACATAAGCCTGAGACCTTTGAAAAGTTCAAGGAATTTCAGAATGAGGTAGAGAATCAACGTGACCGAAAAATAAAGTTCTTATGATCAGATTGTGGGGGAGAATATTTAAGTCACGAATTTGGTACGCACTTAAGGAAATGTGGAATCATTTCACAACTCACGCCGCCTGGAAAACCTCAGCGTAACGGTGTGTCCGAACGTCGTAATCGCACTCTATTGGATATGGTGCGATCTATGATGTCTCTTACCGATCTACCGCTCTCATTTTGGGGCTATGCTTTAGAGACTGCCACATTCACTCTAAATAGGGCTCCGTCGAAATGACACCGTATGAATTATGGTTTGGGAAGAAACCTAAGCTGTCATTTCTAAAAGTTTGGGGATGCGATGCTTATGTCAAGAAACTTCAACCTGAAAAGCTCGAACCCAAGTCGGAAAAATGCGTCTTCATGGGATACCCTAAGGAAACCATTGGGTGTACCTTCTACCTCAGATCTGAAGGCAAGATCTTTGTTGCCAAGAACGGGTCCTTTCTGGAGAAAGAGTTTCTCTCGAAAGAAGTAAGTGGGAGGAAAGTAGAACTTGATGAAGTACTGCCTCTTGAAGCGGAAAGTAGCGCAGCTCAGGAAGATCTTCCTGTGGTGCCTACACCAACTAGAGAGGAGGTTAATGATGATGATCAAGGTACTTCGGATCAAGTTGTTACTGAACTTCGTAGGTCCACGAGGACACGTTCCACACCAGAATGGTATGGCAACCCTGTCCTGGAAATCATGTTGTTAGACAACGGTGAACCTAAGCGATGGCGGGCCCAGATTCCAACAAATGGCTTGAAGCCATGCAATCCGAGATAGGATCCATGTAGGAAAACAAAGTATGGACTTTGACAGACTTGCCCAATGATTGGCGAGCAATAGAAAATAAATGGATCTTTAAGAAGAAGACGGACGCGGATGGTAATGTTACCATCTATAAAGCTCGACTTGTCGCTAAGGGTTATCGACAAGTTCAAGGGGTTGACTACGATGAGACCTTCTCACCCGTAGCGAAGCTTAAGTCCGTCCGAATCATGCTAGCAATTGTCGCATTCTACGATTATGAGATATGGCAAATGGACGTCAAAACGGCATTCCTTAACGGCTTTCTTAAGGAAGAATTGTATATGATGCAGCCGGAAGGTTTTGTCGATCCTAAGAATGCTAACAAGGTGTGCAAGCTCCAGCGCTCCATCTATGGGCTGGTGCAAGCATCTCGGAGTTGGAACATTCACTTTGATGAAATGATCAAAGCGTTTGGGTTTATGCGACTTATGGAGAAGCTGCGTTTACAAGAAAGTGAGTGGGAGCTCGGTAGCATTTCTCATATTATATGTGGATGACATACTGTTGATGGGAAATGATATAGAACTCTTGGAGAGCATAAAGGCCTACTTGAATAAGTGTTTTTCAATGAAGGACCTTGGAGAAGATGCTTACATATTAGGCATCAAGATCTATAGAGATAGATCGAGACGCCTCATAGGTCTTTCACAAAGCACATACCTTGATAAGATATTGAAGAAGTTCAATATGGATCAGTCCAAGAAGGGGTTCTTGCCTGTGTTGCAAGGTGTGAAATTGAGCTCGGCTCAATGTCTTACCACGGCAGAAGATAGAGAAAAGATGAGTGTCGTCCCCTATGCCTCAGCCATAGGGTCTATCATGTATGCCATGCTGTGTACCAAACCTGATGTAAACCTTGCCGTAAGTTTGGTAGGAAGGTACCAAAGTAATCCCGGCATGGAACACTGGATAGTGATCAAGAATATCCTGAAGTACCTGAAAAGGACTAAGGATATGTTTCTTGTTTATTGAGGTGACGAAGAGCTCGTCGTAAAGGGTTACGTCGACGCTAGCTTCGACATAGATCTGGATGACTCTAAGTCACAAACCGGATACGTGTATATTTTGAATGGTGGGGCAGTAAGCTGGTGCAGTTGCAAGCAAAGCGTCGTGGCGGGATCTACATGTGAAGCGGAATACATGGCAGCCTCGGAGGCAGCACATGAAGCAATCTGGATGAAGGAGTTCATTATCGACCTAGGAGTTATTCCCAATGCGTCGGGGCCGATGACTCTCTTCTGTGACAACACTGGAGACATTGCCCTTGCCAAGGAGCCCAAGTTTCACAAGAAGACTAGGCACATCAAGCGTCGCTTCAACTCCATTCGTGAAAATGTTCAAGATGGAGACATAGATATTTGGAAAGTGCATACAGATCTGAATGTCGCAGATCCGTTGACTAAACCTCTTCCGCGAGCAAAACATGATCAACACCAGAACTCTATGGGTGTTCGATTCATCACAATGTAACTAGATTATTGACTCTAGTGCAAGTGGGAGGCTGTTGGAAATATGCCCTAGAGGCAATAATAAAATGATTATTATTATATTTCCTTCTTCATGATAATTGTCTATAGTTCATGCTATAATTGTGTTATCCGGAAATCGTAATACATGTGTGAATACATAGACCACAACATGTCCCTAGTGAGCCTCTAGTTAACTAGCTCGTTGATCAATGGATGGTTACGGTTTCCTGACCATGGACATTGGATGTCATTGATAACGGGATCACATCATTGGGAGAATGATGTGATGGACAAGACCTAATCCTAAGCATAGCACAAGATCGTGTAGTTCGTTTGCTAGAGCTTTTCTAATGTCAAGTATCATTTCCTTAGACCATGAGATCATGCAACTCCCGGATACCGTAGGAGTTCTTTGGGTGTACCAAATGTCACAACATAACTGGGTGGCTATAAAGGTGCACTACAGGTATCTACGAAAGTGTCTGTTGGGTTGGCATGGATCGAGACTGGGATTTGTCACTCCGTATGACGAAGAGGTATCTCTGGGCCCACTCGGTAATGCATCGTCATAATGAGCTCAATGTGACCAAGTGGTTGGTCACGGGATCATGCATTATGGAAGGAGTAAAGTGACTTGCCGGTAACGAGATTGAACGAGGTATTGGGATACCGACGACCGAATCTCGGGCAAGTAACATACCGATTGACAAAGGGAATTGTATACGGGATTACTTGAATCCTCGACATCGTGGTTCATCCGATGAGATCATCGTGGAACATGTGGGAGCCAACATGGGTATCTAGATCCCGCTGTTGGTTATTGGCCGAAGAGCTGTCTCGGTCATGTCTGCGTGATTCCCGAACCCGTAGGGTCTACACACTTAAGGTTCGATGACGCCAGGGTTATAAGGAAGATATGTATGTGATTACTGAATGTTGTTCGGAGTCCCGGATGAGATCCCGTACGTCACGAGGTGTTCCGGAATGGTCCACAGGTGAAGATTTATATATGGGAAGTTATCATACGGTCACCGGAAAAGTTCGGGGGCATACCGGTATTGTACCGGGGCCACCGGACGGGTTCCGAGGATCCACCGGGAGGGTCCACCTGCCCCGGAGGGCCTTATGGGCTGTAGGTGGAAGGGAACCAGCCCCTAAGTGGGCTGGGCACATCCCCCTTGGGCCCATGCGCCTAGGGTTGGGGGGGAACCCTAGAGGGGGCGCCCCCTTGCTTGGGGGGCAAGCCCCCTCCCCTTGGCCGCCCCCCCCCCCTCTAGATCTCATCTAGAGGGGCCCGGCCCCCTTCACCTTTCCCCTATAAATAGAGGGGCGAGGGGAGGGCTGCACACCACATCCAAGGCGCAGCCCCTCCCCTCCCCAACACCTCTCCTCCTCCGAATAAGAGCTTGGTGAAGCCTTGCCGGAGTACCGTCACTCCATCACCACCACGCCGTCGTGCTGCTGTTGGAGCTCTCTTCCTCAACCTCTCCCTCCTCCTTGCTGGATCAAGGCGCGGGAGACGTCTCCGCTCCGTACGTGTGTTGAACGCGGAGGTGCCGTCCGTTCGGCGCTAGGATCATCGGTGATTTGGATCACGACGAGTACGACTCCATCAACCCCATTCTCTTGAACGCTTCCGCTCGCGATCTACAAGGGTATGTAGATGCACTCCTCTCTCTCTCTCTCTCTCGTTGCTAGATGACTCCATAGATTCATCTTGGTGATGCGTAGAAAATTTTAAATTTCTGCTACGATCCCCAACAGGTCACCGCCGCTTGGGTCCAAGTAAGGCCACCGCTGCTACCCTCCGGTTGAAGCCAAGCTAGGCAGGTTGACCATTGACGGCCGGTTAGCTTCTTGGCGGCGACGTGGAGTCGGGGAGCTACGCTGGAGAAGAACGTTGCTTCTACTTAACTGCTGGTGCAGTTGGCTGACTGACACGTGGGCCCAACAGGCCACATGTCAGTTACACAACTGCACCTGCAGTTAAGTCACTGAAGCTTCTGTTCGGCTCAGCGGGACACAGGTGGGTAGCTTTGGTTAATTAATTATACCTCCAGCGCACCCCTTTTTAGTTGAAGAATGTATGAAATGTAATGAAATCCGGCATGTTTATATGAAATCCGACCGTATATGAATGAATTTATTTCGATTAGTTCAATTCTGTATCACTTGGCATTGGATGAACATGCAAAACAATACGTACTAGCATTATTCCCAGGGTGATCACCTCGTTTGCAGCAGTTTCACATGTACTCCCTCCGGTCCTTTCTAGTCTGCATACAAGTTTTGTCTGCAGTCAAAGTATCTCTACTTTGACCAATCTTATGCACTTTCACAATGTGCAAGTAAAAAGGAAATGAAGGAGTACAAAGAGTTTGAGCAGCTTTTAGCGTTTACAGACATTGCAATCAAACACACAGGCCTGGCAATTCATAGAGAACATTCAAAACAATCGATGATTATGCATCTCAGCGACTCACATGTCAGAGGCAATATTTACTTCACAACTAAAGAATAAAGAAAAATTGATCGACGCTGCTGACAGCAAAGGGCGTCCCATTCGAAAATATCAAACGCATGTCTTGCTAAAATCAATGAGCAAAATTTGACAAGGTTGTCCCATTCCAAAATATCAAATGCCTACGATTGTGGAATGGGCAGGGTTTGCCATCAGTTCGGACATTGACATGGCACCTCATGCTAAATAAACCAGCTGTTCTTTTGTGCAGTTCCACCAAAATCAACCAAATTCGCACGTAGCTTGTATGATTTCGCCCTTATATGTTGCAACGCCTTGAACTTATCGGCACCTCCTTTCTTGTGGTGGAAATGAATGATTCGATGTATTCATGAACATTTTGTGCAGTTCCCATTGAAATCAAGCTGAGCACCCCTGTTTGCACAAATACAAAAAAGTGATTAGTATAAAGCAAACTGCACTATGAATTGACAGTTTCAACAGCACATACATGGTCCATGTAGAGCACACTTTTAGAAAAATGGAACTCACCGAAAGAATCCTAGAACAACATTGTACTCGCAAGATCACAGCAAAAAAATGGAGATTTGTCACCCCTTCCGAGCTGAAGTTAGTTTGGTCTTGTGGGGAGTAATGTAACCATCCTTCAACTGCTCCTTCTGATGAGAAGATAGACAGGCTTCTTCATCTTGGCATAATCGGAACTAGTCACTTCACGTACTCCATATTCTTCTTCAGAGGAAGATGATCCTGTTGTGCAAAGACAAGAGGACTACTAAATGCTAGCATCCCTGTTTGCTCGAAAAAAGGAAAGGAAATATTTAAAACAGCACAGATGAAGCACTTCTCAAGGACAATACCACTTTTTCATGACAATATCTAAACAGTAGCACAACACCAATAGAGATGACAAAGCTCAATCATATGGATGAAATCAGTGGGCGAGTACCAACCTTTGTCAGGAGGCTTATTGTGTAGAGCATACAGATGAAGCACTTCTCCGGAACCATCTGTTGCTATCTACGGTGGTGTCCATGCTTACTATGTACTCCTCGATTAGTTTAATGTTTCCAACATCTTCTTGTGCAGTTCCACTAAAATATATGGTATCTTCAAAGAAGATCCCTGTTTGCACAAGTAGAAATAATTATGTATTACATTAAGAGTGGCATCAAATCAGTGGCAAAACAATTGCTTGTTCCAGCCATAGCAATAAATTAAGATGCAAAACTATATCATTACTTGTGTCATCACAGTTCCAGTGCTTCATTACAGCACCGGGAGTTGATTTTTGTTTTTCTTCCGCTTGTTCTTCCCTTCATCACTTGGTTCAATAATGACAAGCTTCGCCTTCAATGTAAGATTTGGCATGTCAATTAGGGAGCACAAGTATAGTACTAAACTTAATTTTCTGATGAAAGTGGCAAAATACAGGCCAGCAGTTGTGAAATATCCTTATCTTACCTCAGTGGGATATTACGGTGCACATACAGATTGGAAGTCTTGTCTCCATTTGTGCAGTTCACTAAAATCAAGCAACACTATCGTACAAGTAGCACAACATATGAAAGCACACTGAAGAATCATGTGAAAGAAGGCTAGTACTAACCTCTCATGATGTGGAATTCAAACAACTCACAAGAAGAAGATCTGAACCAAATTCGCCTTAACGGATAGGAAGTAAGATCTCCTCTTGTGCAGTTCCACTAAGATCAAGCAATCAAGCAACATTGTCGGTGTGACATTTTGGTTGAACTGCACAAAACACTCTTAAAACAAAAGTGTTTTGTGCAGTGCAACAAAAGGTCACAATGGCAACAAGGTGAAGTAGATAACCCTGTTTACACAGAGGTGCAAAGGAAACAATTAGTGGTCAATAACGGTGGATGACACAGAAGCCAACAAAAAGAAGCATCTACCTTATCTAAATGGGAAAGAAAGCAAGACAGTAGCATTTCTCAAATGGTGGCATTGATTAATATTAACATAGAGATTATATTAACAATAAAATTCGTTAAACATGTAATTTGCTTTTAACTGTGGCATTGCATCAATTTTCCAGATGCATTATTAGAGGGTGTTTGTTTACAGGACATTTTGGTGTAGGGACTAAAAACTCCGTGTCACCCCATCTAAACCAAACAGGAGGGACTTTAGGGACTAAAAGTGGGCATTTGGGACTAAAGAAAGAAGACCCCGAGGGAGTCTTTTTGGGACTTTTTCCAACAGTTGCCCCTGCCACGCATCGCACCTTGTCTCTATTAGTTCATTACTAGGGGTAACATGGTCTTTTAGCATGTCATTTAATAACCTCTAGTCCATGTTTAGTCCCTGGAACCAAGCAGGTAGGGACTAGGAGTTTTTAACCAAACAGGGCCTTAGATTAACAACAACTAATGAGTTGCACGGACAGTGGGCGCACCAGCACCATGTGCATCTACCGATGTATTGTGGTCATGCACAGTCTGTTGCAACAAAGAACAAACAACCAAGGAGCATATTTGTGTTGGTCCCAGTTTTGTTATCTTTAGACACCTTTCCCTATGTGAGCGCAGCAAATCTAGTCCTGCTCAAACTCTACAGCCTTGTCCCTTCCTTTCCTTTTTGAACTAGTACTTTCGCCCCTTCCTTTCCTCTTTGAACCACGTCCTAGATTTATGCGATACAACTTTCCCCACTACTTTCCCCCATTCCTTTCCTCTTTGAACCACGTCCTAGATTCATGCTATACAACTTTCCCCCTTCATTTCCTCTTTGAACCACGTCCTAGATTCATGCTATATACAACTTTTCCCACTACTTTCCCCCACTCCTTTCTTCTTTGAACCACGTCCTAGATTCATGGTATACATGCAGCTAGAGCAATGCATGTGGAGTAAGTAAATAATACCTTACGGTTCTTGGGGCGTGGTTCGATGGGCGACGGGACGGCGGCGAAGAAGAAGGGGTCGGAGGCCCTCCCGCGCCGCCGCTGGGTGGAAAGTGAACAGCTGCGCCGATAGTCCCTCGCCGACGGCGACAACGTTAAGCCTCCTTCCCTTCCAGGCGGACGGATCCTGCCGGCTCTTTGAGCAGCAGTGAGGGGAGAGAGAGAGGCCAACGAAGTCTTGTTTAGATCTGGAGAGGGCAAGAGAGTGTGAAGAGAGCAACTACAAGCGCTGAGGCTCCAGCGTGTATATATATACTGGAGAGGGAGTGTGAAGCGTGCAAACCCTAGAAAACATTTTGACCAGTCAAAGAATCCTCCTGGCACAAATTATGCTCAAGTGTAGTTATCGAACCCGAGACCTCAAGTTTGATGAGCAAACAGGCTAACCAGCTACACAACCCTCCCGTTATGTTCAACGAGAGGAAAATGACCTTTTATACATTCCTGCATTCGTGTGACAAGTATGCTGTGGTTTTTTTTGTGTGTGTGGGAGTCATTGGGATTTCAATCATAATCGTGTCATGTGGCTTTGGTGGTAAGACTATCCACAGTGTTGTAGAAATAATGCAGCCTTAGTCACCTTACCTCTCTCCACGTAGTACGTTGGGTCCCACCAATCAGAGGGTGAAACAAACAAATTAATAAGAAAATTAAAAGCGCCAGTGTATCTTACCTCACACATCTCGCTCTCGCTCAGAACACTGTCCAATTGATCCTCTGTTCGCTCACGTACTATTTTAAGTGAATCCTTATTATAACATGCACACAATTTTTGGGCACTTGTATTCGACTTAAGTCAGTGTGCCACCGTATCTCGTATACTTACCACTCCCTCCCGTCTAGGTGTAATAAGTCACGTTAGAAGGTGCAACGGGACCAAGGTGCGTGCGTGTGCATGTGTGTGTTTAACAGCATGCGTGTTAGAGAGAGCGACAGATCGACCTACTCCTACAAAGAGATGGTGTGTAGTGTACGATTTTATCCGCGAGAGTCGGTGCATCCTCTCGTTTCCGGGCGTGTCCAGTAGGGACATGCGGACAGCTGCCACGCCCGCTCCTGACCAGCCTGGCCCACCCAAAGCCCCTCCATCGCCCGCGCGTGCTTCTCGCCTGAAACGGTCAGCGCGGCTCCAAAGAATCGGTGCCGCATGCATGCCCAGGCAGAGCGGACACGACCTCTCACTGGCGCAAGAGTGATGATTGCTTCGTCCGTCCAACTTACTGTTGGGTCTATGTGATTTGACGGCTCATTGGTCTTTATTACTGAGGTGGTAGGACTGGTGGATGTCCCACGCTTTCGGCGAAAGGAGGTACTACTACTAGATTACAATTTTCTCCATTCTTACAGCGGAGGCGTGCAAGAGCAGTGAAAACACGCAGGCTCAGTGATTACATGGCCCACCTCACACTATCACCGTGCGACACCTAACTCTTTACATAGTACTCCCTCCATTCCTAAATATTACTAGATAGTCCCCGCGCATTGTCGCGAAACAGCGGTATATATCTCTGCGCAAAATTATCAATTTCATAGAACTAAAAAAACTCTATAACCGCATGACAAATGTGGTAGCCAAACTAAATAAACTCCCATCATCATTTAGATCATCCCACGTAAGGAAAAAAGATCAGCCAACTCCTACTGCATAATGGGATTATATTTTTCTTTTTGACATGTTAATGGGACTTAAAAGCTCACTTACATGCATGCTACGGTGCATGCTTGCATGCGACATGTTGATGTGATTTAAAACCCACTCACATGCATGTGCCACGGTATTTCTGCATGCTTGCATGTGGCTTAGTGCCGAGCCTCTCAACGCCTAGATCGACGGCTATTATGGACTGATTTACTTCATCTAACGGCTACATCAATTTTGATGATGTGGCTCAAGGAGAGGATAGAGAATTCCTAGTAGTGGGGGCTAGCTATTACTAGTAGATAAGTCTTTGTAGAGATTCCACTACATACGGAACAAAATGAATGAATCTACACTTAAAATGCATCTATATACATCCGCATGTGGTTCATGGTGAAATCTCTACAAAGACTTATATTTAGGAACGGAGGAAGTACTAGTATAGTACGTACTGTAATTTATCAGTGAGATAAATTTGTACAATGCTATGAAGCTTCCAGCTTCTGTTACATGTATCTTGCGTCCAAGGTTGCCCGTTGCAACATTTCATCAAATACAAAGGAGACTAACATGCATGCTATTGCATCTCAATGATTGATAGATCATAGCAAATATGTACTCCCTCCGTTCCAAAATAAGTGTCTCAACTTTGTGCAAACTTTAGTACAAAGTTGTACTACTACTAAAGTTGACACTTATTTTGGAACAGAGGCAGCTAAAGAAAAAACGATCCATGCAGTCCCTAGCCCTTGAACCGTGAACCCTGACCAGGCTTCAATTTGCTGGCAACGTTCGAGCTTCCTAATAAATGAAGTTTGCAACCTTTTGACCATCGGATCATTTTGTGCAGTTTCACCAAAATCGAGATGAGCATCCTGTGGCAAAGAAATTGAAGAAGCGTGATTAGAATAAGATTATCGGGACTAGTTGATGAGACATAAACTCATCACAAATACAATGCGTAGAAGCCAGAGAGGTATGTGCGGGGCAAAGAAGTAGAGAAATATCCACAGGGAGTGATGTGGGCAGCTGGAGCGATGGTGCAAGCTGGCTGTAAAGGGAGTTGTACCGAGGGACGTAGCTCAACCTTGAGGAGGGCGGCGGAGGCGGCAACTACCCACGTCGCGGCAAAGGAGCAAGGGACGAAGGCAACCTCACCGGCTTTGTGAGAGAGAACGGCGGGGACCCCGATCGGGGTGTGCCGACAAGGGTTTTGCCGTCGGCGACGGCCACCGCATCTACACTAAGCATCCACCCCTTCCCCAAGCGGACGTGATCCGCCGGGATGTTAGAGATGTGGCCATAGTCGTTTTGTGCGAGAGAGTGTGAAGAGAGCAACCCCAGCAAGCAACCGTGTAGGCTGGCCCGTCCTGACTATGTATATAGTGGAGCGGTTTCCTTTTCTCTCCATATGAACCTATCATATTGCGTACGTGCCACTAAAGAAAAAAAACTTTATTTATAAATGACGCGGCACCTACTACTCGTTCTCCTATAACCTTGCACTTGGCATCTCCAAAATATTAACCTTGCGATTGGCTCTTCGCCTCTTGAAGTCGAGCAATAATGGTAGTGCAGATATATCGCTCGCTATATGAGACCGAATGAATTGCTGCACGTCCACCATGTGGGCGAGGGTCGTGGGGCGAGGGAGAGTGCTACATACGGAGAAAAATGAGTGAATCTACACTCTAAAATATGTCTATATACATCAGTGTTTGGAGTATGTACTAGTAGTTCATATTGAAATCTACTAAAGGACATATATATTCCAAACAATATGATATAATCTCTATAACCAAGGTAGTAGGGACGAGGAGTAAACGGAGGGAGTAGTAAATTTTCTCCTCGTCCTGCGAGCCACCAGCGCATGGGCGAGGGAGCGGGCGTGAGGCGGAGCAAGCTTCACCTCATCCCGCGAGCCACCGTGCCCGTGGGCGGGGGAGACGGCGTACTAAGCAAGCTTATCCTCGTTCTGCAAGTTGACGGGACACATCAAAAGTACTCATGTGTATAGAGCCTTGCCTCTAAGGTAGGCCCCACATGGTTTGCCTCTTTTTTTAATTTAACATAACGCGTCAAGTCGCAATTTGTTTGTTCACCCATGGTAGGCGATCCTCCCTCCACCAAGTGGACAACCAATACACGTGCCAAATTACCACGTGGGCTGCCTTTTTCGTACAGAAATGAGCTCCACCGTGTACCCGCGCGGGTGTGGTTGGGAAAGAGACGGGAGTACGTGCACCGTGCATGCACCTCTTCTCTTCGTGCACGTCCCCCACCTACGTGGGTGTGTGTGAGAGATACAAACCGCGTTCATGAGTGTTTTTTGTTTTGGGGTGGGGTGGGGTGGGGTGGGGTTGATTTCGTGAATTATTTGTGGGAATATGTGTCGATGACATCTCAAACAAAATTTTGCATGCAATGTGTGTGAAATGGAGGCCTATCCATATCATACATAGAGGGTCGGGCAATCCACGAGAAGAGAGGGAGGGGTCATAGCTATCGATAGAGTCGAAGAGAGGATCAAGTGGGTGGGTGCGAGATCGATGAAGAGAGCCATCGAAATTGTGTGTGTGTGTGTGTGTGTGCAAGTCAAAGATATAGGGCGACTGGCCTACCGGAACGTTAGAGGGCACATGTCAAGTTTGTGTGTGGCAGGGAGACATGACTAGAGCGCTCGATGTATCGGTGTGTGTGGGGGAGGGGTAGGGGAGGCCTAACTATAGAGGTAGAACGACTCATATATGTGTTGAGAAGGAGAGACCCAGCTATGTCTTGAGGGAGATCGGTCGACATCCATACATAACTGAAGGACGGGAAATATGATGGGACAGAGAGAGAGAGAGAGAGAGAGAGGGAGGAGAGGGAGGGAGAGGGGTAGAGTGCTGGATGGGTGATGGAGTTGCTTCTCGAAGATGGTGGGAGAGGCCTACTAGACAAACTGAGGGTGGAGCTGCAATGTTATCAATAAGAGTGGGGATGTGTTTCTGTGTGTGCCTGTGCGTGATAGATCTGTCGGGACGCATCCATGGATGATGAAGGGGAACCATGTGTTTGGTAAGCAAACCTAACTAGATCGGTAGATCAATTGTTGTTTGTCAGAGGAAGGGAGAGACACAACTAATGAGGTAGATCGATCGACGTGTGGCTAAAATCGAGTTATAAGGACCTAGCTAGCTATATGTATAGCGAGAGATCGGTCGGTGTACGTCCATTTGTTAGAGGCAAATAAGGCCCAGTGAGACGGATAGATAGAGAGAATGGAGCTAGGAGGTGGTGCGAGAGGCCCAACTACTAGCTAGATAGGGGGAGGAGTGTGCGGTTGTGAGATCGATGAAAAGAGGGGCGAGAGTTTACACGTGTGTCTGACCGTATGAGAGACACGAGGCAAGGACACATAAAGGAGGAGATTGAAGGTGTGTGTGTATGTTGTAGGCAGGCATCGCTGGAGAGGTTTATCGATCGGTGTGTGTCGGAAAGGAGTTGTGGAGACTCGGGAGAATGACCTAAAGAAAAAATGAATGTGCCCGTGGATAGAATGCCGAGGGAGGGGAGGCGAGGAGGGCGTGTGCATGCATGAGAGAAAGTTAGTGGCAGCTACAAAGGTTAGAGGATTGTGTGGGTGTAAGAGACTAACAAAGATCATAATTTGATATGAAAGCGGATTCATATATTTGAATAGTATATCATAGTGTTTTAAACATTGCATGCATGAATATAGCGGTGATACACGTGATGTGCACATGTTATACCATAATGTGATAATGCATGGCGTTTGCAACTCACAGCTAAATGCCGAACAATCTAAACCATACTATACATCAAACAATCTCACATTTTATTTGAATTTGTGATAATGTGTGGCGTTTGCAGCTTATAACTAAATATCGAACAATCTAAACAATACTATATATCGAACATTCTCACATTTTATTTGAATTTGTGGTAATGTGTGGTGTTTGCAACTCACATCTAAATACTTGTAGGCGTAGGGGGCGGGGCACCATACATAATGTGATAAACACATTATACATATGAGACATGGTTTAGATTATGAAGATCTAGCTAGAGCTAGAAATGTAATGTGATTTGAAATCAAAATAAAGTGGATTCAAAATCTAGTTCGAGTTCATATAGTACACATAGTTCATATGTAACTCGAGACTAATCATGTGGTGTGCTGTGAAGATAATACACAAACGATGGTTTAACTTGACAATAATGATGATTGTAGATCTTATTAAAACAGAGAAACGAATTCAAATGCTTTGACTTCACAACAATCATTACTGTAGATCTTATTCAAATAGAGAAACGAATTCAAATTTAGTTCATATTGAAGCGGTAGTATATACGTTTGGAATGCACTAAAACGTTCATTTGAGTAGTAGGTTGCATGCATTATACACGTAGAGAAATATTTTAATTGAGCATAACATGAATTCAAAGTTTTGAATGACATTTGTAGTGCGCATTGATTTGGTATAGTACACGTTAGGCTTGTCCGGAAATTTCAACCCGCGCCTTGTTAGCCCGAAATATTTAAGATATATCTTTGTCTTTTTGTGCTCCGACAACTCCCTCCATCTCAACCCGCACCTTTCTATTCCGAAATTACAACGCGCGCGAAAACTCCCACCTCCTGTGAAATCCCGACACGTGAAATACCCGTGGTACCCCTGAACCGAAAGAACCGGCTCAAATCGGTGGGGGTACTTTCGTAACTTACCCCACATTTCGGACAAGCGCGTCTCTAAGCCATGGTTCCCCACTGCCATCCCATCCGCCCACCCATTCGTACATCGAGGCCACGAAAACACGCGACGAAAAACCACACCCTGCTCCGTCTGCCACCCAGCCGGAGCCTCTTCCCCAACGACGTCATCCACAGCAACACCTCGACGTCCCTCATCCATCGTACCGGATGAGGATCCATCGTCGATCTCATCGTCCCGCGGTTCAGCCACCCGTCCTCCACCTCCAAGGAGCTGCCCGATGTTCCCCTCATCTTTTGCGCCACCTCCATTCCCACACCGCCGTCTTCACCGCACCACCGAAGAGCATCATCATCACCGCTTCCTCGGATGAAGCGGCGGCCTAATCGGCGCCACCAAAGAGGTTGTACACTAATCGCGCATTTTCTTCTTGATTCGATCTCACGGTGCTGCCGCGCGCCGGTCCCGAGCCGACACGGCGCGGCTCATCCACGGTGGCGCGCCGCCACTTCCTCCACGGCGTCGCTCCCTCGGCGGCGACGCCCACATCGAGAGGAGCTGCTGCTGCTTTAGCTCTCGCTTCGCTGCTGCTCTGCTCTTGCTCTCGGTCCCCTACCTGTCTGCTCTTGCTATTGCTTGCTCTCGCTGCTTCTTCTCTCGCTCTTGCTCTTGCTTGCGATGCTGCTCGATTTAGCTACACTTGATCGACTGAATCGACTTTTGGGTCGATCGATTTTCAGGGTGGGGGGGGGATCGCGGGGTGAAGGAAGAACCAGCCGCAGCGACGAGGGGGCTCGCCAAGAGGTACCCACTATCTATCTTAGGGTCGGGATGGGGCGGTGGTCGCCGGCGGTGGCGGGCGTTGGGGGCGGTGGCGTGGGGATCACGGAGAAAAGCTCGGCACGGGGGTCTAGAGGGATGGCAGGGCGGCGGCGATCGGGCGGTGGGGAGTGTTTTGGCGGGCGGGGCGCGCACCGCCGGCCGCTGGTGGCGGGGCTGCTGTTTGGCCGGTGGTGGTGGCGGCTCGGGGGTGGAGGTTGAAGATGAACCAGGGCCCTTGATTTCAGTATCCAACGGCTGCAAAATCGACCGACCAGAGATGAAAAGTCAACGACCGATGTGTAGCCTCACCTTGCTAGTGCGTTCAGTTTGACAAGAAAATTCAGTTTCGATAGTTAAGTTCAGTTTCGACGCTTAAGTTCAGTTTGACGCTTAAGTTCAGTTTCGATAGTTAAGTTCAGAGATGAGCGGCTGATGTATTATACATCTAGCACTTTGTGGTTATGTATTTTATGTCATGTATTGTAGATGCTATTAAAATTCCACTCAGGTTAACGTTGTTTGTTGTCTCTCTCGTCCTGCTTCAGCCTCGGCGTCGTACAACTCACCGGAGCTACTCCAACAACGAAACCCTCCATCACAGCGGAGCAGTACCTCGGCTCCATCTCCGACGCCTAAGATCTTCTTCCCTCCTCCGACAAAGAAATTCAGCCGAGCATCCTCACCGCCAACCCAATCACACTGAGATCGACATGGCTTCGCCAAAGAGGTTGTACACTTGTTGCATCTCTTTTTACTCTACATGTTATATATATTGTCCATCGAGCACACGGATTTGTTCCTTTAGTGTCTCCTTGAAAGAAAAAACGAGGAATTTTAATTTTCACTTGTCCTCCTTTTCAAATTCCTATTCATGAAGCACAAGACTAAGAGATAGTAGCATAATAGCATTATAACCGTACATTTTCTTGTGGTTTGACTTAATCTCACCATGCTTCTTTGCATCCTGTGATCTTCCAATTTTTGTGAATCAAACACTCAGATTGGCAGAAATCCTGTGTTTTTAAATTCTCTATTTTCCACGTGCATTCCTATCTATTCCTGTCTATTTTCCTATCCCTGCATTGTTGGAATCCTCCAATTCAAACGAGCCCTTACAGAATTACTACTCTTACAGATAGTTGTCAAAGAAAACCTTGCGTGGTTTGTCCCGCTCCTGCTGCGTCGTCGTCCACCCCAGCTCAGCTGCTCCAACGATAGAAGGGTCCAGCACACAGCAGGATCCGCCTCAGACTGTCTTTCGCCGCCTCGAGATCTTCTTCCCTTACCGGCAGCCATGAAAACTGCATTACCATCATCAACCGAGCAGATGACCTCGAGGACTACACGGGTCCGCAAGAGAGGTCGCACTCTTTCGTGTCTGCTTACGTTATGCATCGCTTAATATTACATGCTACTTTATCGTCCTGTTCACCGATTAGACTCGAGTCAGCCCAAACTAATGGTCAAACTTGAGTTTTTAAATGGTTGTGGGGTACATATCGGGCCGCTATCAATAGTATCTATCTACTATCCGGTTAATCTCCGGTGTCTACTATGAGTTTCATGTTGGGTGGGAAACAAACAGAAAAAGCCATTATCTGTATTTTTAACTGAAGCCATTATCTGCCTGCTATTATTGGTTTTGGGTCTATCCACTACCATCACTCGGATTTCTGCATGCACTCCTTACATAATCTCACTATGTTTTATTCCTATGCATGACAGCTTATTGTAAACAATGGAACTGAACATGTAGAGCAAAAGAGACGAGCCTTGCGTGGCAATAAAATTTCATGTAGACGCCGCTCCATGGTAGGCGCAAAGGCAGCCCCCTCCACGCATTTCGGATTGTAATCGAGAGGAAGATATCTATTCGAGGGGATTCGTAAGGAGAAGACAACTCCTATTTACCCCCGAGGTCTTCGCCTAACTTGGCATGCCGATGTTGGTTATATCATGCATATGGTGTCTTGCATTGCTTACTTTATACATCAAATATGTCATCTGCTTAGTTTAGACATCCTTTGTGCGAATGCCATCTGCTTAGTTTATTCATCATTTATGTGAATTATGCAACGCCATCTTGTTTAGCCAGCATCATATATGTGAATTTTGCAATGCCATCCTGCTTAGCCACCATCTTATATGTAAATTATATCAGGCCATCCTTTTTTTCGTTACATATTACATTTGTCAACAATGTTAGTACATTCAACTGCTCTTCGTGTGCATCAGCCATTTGACACGATGATGGAAAATTCTGGAGTGAAAACAAGGTCTTCAAAGCAGACTATGCTATCTAACGAAGCGCATATCTTGCTGGTTACGGATAGCTCCTCAGAGGAGGATTCAGAGATAGATGACCAGTCCTATCCCCCCCCCCCCGAGGTGTATGCTCTAACTTGGCAGGGTTATGTTGCTCATATCGTGCGTATTGTGTCTCGCATTGCTATGTCATTTGATTAGTTTAGACTTGCTTTGTGTGAATGTCACCTGTCAGTGTCTAATTACCATATATGTGAATTATGCAATGGCATCTTGTTGCAAGACATTATATATGTGAATTATACAATGCTATCTTGTTGCAAAGGCATTATATATGTGAATTATGCAATGCCATGCTGTTTAGCCAATCATCATGTATGTGAATTATATCATGCTATCATTTTTTGTATTACGTGTTCCATTTGTCGACAACGCTTGTATATTCAACTACTCTTCCCGTGCATCAGCCATTTGAAGCGGTGATGGAAGTATCTGAGTGAAAACAAGGTATTCAGAGCGAGATAATGCTACCGTCAAGAAGACATCTTGTTGGTTACGAAGAGCTCCTCAGAGGAGGATTCGGAGACTGATGACCAGTCCTATTTCCCCCTGAGGTCTATGCTCAAACTTGGCAGGGTTATATTACCCATGTCATGCATGTTGTCTTGCATTGCTTAGTTTTTACATCATATATGGATTGCCATCTGCTTACTTGCACATCATCTATCTGAATTATGGCATGGCAACCCATTTAATAAAGACATCATATAGTTATATCATCTCATCCTGTTTAGTGTTTACAGTCATCATATTTTGAATTATGGCATTCCATCCGTGAATGTATGTGAATTATGGCATGCCAACCTATTTAATAAACACATTATATAGTTATGTCATGTCATCCTGTTTACATAGTCTCATATTTTGAACTATGTCTTTCCATCTTTTTTAGTTAGCCATCATAATGTGAAATTGTGTCATGCTATCCTGTTTAGTTAGCCATCATATATGTGAAATTGTGTCATGCTATCATGTTTGGTTAGACAACATAAATATGAATTATTTCATGCCCTCTTTTATTCCCCACTATCCATTGCACCTGCTCATCATACAATGTCTATACTTTCAATTACTTTTCTTGTTTATCAGCCATTTGAATTGGAGAGCGTGATGGCAGTATCTAAGGGAGTAACAACACGGTCTTCAGAAAAGATAGTGCTACCAGTTGATGTAGATAGAACCACGGTTGTACTTGCCAAAGGACCAGATCCACCACACATAACCCAGACTCTCGCAGATTTTACCCCTACCCAGTTGGACAGAGAACCAGCTACACTCCTTCTAACCCCAACCCCGGCAGATAGTAACCCAGTTCCAGTTGACACAACACCGTCTCCACCACAGAGCACCCAAACACGAGCAGTTAGTAAGGGAACTGCAGTGCCCAAAGCACGAGGACCACCACTCCGAATCCCAACTCAACGCTTAAAGGAGAAGAAGATTTGTTCTCAGGTCAGGTTCTGTAGCTATGGTTCATACTCCTTTGCTCTTGCATTATTGTATTTACTCATACCAACTATTTTCAAATTTGAAGGATGGAATTGAAACTCCAATGGTGCAACATGTATGTTTTAAACCTATTTCTTTAACTGGTTTCTGTTGTAACCTGCTCTATGTTGATTTCAGTTTCAATTGAATAAACAGTTATGTTCTCATGTCATGCACATTACAAGTGTTGTTATTGCTCTATAGTTACCCACACTTATATTTTGTCTATTCTGCTTTGTCTTGAATAAATATTATTTGAACTGTGTCTCTATCTTGATTTGGCAACAAAAACTAGAATGATATAGACCATAAAGTGACCATGGTACATAGATATATGTTTGTTTCATGCTGTTATCCTGTCCACTTTACTACTGAACTCATTTACCAAAATGAGTTTCATATACAACATGGTAAACATGTGATGTGTCTGCTTGTTTCTCTTTTAGAATGCGGACAAAATATTGGAGAACACGATGCGCTGCTATCCAATGGTAAAGGAAGTAATGCAGATAAGGTTCAAGATAGTGAGACATCCCTGTTGGTCTCTAAGAAAGCTGATAAAAACTATCTTGACGACAATGAGGGAACCCAAAAGTCCTGTCTTGATGTAGTGTTCGAGTTCTCGCCCACTCTCACGGCACATGCTCTTCAACTCGCTGCCTGAATCAGTTCGTCTTCTTGAGTCTCAACTTCAAGTTGAAAGACATCGATCGACATGTCTTTGCTGACGAAGTCAAGGACCGAGGAAGTCCTGCAGAATTCAGATGCATATTTTCCGTGCAACAACAAGCTACTGGAGGATTTAAGCGCCAAACAAGAGAAAGTTAATAAGCTTGCTAAGCATCTTGCCAGCATTGTGGGTACCTGGATAATGTTTCTTGAGATCTTCAAGTGGTTTCAATTCTGGATTTGTTTTGTCATGGCGTTTATTTGCGCTGGTCGCCAACTTTGACAACCAAAGTATATGATATGTCGCTTTATTCCCTATATTTGCACTGGTGGCGAACTTTGATGCCCAGTGGATGTAATATGTGTAATAGCCGTGATAGCCTAGCGTTAGTTGCTTGCTTATTTATTTCCTTGTTGTCTTGTTTATTTGTTTGCTTGTAGTCATTGCAGTTCTTTTTCCGCGGTTAGCTAGTGGCTGCAATAACCTATTTTTTGAAACTAGGCCACAATAACCATGAGCTAATATTTACTGTAGTGACACTGGGCCTCCTACTGGCCGTAGAAACAGTGGGCCTTCTACGGGCCATAGAAACAATGGGCCTTCTATGGGCCGTAGAAACAATGGGCCTTTTGCGGGTCGTATCATCAATGAGCCTTATACGGGCCGTATGATCGGTTGGCCAAACATGGGCCAAACAGACCGCATTGTGGTCGTAAACGGGCTAGAGTTGGAATCGTCCATTCATGGGCCGACCATATGAGGCCCTATGGGCCGTGCCATGTGTCGACGTCATGGGCCATACATGCGCCAGAAGTGAAAACGGGCTGGAATCATATTGGATGGCCCAGATGACGCTACTGGACCTAATTCGTATAGGGCGTAACGGGCCTTGGGTTAGCGGGCTGTAAATGGGCTATATGCGAATAGGCCGTTAACAGGCTTTCCATGGGCCGGCCTGCCACCTTTTGACCAAGTCAAACGGGCCGGTCTTTTCACAGGAATGGGCCTCTGTTGGGCCGTGCCATGTGTCGACGTATCATAGGCGCCTTCCGTCCAATGAGTGGATGACATCTGTCCCAACGATGAGCCGACGCGTGTTTCCTCCAGCCAATGATGATTTTACACGTGGAAAATCCACATTGGTCGGGGCTGTTAACAGGTTATCAGATCCAAAACCCGACCCGATAGCTTAATGGCGTTCCGTTACGGTGGATGCCACGTGTCGGTCACCCTTGACGAAAGCACTTTTGTGATGCGTGATTTATCGTCATGGAAGTGGACACTTCCATGATGATGATTTTGGTAATGTCAACTTCTACGACAGCACAAGTATGACTATCTTGATTCTGTCATAAAATCGTCATGGATGTACATGCATGACAAAAAACGCGACCTACTGTGACAAACACGTATCATCACGGAAGTGTATTTTTTTGTAGTGTCCCCTTCTACATCTGCGCACTCGTCCACCGCAGTGCACCTTCCTCATCGACGATGTCGTATGCCGCACTGGAGCTGGTCCACCATCATCGTCGTACACGGAGCCTCTTCCCCCGCACCGTCTTCCACGGTCTCGGATCTGCTTCCCGAAAATGAACTGACTCCCGTTGCCGACCATGATGCACAGAGGCCGCTGCGACCATCGTACTCCTCCTCGATTGGTAATGTGTGTATTGAATCTCTTAGCAGTACATTGCAGTTCCAATTTTGTTCATACCTAGCCTTCAAATTTCCTGGTTGTTATTGTTCCCATAAAAGTAATTGGTTATAGCCTCCAATTTCCAACAAAATATCACCTTGTAATTGTGCGTCGCTCCTGTATCACGCTGTGCTAGGTAGGTTATTCATCTGCAACCAGTAGTGTGGCAAATGATGGAAAGTTTTTTAGAACTAGCAAGATGCCCATGTGTTGCACGGAACATCAAGATGCATTTGTATGAGTAGTTTATCTTGTGGGAGAAAAGGATGAACGAGGGAAGGCCTTATTTGCAAATGTGGAGAGGGCTGTGGGTATCGTTTTGCAAAATTGCCATAGTTTCCTTCCTATCCATCGGATATAAATCGGACGGCCTATATTGCAGGATGGTAGGCACACTGATACGTCTCCAACGTATCTATAATTTTTGATTGCTCCATGCTATATTATCTACTGTTTTGGACATTATTGGGCTTTATTATTCACTTTTATATTACTTTTGGGACTAACCTATTAACCGGAGGCCCAACCCAGAATTGCTGTTTTTTTTTTGCCTATTTCAGAGTTTCGCAGAAAAGGAATATCAAACGGAGTCCCAACGGAATGAAACCTTCGGGAACGTGATTTTCGAATCGAATATGATCCAGAGACTTGGACCCTCGTCAAGAAATAAAGAGGAAGCCACGAGGTAGGGGCGCCCCACCCTCGTGGGCCCCTGTTGCTCCTCCGACGCACTCCTTCCTCCTATATATACCTCGCACTTCAAACGATCGACACGGAGCCAAAACCTAATTCCACCGCCGCAACCTTCGCACCCACGAGATCCCATCTTGGGGCCTGTTCCGGAGCTCCGCCGGAAGGGGAATCGATCACGGAGGGCTTCTACATCAACACCATAGCCTCTCCGATGAAGTGTGAGTAGTTTACTTCATACCTTCGGGTCCATAGTTATTAGCTAGATGGCTTCTTCTCTCCTTTTTGGATCTCAATACAATGTTCTCCCCCTCTCTCGTGGAGATCTATTCGATGTAATCTTCTTTTGCGGTGTGTTTATTGAGACTGATGAATTGTGGGTTTATGATCAAGATTATCTATGAACAATATTTGAATCTTCTCTGAATTCTTTTATGTATGATTGGTTATCTTTGCAAGTCTCTTCAAATTATCAGTTTGGTTTGGCCTACTAGATTGATCTTTCTTGCAATGGGAGAAGTGCTTATCTTTGGGTTCAATCTTGCGTGTCCTTTCCCAAAGGATGAGGGGCAGCAAGGCACGATTGTATTGTTTCCATCGAGGATAACAAGATGGTTTTTTTTATCATATTGCATGAATTTATCCCTCCACATCATGTCATCTTGCTTAAGGCATTACTCCGTTTTTATGAACTTAATACTCTAGATGCATGCTGGATAGCGGTCGATGAGTGGAGTAATAGTAGTAGATGCAGGAAGGAGCCGTTCTACTTGTCTCGGACGTGATGCCTATATACATGATCATACCTAGATATTCTCATAACTATGCTCAATTCTGTCAATTTCTCAACAGTAATTTGTTCACCCACCGTAGAATACTTATGCTCTTGAGAGAAGCCACTAGTGAAACCTATGGCCCCCGGGTCTATCTTTATCATAGTGATCTTCCAACACTTAGTTATTTCCTTTTGTTTTTTACTTTTTCTTTTATTTTACTTTGCATCTTTATCACAAAAATACCAAAAATATTATCCTATCATATCTATCAGATCTCACTCTCGTAAGTGGCCGTGTAGGGATTGACAACCCCTTATCCCGTTGGTTGCGAGGATTTATTTGTTTTGTGTAGGTGCGAGGGACTCGCGCATAGCCTCCTACTGGATTGATACCTTGGTTCTCAAAAACTGAGGAAAATACTTACGCTACTTTGCTGCATCACCCTTTCCTCTTCAAGGGAAAACCAACGCAGTGGTCAAGAGGTAGCACACACCATCATCGCCAACTCTGTTTTTATAAGAGTAGAGATAAATATAAATATAAAATAAATATAAGAGTAGAGAAGAGAGTAGAGATAGCAGGGACGTCGGGAAAGGATCGCGCGCATGCGGGAAAAAGCGGACGGGCGCGCGCTATTTTTGGCGAACGGCGTCCGGCGCAATTTATAAAATCCAACGCCCTCCCACTGCTCTGTGCCTTGCCACCGCTCTCTCCCCGCTCTGTGCCTCGCCACCGCTCTTTCTCGCCTCGCTGCCGCCGCACCACCATGCCGCCGCGTCGCCGGGAAACTTGGGGATACCGCGGCGTCCGCGCGCGCCCTTCCGGCGGCTTCTCCGTTGAGATCCGGTTCCATGGGAAGCGCCTCGGCCTCGGCACTTTCGACACCGCCCACGAGGCTGCCCATGCGTGCGACGCGGCGGCGTGGCACCTCCGGTGGCCTCATAGAACATTGAACTTCCCCAATGTGCTGAAGCGGGAGCGGGCGTAGGAGCTCGCGCCTCCGCCGCGACCTATCACCGACGAGGATCGTTGCGCCAACCAGAGGCGGGAGCACCGTCTCGTCATTGCCGAGATGGATGAGGAAGCCATGGCACTGTGGCACCAACGCTTCCCACAGGACATCATCAACGAACGCGAGTTCTACGCGCAAAGGAGGGCAGAGAGGGAGAAGAGGAGGGCGGAGCGAGCTGCCTGTCGCGAGGACAAGCGTACACGAAAAGCGGTGATGACCCACAAGTATAGGGGATCTATAGTAGTCCTTTCGATAAGTAAGAGTGTCGAACCCAACGAGGAGCAGAAGGAAATGATAAGCGGTTTTCAGCAAGGTATTCTCTGCAAGTACTGAAACAAGTGATAACAGATAGTTTTGTGATAGGATAATTTGTAACGAGCAACAAGTAACAAAAGTAAATAAAGTGCAGCAAGGTGGCCCAATCCTTTTGTAGCAAAGGACAAGCCTGGACAAACTCTTATATAAGGAAAAGCGCTCCCGGGGACACATGGGAATATCATCAAGCTAGTTTTCATCACGTTCATATGATTCGCGTTCGGTGCTTTGATAATTTGGTATGTGGGTGGACCGGTGCTCGGGTGTTGTTCTTACTTGAACAAACATCCCACTTATGATTAACCTCTATTCCAAGCTTCCGCAACTACGACAAAAGTATTAAGGTAAACCTAACCATAGCATGAAACATATGGATCCAAATCAGCCCCTTACGGTTTAATGATAAACTAGGGTTTAAGCTTCATCCTTGTAGCAACCCATCATCTACTTATTACTTCCCAATGACTTCCTCTAGGCCCAAATAATGGTGAAGTGTTATGTAGTCGACGTTCACATAACACCACTAGAGGCTAGACAACATACATCTCATTAAAATATCGAACGAATACCAAATTCACATGACTACTAATAGCAAGACTTCTCCCATGTCCTCAGGAACAAACGTAACTACTCACAAAGCATATTCACGTTCATAATCAGAGGGGTATTAATATGCATATAGGATCTGAACATATGATCTTCCACCAAATAAACCAACTAGCATCAACTACAAGGAGTAATCAACACTACTAGCAACCTACTAGTACCAATGCCGGACTTGGAGACAAGAATTGGATACAAGAGATGAACTAGGGTTTTGAGAGGAGATGGTGCTGGTGAAGATGTTGATGGAGATTGCCCTCTCCCGATGAGAGGAGCGTTGGTGATGACGTTGGTGATGATTTCCCCCTCCCGGAGGGAAGTGTCCCCGGCAGAACAGCTCTACCTGAGCCCTAGATTGGTAACACCAAGGTTCCGCCTCGTGGCGGCGGAGTTTCGTCCCGAAAGGTTGCTTCTGATTTTTTTTCTTGATGAAAGACCTCATATAGCAGAAGATGGGCATCGGAGGGCCACCAGGGGGCCCACGAGGTAGGGGCGCGCCCTAGGAGGGGTGGCGCGCCCCCCACCCTCGTGGACAGGGTGTGGGCCCCTGGCCTTCATATTTGGCGAGGATTTTTTATTATTTATTATAAGATATTCCGTGGAGTTTCAGGACTTTTGGAGTTGTGCAGAATAGGTCTCTAATATTTGCTCCTTTTCCAAATTTCTGTAATTCCAGCTTGCCGAATTCTCCTCCTTATGTAAACCTTGTAAAATAAAAGAGAATAGGCATAAGTATTGTGACATAACGTGTAATAACAGCCCATAATGCAATAAATATCGATATAAAAGCATGATGCAAAATGGACGTATCAACTCCCCCAAGCTTAGACCTCGCTTGTCCTCAAGCGAAAGCCGATAACGATAAATATGTCCCCATGTTTAGAGGTAGAGGCATCGATAAAAATAAAATACGGACATGAAGGCATCATGATTATTCTCATAACAGCAACATATATAGATATTGTCATATGATTTCTTATGTTCAAGTAACAATCCATTCACAATGCAGAGTATAAATCATAAACTTTATTAAGAACCAACAAACTATAATCTCAGTCATTGAAGCAATTGCAATTTATCATAACATCAGAAAGAGTCTATGTCAGAGCTTAATAGCAAGTCCACATACTCAACTACCATTTAGTCCTTCATAATAGCTAACACTCACGCGATACTTGTGGTTACGGAGTTTTAATCGGACACAGAGAAAGATAGGGGCTTATAGTTTCGCCTCCCAACCTTTTACCTCAAGGGTAATGTCAACAATAATAACTCATGCCTCCTACATTCTGACACTCAAAATTTTTTGTTAGGTTTTCAACAAAAACTTTGTTGGATTTGAAGAAGGTCATTTAAATTCTTCCAAAAAAACCTCTCTCTCAAAACTTCTCCCTTGGCAAGGATTTCATTGTTGATGTCTTCTTCAACTCTGGTTTTTGGTTATTAAAAACCTATCTTCTGATTCTCCCCTTCTCAAATTTTATTTTTGGGATTTATTTTTCTTTTAAAGAAACCCTAGGAGTTTTGGGACATCTCTTATATTGAAACCATCCATGATTTTACCATGCCTCATGTGGTAAATCTTCCCAAAACCCCTCCTTCCACTTTGGGGCAATCCAAACATTCTGTTTCCACAAGTCCAACCCTTTTTTGGATTTTATTTCATTTATTTTTTCTCCCAAAACAATTATGTCCATTATTTTGAGCCTAGAGGATTTACAAAGCAAGTACCAAATTTCCTTTGGGTTTTGAACTCAAACCAACTCCTCTGGATAGTCTTTAGCACCCGCAACCTAGATCCATCAAGATCCACTCTTCCTCTTTTCAAAATTTTCAAATTTTAATCTCTACAAGTTTGGACCAGATTTGTCAAATTTGGTGAAATTCATATCTTCTCTTCTCCAAAAATTCTACCAAAATTCAGGCAGCCCCCAGATGCAGTGAGAGGCCACCTCACCAAAAATCAGCTCAAGCAAAATTCCCCACATGCCAAAATCATTTCGTCGAACACCGGCCTGCATCACATACTATGCACTTTCGAAAGTTCAGAAATTGAGTTTTCTTGATGTCGTTTTAATCGGTGACTTGTCACCGATCACCAGTCGCCTGGCGCGTTCGCCTGACCCCTTCTCCCTAGCTGAGCACCGCGCCCTCTTGGACGGGTGCAGTGTGTCGGTGGGCGAGCATCGCCAACGCCGGCAGCCTCTGCGGTGGCAGAGCCACCCGTGGCGGCCAGCGAGAGCCCGTGCCAGCTCGTTACGCCGTTCTACGCCGCCCAATGCTCCCTTGCCCTCCGCGTGGCCTCACGCACGCCAACGCACCCCGCAGCACCGTAGCCGTGGCCCGGCAAGCACAGGGCGCGCTCTCTGCCGCCGACGGGCCCGCGCCGCCCCGTTCCGTCGAACCCACCCAGAGCACCTAATCCGAGCTCGCTTAGCGCCTAAACGGAACCCGTGGGACTCCTCGTTGACGCCCAATGCCCTAAACACCCCGACCAAGCTCTCCGCCGGCGACCACCACCACCACTCACCGACGCGGAAGGTCACGCTGAGCACGGAGATACCGGAGGAGGTGACGGAACCGCGAACTTCACCGAGCTAGGCTCCGACTACTCTGAACCAGGCAAGCATGTTTGAACTTTTGATATGATGAGTGTCTTGGCATGTTTGCATTAAGTAGTTCCATGGCATGCTATTGGAGCATCTCGATGAAGGTTATATTACATGCAAAGTTGGGGCAAGTGAATTTCGATAATCCGTAAGTTGTTGGATATGAGTTTCCATGGCCATGAGATGGCATGAGAATGGGTAAGATGGCAGTGTTGTAGCATGCCAGTCTTATGCCAGACCATTGACCCAGTGTCAACATGAATCAGTCTAGTTCCCGTCCGTTTTCCCTTTCCGTACTACCACATCTTTTCCGCAAGGGATACGGCTTAGTAAGTTGCAAACCGTTTTCCTGGTACACACCAAATCGAGATGCCGGGATGAGGGTTCCATGGCCCTGGATTAAAGCCTATCATCCGGTCAGGGGGCATGGGTGTTTCCGGTTGGGACCGAGAGGGGGGCACCCCTTAGAGCGCGCGTATATAAATTTGATCCCATGCTATTCGAGATTGTGATCTCCTCGTCTCAAAGTTTTTCTTGAACGCTGTCTAGGGTGATTCCTGGCATCGTGAGGTGGGATGGGTGTGTACTGGTTAGATGTGTTTCCTCCGAAATACCGTAAATGGAACTAGTCCTTCGTGACTACGGAAATCCGTCGGCTGTGGATAATTTAGTACAAACTTTGCAGAGTCAATAATCCTTGAAATCATCTTATCCATGTCCAAGTACTGTGTTCATCTTATCTTGTCAAGTGTCAATCTCGGTGACAGAAACTCCGGAGAACCATATGAGTGTTAAGTCCGGTTAAATGTTTATTCCTATGGATGGACTAACCCGTTTATTATCTTGTGTTGAATAATTTTTCTATGAGCATTATTCCTGCAAGTTTAACAGATATAATAATGAATTCAAGCCCTTTCTGCAATGTCGCTCAGACGTCTGACTGTGGCACTCTTGTTATTTACTTTGATATAAGCCCTTTCTGCGATGTCGCTCAGACGTCCGACTGTGGCACTCTTGTTATTTACTTTGATATAAGCTCTTTCTGCGATGTCGCTCAGACGTCCGATTGTGGCACTCTGGTCATTTACTTTGATATAAGCCCTTTCTGCGATGTCGCTCAGACGTCCGACTGTGGCACACTTGTTGTTTACATTGATTTAAGCCCTTTCTGCGATGTCGCTCAGACGTCCGACTGTGGCACACTTGTTGTTTACGTTGATTTAAGCCCTTTCTGCGATGTCGCTCAGACGTCCGATTGTGGCACGCATATTACTTACTTTCAATATAATCCCTTTATGTGGTGTCTCTTAGACGCCCGACTGGGGCATGTTTTATTTATTTGTCCACCCTTCGAGGCGTCGCTTCAGACACCCGATCGGTTTTTCAGTTATTTTTGTGGATTTCGGGAGGACTACCGCCTAACTTCCTTATTACTAAATAATGTCGTGCAAGTTCATCATTTGAATGTACATTACAAATTGCTCATGACGCATTCATGCATGCATTTGTTATATCTTATGTCCGAACTGTCTTGCAGTACTTTCAAAGTACTCACCGGCTTGTTGATTTGGCTAGATGTCGACGGCGCGATCTCATGGATAAAGAGTTCAATAGCGAGTCCGACACCTAGAGGAATCCCAATCGGTCTCGTGCGACCTGGATTGGTCACTATGTTACTTCCGCTTGGCTACCCAAATAAATTCATCGAGCCTCACCTCGACGCCGATGAGCCGCCTGTAGGAGTCATATTATCCACTCCAATCGTGTTATTCCACCACCACTTTTCATCGAGTCGAGAGTATGCCACCCCACCCATTGTGTCATATCCGCCATTATGTATAATTATTGGCGTGCTTGTAATAAATGGTTGAGCACCCCAGCTCGACCCTGTAATATATTCTAATGCTACTGGCTTATTGTATCAAGATTTTGTCTACCAGTCAGGAGGATTTTTTCCTCGTACTGGACTCAAAAGGTCGGTTTCTCAATAAATATTTTATTGGAAAACCGGTCTTGACATACATCCAATTAGATATATCAATCGGGATCTTTCCAACACACCGTGCTTGCCAAACGATAAAATGTAAAAAGGAAAGGTGAAGATCACCATGACTCTTGCATAAGGTAGAAGATAATGATAAAAGATAGGCCCTTCGCAGAGGGAAGCAGAGGTTGCCATGCGCTTTAGGGTTGGATGCACAAAAGCTTAATGCAAAAGAACGTCACTTTATATTGCCCCTTGTGATATGAACCTTTATTATGCAGTCCATCGCTTTTACTTCTTCCACATCACAAGATCGTATAAAGCTTATTTCTCCCACACCAATCAATCATACATATTTAGAGAGCAATTTTTATTGCTTTGCACCGATGACAACTTACTTGAAGCATCTTACTCAATCCATAGGTAGATATGGTGGACTCTCATGGCAAAAATGGTTTAAGGGTTTTTGGAAGCACAAGTAGTATCTCTACTTGGTGCTGAGAATTTGGCTAGCACGAGGGGGAAAGGCAAGCTCAACATGTTGGAAGATCCATGACAATATACTTTATCTCAGATATAAGAAAACATAACCCATTACGTTGTCTTCCTTGTCCAACATCAACTCTTTAGCATGTCATATTTTAATGAGTGCTCACAATCATAAAAGATGTCAATAAAAAATAGTATATCTATGTGTGAAACCTCTCTTTCCTTATTACTTCCTATTAATTGCAACGATGACCAAAGCTATGTTTGCCAACTCCCAACAACTTTTAATCATCATACTCTTTCTATGTGAAGTCATTACTTTCAATAAGATCAATATGAGCTCTTTGTTTCTTTTTATTCTTTTTATTTATTCTTTTATTCACTCAAGATCATGGCAAAATAATCAAGCCCTTGACTCAACACTAATCTTTATTATATAGCTCACGGACTCGATTACATAGAGAGATCATAAAGCAAAACTCAAAACTACATCATGCCATAAACTTTATTCTACTAGATCAAGATACTACTAATAGGATCGAACTAGGAAAAACGATAAAGATAGGAGATCTGGTTGTGATATGATACCGGGGCACCTCCCCCAAGCTTGGCAGATGCCAAGAGGAGTGCCCATACCCATGTGATTATGTCTCCTTCTTTGTCGGTGAAGATGGTGGAGGTGATGGATAGTCGCACATCGAGCGTAAGAGGTCCTCCAACTTGCGAATAATGCCCTTGAGTGCAATGAGATGCTCCTTCAACAAAATATTTTCACTTGTGAGATACTTGTTTTGAATACGAGCTAACTCAATCATCTTGAAAGCTTCAATTTCAGTTGGGGTGAGAAAGTTGTGATCAAGTTGAAGGATGTCTTCTGCTGCCGGAGCTTGGTCCTCCGTGGCCTTCTTGATCCTTTCATCCTTGTTGATCTCCATGGGTTCTTCCCTCTTCATTTCTATCTTCATTCGCCAAGCATCTTTGTCACCATTGTTGGAGGAGGGAGACGACATGATGCCCGGCCTTGACAATCCTAACAGAAAACAGCTCGAAACAAGAGCAGAGGATAATTGCGTCCAGGGGTCTGGAAGGCACACGAGGTGTCCACGAGGTAGGGGGCGCGCCCAGGGGGTAGGGCGCGCCCTCCACCCTCGTGGGGCCCTCGTATCCTTCCCGGACTGCTTCTTATTTTTCTATTTTTCTAAATATTCCAAAACAGAGAAATACTGCCATAAAAACTGTTTTGGAGTCTGCTTACTTACCGTACCACATACCTATTCCTTTTCGGAGTCTCAAACGTTCGAAAGTGTCCCTTATGTATTCCTCCGGTTATCTTGTGCGACCAGACCGAATGGATCCGATCTCGTGCTCGGTGTCATCCCCGGATCGATAATGCCGACACCACACAAGATTGAAGGATTTATTGCGAGTAGCAATCACACACTTATTACATCGTTGTCCACAAGGGAACTTATTACAATAATATGGCTTAAGGCCATCTAATAATAACAGCGAAGGCTTGGAAGATAAGCGAGTCCATCAACTCCAACGGCATCACCGAGTATAGAACCACGACCTAACACCTTACTGTCAATGCGAAAAGTCTCATAACGTGAAAAGTTGCAGCCAGCAATTGTCAAGACATGGAATATGCCGGCAATGTAACACATAAAGAGCAATGAAGGAATAAGCCTATACTACATGCATATTTGGCTGGTGGTAAGGCTCTCTGTTACATTTGCATAAAGCTGATTTTTCCCTACTTCAAAGGAATAATTTTATTTAACTATCATGGTGGTTGTTAAACATTGAGAATGGTTGACACATCCTCAATCCCAATTAAAAGTACTCATCAAAACCCAATACATTTATTAGAGGTAACATGTTGAGATTCACATGATATTCAATTACGGATACTCAAATTGTCCATAACCGGGACACGGCTAATCATGATTAGTTTATACACTCTGCAGAGGTTTGCGCACTTTTCCCCACAAGACTCGATCGCCTCCGCTTGGTTCTCGCACTACATGGTGTTTGAGAAACGGATGACCGAGACATAGTCTTTCAAAAGCGCTAGCACCTTACATGTGGGTAGACCGTACCAACCTACATCCCTACATCAGCTAGCCTACCCGTAAGAGTTCGTGACGACTTAGTCAACTACGCCAGAGCCCATAATTGGCTTGTGGCTGCACACGGAAGTTTCCAGCTTGAAAAATCTTATGATCCCTTAGAGCACGGGTGGCGGTCCAAGAAATACAGCAAGTCTGATAGAAACCAGGTGCCTCAATCCACCCAGATGTGTGTTAGGTTGCCACCTTAGATAAACCATTAATTAACAATCTCACATCTGTCATGGATATTCACTCACCCAATCCACGTCTACTAGCATAGCATGGCACGAACAAGTAAACGTAGAAGTAACTCCCAAGGTTTCATAAGTAAAACAGGTAATAGGTACTACCTCAATCTACTTCCCATCCCACAATTTAATTAGATCCTAATCATGCAAGTGTTTGAGGAATAGATCTAATGCATAAAACTGGGTAGTAGAAAAGGTATGATCAAAGTGTTACTTGCCTTGCGATGATCCATGAGACCTAGAGATTCAAGTAACAAGCGGCGCACTCGGTGATCTAACGCAGACAAACAACAAGCATACAATAAGTACTCATCTAATGCACGGGGAAATCTCGAATAAAAGATCTAACCAGAAAGTTCAACTTAAGAACCCTGGTTGCAAAAGAATCGAATCAAAATAAACTCCGAAAGTCGAAACTCGAGAGAGAACGACTCGGTTTAGCAATCTGAAATTAGGTCAAAATTTCACAGTAGCAAAACTCTGTGAAAGTAGGTTAGTCGAACGGCGGTTTCATTCTGAAACTCCAGCGCTTGAATCACCCGATTCCGATAAACGAGCGAGAAATAAAACAGATTTGAAAATCGGATCTGAAATCGAATCAGAAAAATAACGGATTAAATCCGATTAAAAGAAAACGACGAACGGTTTAAATAACGGACGTTCGTTAACAGAACGAATCCAACGAACGCGTTCATTGAAACGAACGGTTCGGTGAACGTTCATTAAATAAGAAAACCGAAAAAAAATAAAACCAATCTAGGTTTTTTTTTAAAAAAACCGAACACATATTTTTTAAATAAAAACCGGATCGGTTTATTAGGGGAAAACCGGATCGGGCGCGGGGCGGCGGCTACCTCCGTGATCGCCGCGGGCTCTCGGGGCTCGGTTAGGGGCGGCGGGCTCGGGGGCGAGGCGGCGGGGTTCCGCGACGGCGGCGGGAACGGCGGCGGCGGGCGGCCCTGGCGGCGGCAAGGCTGGTCGGGAGGGGCGCGGTGAGGGCGGCTCAAGGGTGAGGTGAGAGAGAGGGGGGGGGCCGTATTTATGGGAGGGGGGGGAGAGGCGGCGCTTGGGGAGGGGCAGGCGCGCCGGGTCGGGTGGGACTCAGGCGGCGACGGGCGTGTCCCGAAGCGGAGACCGGCGCGGGCGGAGGGCGCGAGGAGGAGGAGGCGGCGCTGGGCTGGGCTGGGCTGGCTGGGCAGGCTGGGCCTCGGCCTGGGCGCTTCGTATTTTTTTAAATAAAATTTAAACCAAATGAATTAAAAAATACCAAATGAACTCCAAATTAAATAAAACAAATTTTCCCGACTCCTAAAAATGAGTCTAACAAAATGAACTTTAAAAGCGGCAAACATGCATATTTTTTAAAATGCTCATTTTGCCTAAGCAAAATAAATCTTCCAAAACCAAATTTGATTTATTTATAAAACCTTCATTTTTTCCTAAATGTTGGGAAAGTCATATTATTCCCTCTCCAATTATTTTTATAGGAAAAACTTTATGAAGATAATTAAATAAATCCAAATGATCCTATTTTCAATTTTGAGAAATCCCAAATATGAAAATAATGAAACTTCCAACTCTCTCCGAGGGTCCTTGAGTTGCGTGAAATTTCTAGGATCGGAAAAATGCGAGAAAATATGATATGCATGATGACCTAATGTATAACATTCCAAATTGAAAATTTGGGATGTTACAAACCTACCTAAAGATGAATCTAGCCCTCGAGATTCGGGTTAACTAGAAAATAGGTGTGGGTGGTCCTTAAGCAAAACTTCCTCTCTTTCCTGGTGGCTTCATCCTCGGTGTGGTGGCTCCAATGAACTTTGCAAAACTTGATAACCTTGCTGCGGGTAACTCTGCTTGGCATAATCGAGAATCTTAACCGGTTTTTCCTCATATGTCAAGTCATCCTTCAATGTATTGCTTCCTTCGGGCACTGTGTCTCTTAATGGTACCTCTGCTATCCACAGGTGACATTTCTTCAATCGAGAAACATGGAATACATCATGAACTCCTGACAGTCCTCCGGCAATTCCAACTTATACGCAACTTCTCCCATGCGTTGCAAAATCTTATATGGTCCAACGAAGCGGGTGCTAACTTTCCTTTCACTCCAAAACGCTTAACTCCTCGAGCGGGGATACTCGAGATATACTCTGTCTCCAACTACATACTCAATCGCTGCGTTTTGAATCGGCATAGCTCTTACATGCGGACTGGGCTACCTTGAGCCTGTCTCGAATCAACTTAACTTTCTGTTCGCACTCCTTAATCAAATCTGGTCCAAACAACGGCGATCTCCGTTTAGTCCCATGACAACGGTGTCCTGCACCTTCTTCCATCTGAGCCTCGAAGGTGCCATCTTTAAGCTGGTTTGGTAATGTTGTTGTAGGAAAATTCTGCATACGGCAAATTATCATCCCAACTAGATCCATAATCTAGTGCACAAGCTCTCAAAGATGTCCTCCAAAATCTGATTGACTCTCTCGGTCATCCATCCATCGGTCGTGGGTGGAAAGCTGTCTCAATTCAATCGGGTTCCCAATGTTTCGTGCAACCGGTTCCAAAATTTCAAGTAAACTGGGTTCCTCTATCCGATCGATGCTCCTCGGAACTCCGTGTAAGCACATAATTCTGGTCATGTATATCTTTGCCAACTTAGCACTGCTATAGGTAGTCTTGACTGGAATGAAATGGGCTACCTTGGTCAAACGGTCGACTATGACCCAAATCGAGTCATATCCTGAATGGGTCTTTGGCAAACCTGTGATGAAATCCATGCCTAGTTTATCCCACTTCCATTCGGGTATCGCAACGGTTGTAACAATCCTGCTGGCTTCGATGTTCGCCTTTACTTTCGACATACGTGCAAATTGCTACATATTCCGCAATATGCTTCTTCATTCCGGTCCACCGAAAATATTCTTCAAATCCAAATACATCTTGGTATTTCTGGGTGAATCGAATAGGGTGAATCATGGGCCTCTTGTAAAATCAACTTCGATCTCGGGTCATTGGGCACATAAACACGGTCTTCAAACCATAGGGTATCGTGCTCATCCTCACGAAATCCTTTAGCTTTTCCTTTGCTCATTTTCTCCTTTATAGAGGCAACTTCCTTATCCGCCTTCAGGCTTCTCGATTTTGTCCATCGATGTCGATTGAATCTCCAATGCTGCTACATAGCCTCTCGGAACTATTTCCAAACATAGCTCTCGAAGGTCCTCGGCTAACTCATTGGGTATTCCTCCCATCATTAGGGTATTGACGTGGCTCTTACGGCTCAATGCGTCTGCTACGACATTAGCCTTTCCGGGGTGATAATGCAATCTCATATCATAATCCTTGATTAGCTCTAACCATCTCCTCTGTCTGAGATTCAATTCTTTCTGTGTGAAGATGTACTTCAAACTCTTGTGATCCGTATATACTTCACAATGATTTCCAATGAGAAAATGTCTCCACGTCTTCAAGGCATGCACAACGGCTGCTAACTCCAAATCATGAGTGGCATAATTCAACTCATGAGGCTTAAGTTGTCGTGAAGCATACGAAACAACTCTTCCTTCCTGCATAAGCACTGCTCCAAGTCCTCGGCGTGAAGCGTGTAATACACCTCATAATCCTTAGTTTGATCCGCAATATCAAAACTGGTGAGGTAACCAATCTTTTCTTCAACTCCTGAAAACTTGCCTCGCAGTCCTCAAATCCATATGAATTTGTTTTCCTTCTTCAACAATTCAGTCATAGGCTTTGCAATCCTTGAGAAATTCTCAATGAATCTTGGTAGTATCCTGCGAGTCCAAGGAAACTCGAATCTCTCCAACTGTCGTTGGTGCTTCCCATTTGGTTACGGTCTCAACTTTTGTGGGGTCAACTGCTATCCCTTCTCCGGATATAACATGTCCGAGAAATCCAACTTCCTTTAGCCAAAACTCACATTTGCTGAACTTGGCATACAACCGGTGTTCCTCGGTTTCTCCAAAACCAATCGCAAATGTTCCTTGTGTTCCTCTTCATTCTTGAGAAAATCAAAATATCATCAATGAACACCACGATTTAACTTATCCAAAAACTCCATAAACACTTTGTTCATCAGGTTCATGAAATAGGCTGGTGCGTTAGTCAGTCCAAATGACATAACGGTATACTCATACAGTCCATATCTCGTGGTAAACGCTGTCTTGGGTATATCTTGCTCCCGAATCTTCAACTGATGGTACCCTGATCGCAAATCGATCTTAGAAAACACTTTGGCTCCTTGCAAGCGATCAAACAGATCATTTATCATCGGTAGTGGGTACTTGTTCTTGATTGTTACTTCATTCAATCCACGATAATCAACAACCATTCTCAACGATCCATCCTTCTTCTCCACCAATAAAACGGGTGATCCCCAAGGTGAAGAACTTGGGCGAATAAAGCCTTTATCCAATAGTTCCTTAATCGCTTCTTGATTTCCGCCAAATCCTTTGCGGGCATTCCATCGGTCGCTTCGATATCGGGCCTGTTCACGCAACAGCTCGATCAAAACTCAATGTCTCTATTCGGCGGCATTCACGGCAACTCTTCCGGAATACATCAGATAATCCTTTACCACCGGTACTTCTTCTGTACCACTCTGATAAGCAATTAACTTGTGCTCTCCTCGGCTCGTGCCGTGATACATACTTAATCCTTCTTCCCTCCGGTGTGGTGAGCAAAATTGATCTTGTGGTACAATCTATGTTTCCTCCATACTTTGATAACCAATCCATACCTAATATCACATCCAATCCTTGGGATTCCGAACTATTAGGTCCGAGGGAAAACATAGTGTCCAATCCTTAGTGGCGGTCGATCACACCATTTACTAGCCATGTACTCTGCTCGGGTGAGGTTACTAGCATGGGTGACCTAAGGGCTTGGGTTGGTAACTTGTACTTATCCACAAATCCCTTGATATGTATGAATGCGATGCACCAAGATCGAAAAGAACAACTGCAGAAATGACTTAACCAAAAACTTACCGATTCATCGCATCGGGCTGATCTTCAACCTCCTCCACATCAATGTGGTTCACCCGTCCCCTGTTGAAAGGGTTGGGCTTCTTTCGAGCTTCCATTGCCATTTCCATTCGCCTTACGGGCGAGTCATTTGCATAGTGCCCAGTCTTGCGGCACTTAAAGCAAGTAATGTGACTCAAGTCTACCTTGGATGGTGTAGACGGGTTGGTGCGATTCTGTCGTTGCTTCCTCCATTCCCTGTTCCCATTCTTGGTGCCATTATGGTTGTGCGATTACTTCCTCCATGGGTATGCTGAAACTGAATTCTGATTTAGGGGTATAACGAGGCTTCACTGGGATCCGAGTTATACTTCCCTTGTCCATACTTCCGCTTGCAGTTCTCAATTCTGTCTGCTTCCTTCAATCATGAGAGCTCGGTCTACTAACTCCTGGTAGTTGTTGAAACTTGCTACCATCAACGGCATCTTGAACTCATCATTCAGTCCTTCTAGAAACTTCTCTGTTTAGCTGCATCATGTAGTAGCGTCATCCGGGGCATAACGTGCTAATTTGCTAAAGTCATCCACGATTGCCAACAGTCCTTCCTCCTTGGCGTAAGTTGCGAAACTCACGCTTCTTCATGGCCATGGCTCCTGCTGAAACATGAGCAAGTCGAAAAGCTTGTCAAACTGGTCCCATGTGATGGTGTCTCACGGGTAAGTGGCTGTGAAATTCTCCCACCATGCTGCTGCGGGTCCTTCAAGCTGATGTGCTGCAAACTTCACTCTTTCACCATCTGCATCCTGCAGTGGTCAGCTCCTTCCTATCTTGCGGAGCCACCATCCGCCACAATCGGCTCGGTGCTCTTGGAATACACCGCGGGTTCATCTAAGGAAACGAGTCGATGATCCGCGGGTGGTGGTGGTGGTGGGTTGTTGTTGTTGTTGTTGTTGTTGTTGTTGTTACGCACCAATGTTTGAATCGAGGGTATTCTGCTGCTGGATCAATTGGGTGATCTCTGGCGGAAAACGAATCCGGGTCGCGTCTCGAGGCATCGATGGGTTTAGAAGAGAAGAGAAATGTAGAATAGAATAAGGTCTAAGGGGAATCACTACCCAAATGCACATGAGCAAATGCACACAAAATCACTTCATTCAATCAAACAAGGGCTTACAACGATCTAACTATCGCAAAAGTGCGTGTACTATAATGTTTACATGGAGGAATACTACTAATATGTGGGGACTTCTACTAATTTGAACCGTGGAAGACTCCATGATGTCCGCTCCACTTCGTCTTCAAAGTCAGGTTCACTTGGATCCGAATCGGTGTCGTCGATGTTGATGTAGTCGCTTGGGTATTCGACATCTTGGTCTTCATTCTGGCGCCAACTTCTTCTTGAGTTCTTCGATCTCGTACTTAAGATCGTTATTGTGTCTTACTAGAGCTACGATCTCGTCCATGTAGTCCTTGCGTGTAGTCTTTAGTTCTTCTTCGGTTCGATGACCCTTCCTTTGCATTCGCAACTCCAACATGTCATTGCACATTTGGTTTTCTGGCGTCGAATGTGCTGATTTAACTCTGGATGAATGCTGCAATGGATCTATCCTTCTTGGTGCCGACGACGTCCCGGCTTGTCATCTCGGCGTCCGCAAATCTGGTAGATGGTGTCCTTGAGGTCTTCTTGATAAACTTCTCCAATGCGTCCCATGGTGATATGAGCTGCCATGCTCTTTCCCGCACTCAAGTTGGTGCAATCAAAACACTATCTATAGGCTTGGTGATTGGGGCGAATGTCCTTCTGAACGTGAGCATGAATCTTCCAGCGCTCCTCTTGAGCGAGTGGCGTTGAAAGTCCCGTGAAGCTTGGTAATCCAATGTTCGGTACTTGGTGACTTCCTTCAAGTGAAATCCAAAAGGTGTGCCTTCATCCGGTTGGGTGTACTTGATCTTCGCGTCCGTCATCCTAGAGAGTAGAAAAGATGAGGAGTTAGAAAATGAGAAGAGAGTAGTGATCTATGGCTTTAACTTAGTGGTCGTGTCCTACAGATCGGCGGTGCTCGATACCATTCTCTATAGCGACCAGACCGAATGGATCCAGTCTACGTGCTCGGTGTCATCCCCGGATCGATGTCTTGACACCACACAAGATTTCAAGGATTTATTGCAGAGTAGCAATCACACACTTATTACATCGTTGTCCACAAGGGAACTTATTACAATAATATGGCTTAAGGCCATCTAATAATAACAGCGGAAGGCTTGGAAGATAAGCGAGTCCATCAACTCCAACGGCATCACCGAGTATAGAACCACGACCTAACACCTTACTGTCGTTCAAAAGTCTGCAAGCGTGAAAAGTTGCAGCCAAAACGGGTCACATGGAATATCTTGGCAATGTAACACATAAAGAGCAATGAAGGAATAAGCCTATACTACATGCATATTTGGCTGGTGGTAAGGCTCTCTGATTACATTTGCATAAAGCTGATTTTCCCTACTTCAAAGGAATAATTTTATTTAACTATCATGGTGGTTGTTAAACATTGAGAATGGTTGACACATCCTCAATCCCAATTAAAAGTACTCATCAAAACCCAATACATTTATTAGAGGTAACATGTTGAGATTCACATGATATTCAATTACGGATACTCAAATTGTCCATAACCGGGGACACGGCTAATCATGATTAGTTTATACACTCTGCAGAGGTTTATGACTTTTCCCCACAAGACTCGATCGCCTCCGCTTGGTTCTCGCACTACATGGTGTTTGAGAAGCGGATGACCGAGACATAGTCTTTCAGAAGCGCTAGCACCTTACATGTGGGTAGACCGTACCAACCTACATCCCCTACATCAGCTAGCCTACCCGTAAGAGTTCGCACGACTTAGTCAACTACGCCAGAGCCCATAATTGGCTTGTGGCTGCACACGGAAGTTTCCAGTTTGAAAAATCTTATGATCCCTTAGAGCACGGGTGGCGGTCCAAGAAATCTGAGCAAGTCTGATAGAAACCAGGTGCCTCAATCCACCCAGATGTGTGTTAGGTTGCCACCTTAGATAAACCATTAATTAACAATCTCACATCTGTCATGGATATTCACTCACCCAATCCACGTCTACTAGCATAGCATGGCATGAACAAGCAAACGTAGAAGTAACTCCCAAGGTTTCATAAGTAAAACAGGTAATAGGTACTACCTCAATCTACTTCCCATCCCACAATTTAATTAGATCCTAATCATGCAAGTGTTTGAGGAATAGATCTAATGCATAAAACTGGGTAGTAGAAAAGGTATGATCAAAGTGTTACTTGCCTTGCTGATGATCCGCGAGACCTAGAGATTCGAAGTAACAAGCGGCGCACTCCGGGTGATCTAACGCAGACAAACAACAAGAATACAATAAGTACTCATCTAATGCACGGGGAAATCTCGAATAAAAGATCTAACCAGAAAGTTCAACTTAAGAACCCTGGTTGCAAAAGAATCGAATCAAAATAAACTCCGAAAGTCGAAACTCGAGAGAGAACGACTCGGTTTAGCAATCTGAAATTAGGTCAAAATTTCACAGTAGCAAAACTCTGTGAAAGTAGGTTAGTCGGAACGGCGGTTTCGTTACGAAACTCCAGGCGCTTGAATCACCTGATTCCGATAAACGAGCGAGAAATAAAACAGATTTGAAAATCGGATCTGAAATCGAATCAGAAAAATAACGGATTAAATCCGATTAAAAGAAAACGACGAACGGTTTAAATAACGGACGTTAGTTATGAAACGAATCCAACGAACGCGTTCATTGAAGCGAGCGGTTCGGTGAGCGTTCATTAAATAAGAAAACCGAAAAAAAAACCAATCTAGGTTTTTTAAAAACCGAACACATATTTTTTAAATAAAACCGGATCGGTTTATTAGGGAAAACCGGATCGGGCGCTGGGCGGCGGCTACCTCCGTGATCGCCGGCGGGCTCTCGGGGGCTCGGTTGGGCGGCGGGGGCTCGGGAGGCGAGGGGCGGGGGTTCCGCGACGGGCGGGGGAACGGCGGCGGCGGCGTCCTGGCGGCGGCGGCGGCTGGGTCGGGAGGGGCGCGGTGAGGCGGCTCCAAGGGTGAGTGAGAGAGAGAGGCGGTATTTATGGGAGGGGGAGGCGGCGCCTGGGGAGGGGCAAGGCGCCGGGTCGGGGTGGGACTCGGGCGGCGGCGGCGTGCCCCCGAGCGGGAGACCGGCAAGGGAGAGGCGCGCGAGGAGGAGGGGCGGCGGCTGGCTGGGCCTGGTGGTGGGCAGTGGCTGGCCTCGCCCAGAAGCCTTCGTATTTTTTTTAAATAAAATTTAAACCAAATGAATTAAAAAATACCAAATGAACTCCAAATTAAATAAAACAAATTTTCCCGACTCCTAAAAATGAGTCGAACAAAATGAACTTTAAAAGCAGCAAACATGCATATTTTTTAAAATGCTCATTTTGCCTAAGCAAAATAAATCTTCCAAAACCAAATTTGATTTATTTATAAAACCTTCATTTTTTCCTAAATGTTGGGAAAGTCATATTATTCCCTCTCCAATTATTTTATAGGAAAAACTTTATGAAGATAATTAAATAAATCCAAATGATTCTATTTTCAATTTTTGAGAAATCCCAAATATGAAAATAATGAAACTTCCAACTCTCTCCGAGGGTCCTTGAGTTGCGTGAAATTTCTAGGATCGGAAAAATGCGAGAAAAATATGATATGCATGATGACCTAATGTATAACATTCCAAATTGAAAATTTGGGATGTTACAGTTACGGTTTCAATAATATTGGTTTCAACATTTATAGGATTACCTAAGATATAGTGTTTGATTCTTTGACCGTTTACCACCTTCGGATTTGTGCCTTCGAAATTGTTGATTTTTATGGCACCGGAACGGTAGACCTCCTCGATGACGTAGGGGCCTTCCCATTTGGAGAGAAGCTTTCCTGTAAAAAATCTTAAACGAGAGTTGTATAGCAATACATAATCACCTACATTAAACTCACGCTTTTGTATCCTTTTGTCATGCCACCTCTTAACTTTTTCTTTAAACAACTTGGCATTTTCATAAGCTTGGGTTCTCCATTCATCAAGTGAGCTAATATCAAATAACCTCTTCTCACCGGAAAGTTTGAAATCATAGTTAAGCTCTTTAATAGCCCAATAAGCCTTATGTTCTAGTTCGAGAGGTAAGTGACATGCTTTTCCATAAACCATTTTATATGCAGACATACCCATAGGATTTTTATATGCAGTTCTATAGGACCATAATGCATCATCAAGTTTCTTAGACCAATTCTTTCTAGACCTATTGACAGTCTTTTGCAAAATTAATTTGAGTTATCTATTGCTCAATTCTACTTGACCACTAGACTGTGGTTATATGGAGATGCAATTCTATGATTAACATCATATTAGCAAGCATTTTACGGAAAGCACCATGAATAAAATGTGAACCACCATCAATCATTAAATATCTAGGGACTCCAAACCTCGGAAAAATAACTTCTTTAAGCATTTTAATAGAGGTGTTATGATCAGCACTACTAGTTTAAATAGCTTCTACCCACTTAGTAACGTAATCAACAGCAACTAAAATATGTGTATATCCATTAGAGGCAGGAAAAGGTCCCATATAATCAAAGCCCCAAACATCAAATGGCTCAATAACAAGTGAATAGTTCATAGGCATTTCTTGACGTCTACTAATATTACCAATTATTTGACATTCATCACAAGACAAGACAAACTTACAGGCATCCTTGAAGAGAGTAGGCCAATAAAAACCGGATTGCAATACCTTATGTGCAATTCTATCTCCAGCGTGGTGTCCTCCATAAGCTTCAGAGTGACACTTATGTGAGGATCTGTTCTGTTCATGCTCGGTACACAACATCTAATAACACCATCTACTCCTTCTTTATAAAGATGTGGGTCATCCCAAAAGTAATGTCTCAAATCATAGAAAAACTTTTTCTTTTGCTGGTATGTGAAACTAGGCGGTATAAATTTAGCAACAATGTAATTGGCATAATCAGCATACCACGGAGTACTACGAGAAGTATTTATGACATTTAATTGCTCATCAGGAAAGCTATCATCAATAGGTAGTGGGCCATTAAGAACATTTTCTAACCTAGACAAGTTGTCTGCAACGGGGTTCTCAGCTCCCTTTCTATCACCAATACGCAAATCAAATTCTTGTAGCAAGAGAACCCATCTAATAAGTCTAGGTTTAGCATCTTTCTTTTCCATCAGATATTTAATAGTAGCATGATCAGTGTGAATAGTTACTTTAGAATCAATAATATAAGGTCTGAACTTGTCACAAGCAAATACAACTGCTAAGAATTCTTTTTCAGTAGTAGCATAATTTCTTTGAGCATTGTCTAGAGTCTTACTAGCATAATGGATAACATTTAATTTCTTATCAACTCTTTGCCCTAAAACAACACCAACAGCATAATCACTAGCATCACACATTATTTCAAAGGGTAAATTCCAATCAGGTGGCTGAACAATAGGTGCAGAGATCAATGCTTTCTTAAGTATTCCAAATGCTTCTACACAATCATCATCAAAGACAAATGGTATATCTTTTTGTAATAAATTAGTCAGAGGCCGAGAAATTTTTGAGAAGTCCTTAATGAACCTCCTATAAAATCCGGCGTGACCAAGGAAACTTCTTATACCTTTGATGTCCTTGGGACATGGCATCTTTTCAATAGCATCAACCTTGGCTTTATCAACTTCAATACCTCTTTCAGAAACTTCATGCCCCAAGACAATACCTTCATTAACCATAAAGTGGCACTTTTCCCAATTCAAGACAAGATTAGTTTCTTCACATCTCTGCAAAACTCGATCAAGATTGCTCAAACAATCGTCAAAAGAGGATCCATAGACGGAAAAGTCGTCCATGAAAACCTCACAAATGTTTTCACAAAAGTTAGAGAATATAGCCATCATGCATCTTTGAAAGGTAGCAGGTGCATTACATAAACCAAAAGGCATACGTCTATAAGAAAAATTACCAAAAGGGCATGTAAAAGTAGTCTTTAATTGATCTTTAGCCGACACAGGTATTTCAGAGAAACCAGAATAACCATCTAGAAAGCAATAGTGTGTATGTTTGCATTATATTTCTAGCATTTGATCGATAAAAGGTAAGGGGTAATGATCTTTCTTAGTAGCCTTATTTAATTTACGGAAATCAATTACCATCCTATAACCTGTAATAATTCTTTGTGGAATCAATTCACCTTTATCATTAGGAACAACAAGAACACCTCCTTCTTAGGGACACAATGAACAGGACTTACCCAATCGACTATCAAGAACGGGATAAATTATACCTGCCTCCGAAGCTTTAGTATTTATTTTCTTACCACTTCTTTCATCTTAGGATTAAGCCTTCGTTGATGATCGCGAACCGGTTTGGCATCTTCTTCCAAATTTATTTTATGTTGACATAGAGTGGGACTAATGCCCTTAAGATCATCAAGAGTATATCCAATAGCAGACACGGTGCTTCTTGAGTTTTCAATAATCTTTCGTCTTCATGCTCTGAAAGGTTAGCACTAATAATAACAGGATATATTTTCTTTTCGTCAAGATAAGCATATTTAAGATTATCAGGCAACGGTTTAAGCTCAAACACGGGATCACCCTTGGGTGGAGGAGGATCCCCTAGGATTTCAACATGCAAATTATGTTTCAGAATAGGTTCCTGTTTAAAGAATACTTCATCTATTTCCCTTCTTTCATTCATAAACATATCATTTTCATGGTCTAGCAAATAATGTTCTAGAGGATCACCAGGAGGTGCGACAATAGAAGCAAGACCAATAATATCATCCTTACTAGGCAATTCTTCTTCACGGTGTTGTTTACTAAACTTAGAGAAATTAAACTCATGAATCATATCATCCAAGCCAATAGTAAGAACATTCTTTTCACAGTCTATCTTAGCATTAACAATATTCAAGAAGGGTCTACCAAATATAATGGGACAAAAGCTATCTTGTGGGGAACTTAGAACAAGAAAATCAGCAGGATATTTAATTTTCCCACACAAGACTTCAACATCTTTAACAATTCCCACTGGCGATATGGTATCTCTATTGGCAATTTTAATTGTGACATCAATATCTTCTAACTCAGCAGGTGCAATTTCATGCTTAATTTCTTTATATAAGTCATAAGGTATAACACTAGCACTAGCACCCATATCACATAAGCCATGATAACAATGATCTCCTATTTTAACAGAAATAACAGGCACGCCTACCACAGGTCTATGTTTATCTTTAGCGCCAGGTTTAGCAATTCTAGCAGATTCACCACAGAATTGAATAACATGCCCATCAATATTACCAGACAAGAGATCTTTAACAATAACAATATTAGGTTCTACTTTGACTTGCTCAGGAGGTGTATAAGTTCTAATATTGCTTTTACGAACCACAGTTGAAGCTTTAGCATGATCCTTTATTCTAACAGGGAAATGTGGTTTCTCAACATAAGAGGTAGGAACAATAGGATCATAATAAGTGACAGACTTTTCTTCAACTTTAATAGGTGCAGCTACTTTTACTTCTATGGGAGGATGATATTTAAACCACTTCTCCTTGGGGAGATCAACATAAGTAGCAAAAGATTCACAGAAAGAAGCTACTATCTCAGAGTCAAGTCCATATTCAGTGCTAAACTTACGGAAAATATCGGTATCCATAAAAGATTTAACACAATCAAACTTAGGTGTCATACCTGACTCCTTACCTTTGTCGAGGTCCCAATCTTCAGAGTTGCGTTTAATTCTATCCAATAAATTCCATCTGAATTCAATAGTCTTCATCATGAAAGAGCCAGCGCAAGAAGTATCGAGCATGGTTTGATTATTATGAGAAAGCCGAGCATAAAAACTTTGAATAATTATTTCTCTCGAAAGCTCATGATTGGGGCATGAATACAACATTGATTTAAGCCTCCCCCAAGCTTGAGCGATGCTTTCTCCTTCGCGAGGCAAAAAAGTATATATATATAATTGCGATCACAATGACCAAGATGCATAGGATAATATTTTTGATGAAATTCCAATTTCATTCTTTTGTAGTTCCATGATCTCGTATCATCACATAGCCTATACCATGTCAATGCATCTCCCTTCAAAGACAAAGAGAAGACCTTCTTCTTAATAACATCATCGGGTATACCTGCAAGCTTAAATAATCCACAAACCTCATCCACATATATTAAGTGTTCATCAGGATGCTTGGTTCCATCTCCTACAAAAGTATTAGCTAGCAGTTTTTCCATCATACCCGAAGGAACTTCAAAAGGAGTTTCATTTTCAATAGGTTCAGTAGGTTCATTAGGTTGAGGAGAAACTCTTTGCTTGTAACGCCCTCGATGCGGCTATATCTCCCACGTGTCGAGGCACGACTTAGAGGCATAACCGCATTGAAAGCAATGTCGCAAGTGAGGTAATCTTCACACAACCCATGTAATAAGTAAGGGAAAAAGATACATAGTTGGCTTACAATCGCCACTTCACACAAGACATAAATAAACATCCATCATTCGAGTACACTCAAGGTCCGACTACGGAACCAAAATAAAAGAAGATACCCCAAATGCTACACAGATCCCCGAATCGTCCCAACTGGGCACCACTACTGATCATCGGGAAAAGACACATAGTAACGACCACGTTCCTCGTCGAACTCCCACTTGAGCTCGGTTGAGTCACCGTGACCGGCGTCGTCGGCACTGCAACTGTTTTGGAAGTATCTGTGAGTCACGGGGACTCAGCAATCTCACACCCGCGAGATCAAGACTATTTAAGCTTATAGGAAGGACAGAGTAGTAAAGTGGAGCTGCAGCAGCGACTAGCATATATGGTGGCTACATCGCAAAAGAGAGCGAGAAGAGGAGCAAAGCACGGTCGTGAAGCTAGTAGCGATCAAGAAGTGATCTGAACTACTTACGTCGACATAACTCCAACACCGTGTTCACTTCCGGACTCCGCGAGAAGAGACCATCACGGTTACACACGCGTTGATGTGTATTTTAATTGAGGTCAACTTCGGTTTTCTACAACCGGACATTAACAAATTCCCATCTGCCTCATAACCGCGGGCACGGCTTTGAAAGATATTACCTGCAGGGTGTCCCAACTTAGCCCATTATAAGCTCTCACGGTCAACGAAGGATATTCCTTCTACCGGAAGACCCGATCAATCTCGAATCCCGGACTACAAGACATTTCGACAAAAATAAAACAAGACCAGCAAAGCCGCCCGAATGTGCCGACAAATCCCGATAGGAGCTGCACATATCTCGTTCTCGGGGCACACCGGATGAGCAGTACGTCGGCAACCAAGATGCCCCAAGTTGCCTCGGGTGGCACCGCAGTGGCTCTAGTTTGGACCAACACTCGAGGAGCATTGGCCCGGGGTTAAATAAAGATGACCCTCGGGCTCGCGAAAACCCGGGAAAAAGGCTTAGGTGGCAAATGGTAAAACCAAAGTTGGGCCTTGCTGGACGAGTCTTATTCAAAGCGAACTGTCAAGGGGTCCCATAAATCACCCAACCGTAAGGAACGCGAAATCAAGGAACATAACACGGTATGACGGAAACTAGGGTGGCAAGAGTGGAACAAAACACCGGGCATAAGGCTGAGCCTTCCACCCTTTACCAAGTATATAGATGTATTAATTATAGCAGATATATATTGTGATATCCCCAACAAGTAAACATGTTCCAACAAGGAACAACATCTCCATGTTCAACAAGGAACAAACTTCAGCTTCACTGCAACTAGCAACGCTATAAGAGGGCTGAGCAAAGCGGTAACATAGCCAAACAACGGTTTGCTAGGAAAAGGATGGTTAGGGCTGACATGGCAATATGGGTGGCATGATATAGCAAGTGGTAGGCATCGCAGCATAGGCATAGCAAAAGAGCGAGCAACTAGCATAGCAAAGATAGAAGTGATTTCGAGGGTATGGTCATCTTGCACGCAATGTTCTCGAGTTGTCGAAAGCTTGATCCTCGTAAGCGTTCTCAACAGGTTCCTCGTTCACGTACTCGTCTCCGGCTCTACCCAAAGCAACAACACAAACAAAGGAACCACAATAAATCACGGTGCAATGCACAAGCAACATGATGCAAAACGTGACATGATATGCGAGATGTGATATGCAATGCGTATAAAGGCTCCGGAAGGTAAATGATGAACCAGGCATCAACTTGGCAAACTAAGTATGCCACTGGAAAGATGAGATGATTTCGGTTGAAATCGATATAAAGATCACCGGAATCGGATGCACGGTTTGCAAATGACAAGCAAACAAGAATGGCACAAATCTGCCATTAACAGCATGATGCCACTTAGCAAGCAACAATTAATTAAGCTACTGCACCCAAACGTATCAACAAAGCACATGGTAGTGATTTACACAAGATGCTTGACAAAAGATGAGCACTGAGCTACGGCTAGTTCACATCATAACAGGTTCAAACAAGCATGGCAAAAGTGCACAAAATATCAGGCTCGACATGGCAAAAACAGCATCAGGTTGCAATGTTCAGAGCAACAAAACTACATGCTACAGGAACTTATAATAGAAAAACAAGGCATGGCATGAATCTACTCAAAGCATAGAACAAAATTCCCTTACTGACCATAAGCCAAAAAGGATCAGAAAATATAGTAACACCCATGTCAATATCGAAAGTTTCGTTAACCGATTCAGCAACATGACATGTCAAAAACTGATAACAAGTAGGCATGTTTACAAGATCAATGCACTCACTACAGAGCCTTATATGAAAAACTAAGCATACATACATCAAGAAGACATGGCATAGAAGACATACATGGCAAGAACAAGAACATAGCATACATGGATCAACCACAACAACCTTGGCAAAATTGAATAACATGTATACAATCTGCCAGGAAACATTTGATAGCAAAAGTAGAGCTCGATTGACTCAAGCTATGGCACTCCATAATTGCAAACAAAGGCATGGATGGATATAGCAAGACATGTTTTACAAAACATCCTTACTGAAGTATCTCAAAATATGCATGGATCTCTTGGTAGCATCAAGTTAACATGGCATCAAAATACCAGCTAAACAGGGCTGAAAACAGCAACATCAGGACACCTACTTTGCATGCTTGTGCTAGTCACCACATAGATCACAAAACTACATGGCATACACCCCTGGAAAGATGGCATGGCATATTACAAAACACATGTAGCACTCAAATTCATAGGATGCACACATCAATCATGGCAAAAATAACAAAAGTGCAAGTTCTGTTAAGAAACAGAAACTAACATCACATAGCCCTCTTCCAACAGCATTTCGGGCATCAAGATGAGCTCAAATGAAAATGATGCAATGAGACGAAATGATCTACTCTTCGAGGCGAACATTTTGACATATTATACGCGCAAAATGGAGCTACGATGACAGAGTTACGCTACGATGAAAATGCCACGAAATATCATAAGATATAAAAGACTTAGTAGAAAAAGTGAGGGGGAGAGAGGTCAACGGGCGGCTCGGTTCCGATCCGATCGGGATCCGGATCGCCGACGGGCTGGACCGGCGGGGACGGGTCGAGGTCGGCGGCGCCAAAGCGGCGGAGTCCGCTGGAGACCAGCGGCGGCAGACACTGGCGGCGGGGCGCTGAGGCGGGAGCGCCAAGGCCCAGCGCGGCGGCCGAGGTGGCGAAGCGGAGGCGGAGGAGATGGCCGGAGCGCGGGCGGCGGCGGCGCGAGCTTCGCTCGCCGGGCGAGGCGGCGGGCGCCATGCGCGGCGGCGGCGCGGCGGCGGGGTGGCGGGGGTCGGCGGCGTGGGCCAGGCGGGCCTGCAGGCCCCGCTGAACAGCATGGCGGGGGGAGGCCACGCGGCGGCCTCCGATTGGACGAGGGGCGCGGGCGGACGTGTCCGGCCGCGGCTGGACGCGTCCGGCGGCGGAGAGGAAAATATAGGGTTTCGGGGGGGAGTTTGATCCGCGAATTTCGGGGGAGGGGTGTATAAATAGGTAGAGGGAGCTAGGAGAGTCCAAATGAGGTGTAGTTTTCGCCCACACAATCGTGATCGAACGACGGAGAGCATGGAAGTGACTTAGATGGGTTATTGAGCTGTTTTGGAGGGGTGTTGGGCTGCAACTTAAAAGAGGCCTTTGCGAGAGTGCGGTTAACCGTTGGAGTACCAAACGAGCTCCAAATGACCCGAAACTTGACCGGTGGTCTACGGGTGGTATACCAAGGCCACTAGACAAACCTCGGTCCATTCCGAGAAGGTTTAGTACCCGCACACGAAAAAGCGTAAAAGGGCCGCCGGGAGATAGGAGTGTCGGATTGCAAAACGGACAACGGGAAAAATGCTCGGAATCATGGGGCGAACACGTATGCAAATCGATGCACATGATGACATGATATAAAATGCATGACATGGACAAAATGCAAAATGAGGAA